>CM076570.1:1163355369-1163436344 GCA_034641835.2 Pinus albicaulis | reverse complement strand
GATAAAAACTCTTCCACCAAAAGTGGAGGGTACTGAAGCCCTAGGGGGCTATGTTCCCACTTAGATGAGAAAAACAGATCAGAAACAGGTTGAAACGGGCTGAGACAGAGGCTGGAAAACCCTGACAGAAGCTTCAGAAAAACCCAGAAAAATTGCAGAAAAACAGCAGAAAATTTGGCAGGTCGTAGGTTCTGACCTGTTTTCTGTGCAGGTCGTAGGAAATGGGCTGAAAAGTGCGACCTGGAGGTCCAGGTCGCAGTTTATGGGCTGAAAAGTGCGACCTCCAACTCTGGTTGTCCCGGTGGCAGATTTGCGGAAAAGTTGTCGTCTCAGTTGCGGCTGATGTCTGTCACCTGCGCAATAGGGCCAGAAACACACGAAAGTTAGGAATTTTGATGTTTTAGGGTTTTATAGGTGAAAAAAAACATGAAAATAGGAAAAACAAAAAGCTGAAAAGAAACCCTAGGGTCTGAAGTAGCTGGATATGCACGAATATGAAAAATGACAGGGGTCGTAATTGAAAACCCGTGTGGAGTCGCCAATTGTTAGTATGAATCCTTTGTCGAAGTGTACGAAATAAGACCACTTTAGTTATGCATAACTAATAGACCTAACACCAAATATGGCTGCCAATATCTTCAGATCTGCAGTTAGTTGATCAAGACAAGAGCTGCAAAAAACCAGATCTATGCATAGAAAGACATTAAGCAGTAAAAAGAAGGGTTTGCTCCATATATCCAATAGACAAGACAAGAACAATTTTTGAAAGAATTTTTTTATTAAGGGCACCTGGGAGGAAAACAAGAAGATGTTTCCAATTCTCCTCAATGGGATGGGTTCTTGGAAGTCCTCAGCACTTCAGATCTAGAATCTATCTCTCTTGTTGATGTAGAAAACCCAGACAAAGATAGAACTCAAAGGGAGCTCACACAACAAATAATGTAGAAAAAGGTGACCAAGTGTATAGATCCAGAGTGATCTAATAGGCAACAAAAGGTGAAGAATGGTAGGAAAAACCCTCCTATTTATAACAACATATTGGGTCATTCTAGATCTTGGTGCATGATTAAAATAATGTTAACCAAATCTAGATCCACCTTTTATGGAATATTTTATTATATTTGTTGGAGGGAAAAAGTATTTGAATTGGGTCAAATCCCTTTATTTGTCAATAATAAATAAATAAATGATTTATTTATCTTTTTAAGGAATTGGTTGAAGGATAATCAAATAAATAATGATTTATTTAATTATTTGTGGGTGATTTGGTCATATTTAACAAGGAATATTATCTAAATAGAATTTAAATAATTATTCCTAGAAAATAATAAGATAAACAAAGGTTTATCTCATTAATTTCTTTGTTTTGGGTTAAACATGACTAGGAATAATAATTAAACTATGGTTTAATTAATTATTCCATGAGGAAAATCAAACAAAATAGGTTTGTTTAATATTTCCTTTTGGGGTTTCCTGTTTAGACCATAAACAACCTAATAAATGTGGTTTATTAAGTTATTTTACATAGTGAAAGCAATTTTACCTAGGGTAAAATTGGTCTTACGTGGTGTACTTGGGTCCATCTAATGATAAGAGGTTAGATGACCAAAAAATGGTGTAACACTTCTTGAATATATACTTCTTATCCCAGACACATATTATTTCAAATATGGTGCTTCTAAATTTACACAACCATTTATGTAATCTTTAGAGATCTTGGAAGGAAATTCAAGTGCCCTTAATTATTTTTATTACCCTGATTCTTCAGGGAGCTTGGTAGGAAGTTTAAATACCATGAAATCGGTTTATTGCATTGTATCGTAATTTTTTTTTTAGGAAATTCATTATTCAATTATATTCAATACATTGTGTCTCTACCTATTATAAAGGAATTAAATTAATTGGTTATAATTGCTTGGATTTCTCCTCAAGATAATTATGTAATTTCCTCCCATGATATGGCACTAAGTAGATCCGTACTATGCAAATAAAGTGAGGAGACTGTGACACATCTTTTCTACGAATGCCCATTGGCATTTCAGATATGGAAATTTTTTACCCCCCATATTATTGAGCCCTCATGGAATCCTATAGACTTCATTAGTATAGTGAAAAGATGGGATATGATAAAAGGGAAATACAAATCCATGTCTTTCTACATCATATGGGAAATATGGTTGACCCATAATAGAATTATCTTTGAAGAAGGTTGTTTCTCAATTCAACGGATACACAGGGCCATCATAAATTGGTTTGAACATCGAGAGGAGGTGACCACCCCACCAGCAGACCGTTCTAGAAGGATCAAACCACATGAGATTTCTACGCTGACGATCTTTTTTGATGGTGCCTATCAGGAGGGAAAAATGGGAATTGGTGTTTGGATAAAGATATCAGATCCTAAGCGCATCCATATATCTTGGAATGCTGGACCAAGCACAAACACTATGGAAGAAATTATAGCACTCTGGAGTGGGCTATATGCTTGATACAATTTGAGGATTAGAAATGCACACATATATGGTGATTCCAAGGTGATAGTTGGAATATTCAATGGAGGATCATCTCTCAATGCCCCTATGACATAGGGTTGGGTGTATAGGACTAAGAGGCTATGGGAATTACTGGAACAGCCTCTGATTAGTCACATATACAGGGAATTAAATACAAGAGCGGACAGAATTTCCAAAAAAGGTTCGGATATGGTTTTTGGAATTATGAGGGTTGAAAAATATCTACATGGAGATCGAGTTTGGACATCCGACATTCCCATCCCCTGATGGGTGGTTAACATGTTTTAGTTGACCCCTTTTTGCTATTCTTTCATTTTTTCCTACTTTTCTTCGACAACGGCAAGCGAGCGTGCGATACTACCAGGTTGCAGACAAGCGAGTGAGTAAAGAGAAGAAACAGAACCATCCCAATCAAGCAAACCTTCTTGACAAAAATGGGAAAATAAACTACTGGAATAGCTGAACATCATACAGCGGATTTGGCAAGCAAACCGAATGGGATATTTAAAAAAGTTTATTAATTATTACACAATGAACAAGAATCATAAGTCTACCTAATACAAGAACTCGAAACACAGTTCAGGATCATATTTGGCAAGAGAGCGAGAAAGCGGACAGAGTACCCTAGTAATCACTACGCAGAGAATCCTTTCTAGGCACTATGTATTATGCAAGCTGATTTTAAGATCAATTCCTAAAAAATCTTAGATCAAATTGATGTTTGTATTCTTGATAAACAGGATGATATTATCAAATGAGTAATTATGCTTGTCATTTTGAACAAGGCAGTGGAAAATGGGCTGCCAAATCGAAATGTTGTTTATAAAAACTCCTGAAGATGGGTTATAATTCATAGATATACGTTGGGTTAATAGCTATCCCTGTGATAGGATATAGTATGGGTATGAGATGATATCCACTTGGGATTCCTCTTTACACATTCGATATATCAGTGCTTCTGCAAAATGCACTACTTATTTTTTCAATAACAGTGTTTTTTTCCTCTGGAAAAAAAATAAAAAAAATTACACATTCGATCACAAAATACAAGTGATCAAATAAAATTCCAAAAAGACACTTGTTGGTTACAAATTTCTCTACAATTTCCAACAAGGAGATATCAAATCAAATACATTCAAATTTTATTTTAGTTACCTACCATATATTTATGAATTAAAAAAAAAAAACTTGAACTCGTGTCAATACCTCAAGGTTAAAAGGATATCAATTCTGAAACCATGGACACATTTTTTCATAATTCGTTCCAAAATTCATAACATATAACCAGAGTCATAGACGAAAAAAACTAGATTCCGTAAAAAATGCACAATTTTCAATAGTTTTGCCTCCCATGGAATTGTAAGGTGTAGGAATTTATTTATTAAAGAACATACTTATAGATTGACATGTACATTTACACTAATTCTAAATTTCTGAAAATTTCTTTACTTTCATGTAGTTGAAATACAAATACCATATTCCCAAAAAATAGGACATGCTTAGCACCTTCCAAGAGAAAAATATGAACATAATCTTGATCTTACAAAACAAGAAGATTCAAGACCCTGAAGTACTCTAAACCAATATTTCAATTACATCCTATAAGAAGTAGAACATGACCCTAGCAATTCAAATCTAGCTTTATCACCATAAGAAATTCCACTTCACTGAAAAGAGTTCCATATAACTATTTTGGGTGGCTCAACACTTATGATAATTTCAAAAAATAATTAACAAGAAGCCCAGTAAAAGATGTAATTCAAGGAATATTCACTAGAAAATATTCTAATGAAACTTGCATGTGAATCACTCTAAATCCATTACAATGAAAGTGACCATATTCCATTACAGTCACTTGAGAGTTCATTTTGTCATCCATCCTCAAAATTTTTTCCTTAATATCATCATTTCTCTCACAAGCTTTCCCATTAGCTTATATTCTCACTAGCCTTGCCACACCATAAGTTGTGCTGAATTTTTGTAATATTCCAAAATGGAAGAGATGAGAATATAGAAAAAATACTGGAAATATGTTGGGTATGTGTTATATTCTTTCCAAGACTAGTCACGTGTGGGGGGTTCACAGGGGGGGTGATATCCCCCCTTGTATGTTGTGTAGAGCACAACATACAAGGAACCCCCCCTGTTAGGGTTTGGGGCAGCGCCTCGAGAAAAAAAATATTTAGACCTTATTTTCCAGTGGGAGGAACCACCCATGGTTTTTTGCATGGTTTTGCACATGGTTCTGGGGTGATGGTTTTCGGCCCCTGGTATTTTGTAAATCCGGTCAAGCCTCAAGGGAACTACGATTATGTTCTAATATAGGGTTAATGGATTGGTCTTTATGTATGCTTCAACATGTGTATATATGTGTTGTAACACTAAAAGGAATATAATGAAAAATCAAGTTGGTCATCCTGATTTGGGATCTAGAGGAAAATATGTGTGTTTATATGTTTTATGTTTTATGCTCTCACTACTGTTTATTTTCTGTTTTTAAGATTCGTTTGTAGATAATTTCTTTACAAGGTTAAAACCTACATCTAGTATCAGAGCAGTTTCAGCTTCAAGGGGATGCCTTTGCTGCTAAAGGGGATTTTGCTCGGGCCTGAGGTAGACCCTATTTAGTGGGAGATCTGCGGGATCGATTCTTGCAGTGAAAGAAGATGGCGAGCGGCAGGATGATAGAGATCGAGAAATTTAATGGTCAGAGTTTTGAGTTGTGGAAGCTCAAGATGGAGGATTTTCTGGTGGATAAATATTAGTGGATCACAGAAGATCCAGGTACTAAACCAATGGAAATGTCAGATGAAGACTGCAAGAAGCTGGATCGAAAGGTAAAGAACACAATATACTTGTGTGCCTTAGATTTGGTATTGTTGAATGTACGTGGGGAAGCTACAAAGAAGAATTTGTGGGACAAACTTGGGACTTTGTACCAATCTAAGTCTCTAGTGAATAAATTGTTCCTGCAGAAGAAGTTGTATAACTTAAGGATGAAGGATGGGGACTCAATGATAGAGCATCTGAATGCCTTCAATAGTGTGGTAATTCATTGTCATATGTTTATATTAAAATCTTAGATGAAGATAATTGCATCAGTTTGTTGTGTTCTCTACCAGACTCGTGGGACAGTCTAGTTATTGTAATAAGTAGCAATACAACTACCTTGAATTTTGATGACATAGTCTCAGCCTTGCTATCGAAGGAAATGAGATGGAGAAATATGGAGGGTCAAAATGGAGATGCCTTATCTGTACGAGGAAGGTCCCAGAATAGAAACAAGAATAGGTTTACGAGTAGGAGATATAAATCTAGAGGGAGATCTAAATCCCTTGGAAAGTTTGTAAAATGATGGAAATGCGAAAAGGAAGGGAATCACAAAAAGGAATACATATCTAAAGCTCCTAAGAAAGGAAAGGGATCTGATGATGCTCTTTTTGCAAAGGCAAAAACCACCTCGAATGAAGGTGGGGATGTGTATTTGGCCTCTTCTTCAAATACATGTAGATCATGAGTCATGTTTGTTTAACTCAGGTGAATCCTTTCACTTCACTCCCCATAGGGAGTGGTTGCATGAGTATGAGAAATATGATGGCAGTGATGTCTTCTTAGGTGATGATAGGAAGGCCAGAATAATCAGACATAGAAAAGTCAAGCTGAAGCTACAAGGTGGAAGGATTAGAACACTTCTTCGTGTTCTGAACATTCCTACATTTGCCAAAAATATGATTTCTATAAGCATGATGGATGATGTGCTTGTAAAAATAGTGTTCGAGAAAGATACCTATAAGATGGTTCAGGGAGCACTGGTATTAATGCGGGGAGTTCAGATTGGAACTTTGTACAAGCTTGAGGGCAGCACTGTTATTGTTGGGTGCAATAGTTTTGTGGTTCCCGAAACTAGAACAGAAAGCCTAGCGGTCTGTGGAGAAAATACCATGTTATGGCATCAAAATCTTGGACATATTAGAGAGAAGGGCCTTCAGATACTACATGGAAATGGTATGGTAGAAGGTATGTATAATGGCTCTCTGGATTTTTATTTCTGTGAACATTTTGTATATGGGAAGTAGAATTGGGTGAGTTTTCCTTCTTGTGCTAAGAGGGTGAACAAGATATTAGAGCTTGTGCATAGTGATGTGTTTGGACCTGTGTTGGTTCCATCACTAGGTAAGTCTATGTACTATGTTTCATTCATATATGACTTCTCAAGGAATACATGGATATATTTCTTGAGGAAGAAATCTGAAGTCTTTAACAGATTTAAAGAATTTAAGGCTCTGGTGGAAAACTAGACAGAGAAGAAGATAAAGGTGTTGAGGATAGATAATGGTGGGGAGTTCTGCAAGAATGAATTTGAAGAGTTCTATAAGAAGGGTGGTATAGCATGGTAGAAGACTACTCCATACACACCTCAACAAAACAGAGTTGCAAAAAGAATGAAAAAACACTAATGGAAAAGGCAAGAAGCATGCTCAGTGGTACCGAGTTAGGACAAGAATTCTGGGCAGAGGCAGTGGAGACTGCATGTTACTTGGTTAATAGATCACCTTCATCAGTGTTGGAGGATAAGATTCCATATGTGGTATGGACTGGTAAGAAACCCTCTCTTTGACATCTGAGGGTATTTGGATGTGATGCATATTTACATGTTCCAAAGGAGAAAATGACCAAGTTGGATAATAAATCTGAAAGGTGAACCTTTATTGGGTATAAGGATGGTTTAAAGGGTTACAAGCTTTGGAACCCGGAAATAACGAAGGTTGTGTACAGCCGATATGTGGTGTTTAGAGTGGTGAAATATATTGTTAAACATGAATTCCTACCAAAGGAACCTGAGAAGATAGAGTTTGAGCTAAAGGAGGATAAATCAGACTTTACAACAGAAGAAGAATCAGAATCAGAAGAGCCAGAAACTCCAGCTGTGAGAAGATCGGTTTGGGAAAGAAGACAATCAGAAAGGTATAGTCCATCTTATTTCTATTAAAATTTTTCTTTAACTATAACTGGTGATGATCCCACAACCATTAGGGAGGCAGTAGATTCAGAGGATGGAAAACTCTGGAAGGAGGCCATGGTTGATTAAATGGAATCCTTGCATAAAAATGAGGCATGGGATCTGGTGGAGTTCTCGGCTGGAAGGAAGCCCATCGGGAGAAAATGGGTTCTTAAGAAGAAGATGAATGTAGAAGGAAAGGTGGAGAAATACAAATCTAGGTTGGTAGCAAAAGGTTATTCCCGAGTGCTGGGAATTGATTTTGGTGACATTTTTTCTCCTGTTGCCAAAGTTACTTCTATTAGATTACTTTTATCTATTGTTGCTGCATTTGATTTTGAGGTAGAATAGATGGATGTGAAGACAACATTTCTTCATAGGGATCTGGAAGAGGAGATATACATGAAACAACCTCAAGGCTTTATGGTGAAGGGAAAGAAAGAATTAGTATGCAAGTTAAAGAAATCTATGCATGTGTTAAAAAGGTCACCAAGGATGTGGTATCAGAAATTTCATACCTTTATATGGGGACTTGGCTTCACCAGAAGCAAGGAGGATCACTGTGTTTATTTTAACTTAATTGGTGACAGTGTTATTTATTTGGTATTGTATGTGGATGATATGTTGTTGATTGTAAATGACAAAGAAATTATCTAATATTTGAAGACCCAATTGTTCTCCAAATTCGACATGAAGGATCTTGGTGCTGCAAACTATATTTTGGGCATGGAAATTAAGAGAGATCGGGCAAAGAGGAAGCTCTGGTTAAACCAGAGGAAGTATGTTGAGAATATATTATAGAGGTTCAATATGTAGGATAGTAAAGCAGTGAATGTTCTAATTCCTATAGGTACAAAGCTGTCTACTGAACAGTGTCCCATGACACAAGAAGAAGAGGAGGATATGTCCCATGTTCCATATGCAAGTGTAGTGGGTAGCCTGATGTATGCAATGGTATGTACTATACCAGACATTGCACATGCGGTGGGAGTATTGAGCAAGTTTATGTCAAACCTAGGGAAGGAGCATTGGAAAACAGTGAAGCGGGTTTTCAGATATTTGTGTGGCACTAGTGATTATGGCTTGTGCTACCAGGAATACTAGTATTGGAAAGAGCGTTGGATATTCGTGGTTTTTTTTTTGCAAATTGGGCTGGAGATATGGACCAAAGAAGATCTACAAGTGAGTACATGTTTAGCCTATTTGGAGGTGCAGTCAGTTGGATGAGTAAAAGACAGTCTGTAGTGGCTCTTTCAACTATAGAGGCAGAATACATGGCAGCCACTCATGCAAGAAAAGAAGCAGTTTGGTTGCAAAGATTGTGTTCAAGTATGGGGTTGGTGCAGCAAGCTATAAGGATAGAATGTGATAGCCAAAGTGCAATTTTCTTGGCTAAGAACCCTGCTTATCATTCAAAGACAAAGAACATTGATGTTCAATAACACTTTGTGAGATATACAGTTGAGGATAAAAGGGTGTTGATGGTAAAGGTGGACACTTTGAAGAATGTTGCAAATGCATTGACGAAGTTTGTGAGAACTCAGAAGTTCTCTTGGTGTAGAGAAACAATGGCCGTTGCAAAGCTGGGCTAATGAGTCAGCACTCCTGTGGCTCCCTTCAGAAAGAAAACAAAAAGTGGGAGAATATTGGGTATGTGTTATATTATTTCCATGACTAGTCAGGCACGAGGGGGCCACAGGGGGGGCGATAGTTGCCCCTATACGTTGTGTCGGGCGCAACAGGGGGGTGTCAGGGGGGGTGGCAGCCCCCCATGTCGGGGTCCATGGTAGCACCCTGAGAAAAAAAAAATTTGGACCTTATTTTCCAGTGGGCAGACCTGCCCATGGTTTTATGCATGGGTTTGCACATGGTTTTGGGGCATGATGGTTTTTCACCCCTGGTATTTTGTAGATCCGGTCAAAGGAACTATGGTTATGTTCTAATCCAAGGTTAATGGATTGGGTTTTATTTCTGCTTCAGCATGTATATATATGTCTTGTAACACGAAAAGGAACATAATGAAAAATCAAGTTGTTCGTCCCGAATTGGGATCCAGGGGAAAATCTCTGTGTTTATCTGTTTTATGTTTTATGCTCTTGCTATTGTTTATTTTATGTTTTTAAGATTCGTTTGTAGATAATTTATGTACAGGGTTAAAACCTACAAAATACCGGCGATAAATCAACACATAAAATGTAAGAAGATCATATAGCCATCATATTAAGATCATAGAAGAAAAATTTGTACAAGATATTGAGGTGAAAGACACTCAAGATAGGTAAAAAAGCCTCAAGAGAACAAGTACATGAAATATGAAGAACACTGCTACGCAATAATTCCCAAGGCTAAGACAATGCAATTTTAGCAGGTATAATTGTTGTTGGAAAATGTAAATACATAGATATACTTTTATATATCTCAAAAGGTGCTAGGGATAGAGATCTAACCTCCCAATACCATTTCCAAGGAGACCGAGAAAGCGTTTTCGGAAATACCCAAAACACAAAAATGCTAGAATGTAGCCCTAGGGCTGAATTGAAGTTGTAACTGAATAACTGGAAGGAGGCAGCTAAAAATTATATGAAATATATATATCTCCTCCAATAGATACTCCAAGTGAAAGGTTGATCCCTTCCTTGAAGATGTCACCCTCCAAATCAAGCATTGAATCCTCCACTACAAGTGCTCGCTAAAATAACGCAGCCTATGAGGGGATATGAGATGTAGGAGATGGAAATAGGTTTTCCTAATTCCAAAATATGAAATAAAGCCCAAGGACCTCCCTTGCTAGTCTCCTAATGGAATTAATGCTTCCTCCACTGAAAACTAGCTCAGAAAATGGCCCTGTCAAACCCTCCACTGCAACACCCTGGAGCACAACACAAAAATGAATAGAAATTGTGTTGTAGCCAAATAATGAAGCTCATCTTGATGCTTGGATGTGGACTATTCAGCTCAATAATCTCTCCTAAGTAGGCACTTGAAGTCCCCGAGGATGAGTGTGGGATTCCCGCTTGGGAACACCCTTGTACTAAACAGTACATCAAACCCTCCTAAACAGCAAAAGCATGCATAAAAATGTCACTTAACAAATGTAGATCTAAAAGATCAAAATAGATAATAATCTAACATGCCTTCTATGGTTGACTTGTCCTTCCTTATATGCATTGTGAGCCTTCTCACCTTGGGTCCCACTCATTAAAGCCACTACTCTCATGGAGACTATCTCCCATTAATGATCCACTCTCTCCATACCAACATTGTTGATTTGGTCAATATTAACCTTGTCCACATGCTTTTTCCCCTGTTCACACATGCAGGTGCTTTATCCAGCTATCATGATGATCCGTTTTCACATTAAGAAGGATTTCGTTCCTACTAAATAGATTTATGGGTCTCCCTACCCACTTATTCTTCTATCTAAATGATAAAAGTGAAAATAAATATTCCAATTAGCTGCATGCTAATTTAGGAATATTACAATTTTCTAGACTTATAATATTTCCATTTTATATGTTTTCTCCATAAACATATTTTTCTATAAAATAATACATTGAATCAATACGTGCAATAACATTTTACTCATCATTTACTTCTGTTAAGAATGAAACATTTAACTATTGTTTTTCAATATCTTCCAATATCATGTTATTTGCTTGCCAGAGTTGGAACTAAATTGTGAGAGAAATTATTCTATGATAAGATAGGAATTGTATGGTTTACACAAGTATCCATGTATTCATTGATATAAAATCAGAGCCTTGATTTCCCAAACCACTATATCATGCTACAAAGAAAATTTGGTCACACTTAGAAGTCACATTCCCATTAATACCATCAATGCCATTGATTTTACTATCTTCATGGGAAGTAGCCCATGAGTGTGAAATATTATCAATTATCATGTTATTTTCTTCCAAGTTTCTTTTCCATATGGAACTTAATTTTGAAAGAAATTCTATTCTAGTAAGTAAAAAACTATATGGTTTACTAAAGTATCCATGCATTTCAGTGCTAGCAAATTAGAGCGTTGATTTCCCAAACCACCATAAGGTGTTGAAAATTTCATTTGGTTGTGCATAGAAATCACATTCACTTGAAGGCCATCAACATTATTGATTCTACTTTCTTCAGCAACCCACACATTCATTAATAAATTATCAAAATACCACTACTTGTAAGGTCATCTTATGGACACAATAATGTAATCAATATACATACTTTAAAAGTTGTAGCTTTTATAAAATATTTTCCATACACTAGGGTTTTTTAAAAGTATACTTTCCCAACCCATCAAATAATGACATAAATACAACCAAAAAATATCATAAAGTAACTGAATAGGGCAAAGTTGTGTCTTGCAGTGTAGCATCTAAGTCTTCATTTATAAAACAGCCATACGATGCTGAAAAAAACGTTTTGTTTTTGTTAACAGGCAAATTCACATTAAGGCCATCAAGATCCTTTATTTCACATTCTTCAGTAGCCTGTGATTGTGCAATATCATCAAATATATTTTTACTTTATTTACGGGTATCTTCCCCCAGTTAGAACTGAATTGTGATACAACGTCTCTGATAAGCGAGAAAGTGTACAAATTACTAAAGTATCCACTGATTTGATTGATAAAAAATCAAAACCTCGATTTCTAAAACCACTATAGAATGATACAAATATTTTTGGTCACACTTAGAAGTCACATTCACATGAAGTTCATTAACATCATTGATTCAACTTTCTTCACTAACCTACGAGTCCATTACTGAATTTATCAAAATGGCACTGCTTTTAAGATAATATTATGGATACAATAATGTAGTAAATATGCACACTTTCATGAAAGTTCTGTATTATGCACCCTACCTAGATAAAGAAAACACATAGTGAAATTTTTTTCTTATTAAATCCAACAAATTTCATATGAAAAATAGGAAAATTATTTGCAAGTTCGATTCTTAGCTGAAATGAAAACCTAAAGAGAAAGATGAAAATCCTCAACAACATTTGTTTCTTAATCTTGTCCAATTGTTCGAAGGACCAATTTTAATAATAACAATCTCAAAAAAAGCAAGTTTCCTTTTTCTTTCAAACTAAATAATACCACATGTAGTTAATCCATCTCACCATCATGGAGGGGCGGGTCGTGCAAAAAAGAGGGCATTAATGGATTACCATTCTTAGAACGTGGGAAAATAGATTGTGGAGAGTTAAATAGGGGCTCATAGTGATATAAATGGTGGAATTAATGACTTATCCCTCAAGCTTTAGACATCAATGCTCCGTAATGGAATCCATGTTTGTTACACAATGCGAATTAGTTTCGGTGGTGATGGAGGTTGTGACGCATGAAAAATTATTTTTTATTCAATGGTGTTCTCAACCATGTTCTCAAAAATGATGGGTTTCATATTAATATTTTGTAACATCATATTGTTAGAGTCCTATAATTTGTAGGATGTCAAGGTGATTGGATATTTTATCTAATTTATTTGATATTGTAAATAATATTTCAATTTGCAAATGATTTCCAGAAAATATATAAAAGAAAATAAAAAGAGGGTATTAAAAATAATAAAAAGAAAATAAAGAGACAAAAGAAAAAAGAAAAGAAAAATAGTGAAAAAGAATAAAAGTTAAAGAAGAGAACTCTAGAAATGAAAAAAAAAAAAGAAATAATGTTGAAAGTGTTGCAAATCTAAATGCCACTACTTGAAAGATAGTTTCATTCTGTTAAATAAAATGAAGGTTGTGTGTAGCTTGTTCAAGATACCACAATTTTGAATCATTTGTTTGATCATAAAACTTAATCATGGTTAAACAAGTTTAAATTTATGGTAATTAGATTTGAGAATAATCTTAGCCAAACTGTTTAAACTTGGCTAAT
Source organism: Pinus albicaulis (assembly GCA_034641835.2). NCBI lineage: Eukaryota > Viridiplantae > Streptophyta > Pinopsida > Pinales > Pinaceae > Pinus > Pinus albicaulis. The sequence continues at coordinate 1,163,422,948 of CM076570.1, read as the reverse complement.
GTTAGCTAGGTAGAAAATAATATTGATTTAATTGTTTAAGCTGAATCAATGGAGAAATAAGGAGATAGGATAGAATAGGTTTTGTTTTTCATAAGAAGTAAAATAAGGGTTTGCTATTCTAAATGCACACTTAGGAAAGAATGAATAAAAAATTAGTTTAGCACTAGGTGAAAAATTGGAACTCAAAAGATAAATAGGGTTAATTTGTGCAATTTTACCCTAACTATGAAAATATTATGTAAAATGCATAAAAGGCTAATGTATAATTTAGTTAATATTGTATCCAAAGTCTCTGCCATATTATAAAGTCTGCTACATGACAAACCTGTTTGTCAGGTTGTGATTAAGTCATGCACATCTTTCATCCGCCTGATCATCGTCAACACTTAATCAATGACCCACGTTCATTTTCAGCTCCCCCACCCCTCCCTACTATCATGCCTTTACCTTCCAGGGGTCTGAAAATATGGCTTTCCCCCGTCGAGTCCCACGCAACATGGCACATTATCCATGTTTCATACCCACCCACATAAAACCACTTACCACGCTCACCCCCTCTGAAAACCATCGACCCTCATCCCTTTCCCATTTCCCTTACCCACACTCCTTCTTCCACTGATTCCCTATGATGTGGCAGTATCCGTTAATCAATAAATTCTCTTTCAGAGAAATTACCATTAAATTCAATTCATTTATCCCGGATAACCATTTGAAATCCAATGAATCCATCTGAAACAGAAAACCTCAAGAGCTTTAAAAATCCTAAACCCATCACCATTTTTCCTTTCAGCTGCAAATTTACTCAATTCACTCTTATTTCTAGGTTTTCTAGTGCTCATTGACATTCTTCCAAGCGATAAAACCTCTGGTCAAGCAGAAATTCATAATTCCACTTCTCATCTGCAACAAACCTGCAACACCCTAGATAATATTTTATTTTTCACCTTGAGTATATAAAATTCTCCATTAATAATATGCCTCCCAAGATGAAAAACTAGGAGGATTTTTTCAATCCCCTGATCCATCCCCCTATAGACCTGGACCACATCCCCTTAGCTGACCGAGATTATAAAATATTTGAGATGTAGTGTGAGTTCAAACTCTTCAAACTCTATTGTTGACCCGAAAATAAATTTGTGCACAAAACTGATGAAATTGGACTCTGGGTGTCCAATATTCCCCATTACATTTTTCCCCAAACCTTCTATGTCCAAAATGAAAGAGAAATCATAACTCATACTAGTGTAATTCTCTTTACCATTATTGCTAAAACCATAGATCGAATGATGTAGGCCCACTATGTAGAAACCATTACACCATTTTCAATGGAGGCCTTAACAAAATTATACCAAAATAATGAGTTTGCTAAAATAGCCTGAATTTTTTACCTCTTTTTGCTTGAAAACACCGAATTACCAAGAAAGAATCCACCTTCTCCTTCCAATATTTTCCCATATTGAGACAAGAAAATTATATCTATGATATCCTACATTTTAGGCTATTATTCTGATCAGTTGTTAGATGAACCCATTCTAGGTTTCCTGTCAATATTTTCCACAGGTAATAAGGCTTCAATTATTTTCAATTTTAATCAATTTTTGGTCGATAGTATTTATGAACAATTCCTAAAGTTACCAACTGAAGGAGTGTTCAAGTATACTTCAATTCTGGTTTACATGTTTATTTATTATCAAGAAAATAGATTCAAATTTTCTATGTTGAAGTTAGATGAAAAATAGAGTCAATACTCTACGATATTCTAGACTTCCCTAGTGATGAAATAGTCAGAAAAATTCACTTATAGGTAGCACATTTAGAAATTTATACATCCAAAAATGAGTATGCTTAATAGTTCAATAGAGCCAAGGACCAGTGAGGAGATACAAATAATTTTACACCGAACAGAGAAAATAAATATTGGAGACTAGTACCTGTACCCAAACTACACCGAAATCAGAGTGTATGGGTGTGAGTTGGCACCACAAAAATTTCAAAAATACCTCCCCATGAGGATATTTGCATTAGAATGTTTAAGAAAAATTATCAATTCACATGAGATAAACATTGTTTCAGCAAAAAAAAAAAAAAATCACAATTCAGAATTAAGACATAGGTTGGTTCTTTTGTAAGTAAGAACAGGTCAGTAGGAGAAGAAGTTGATAAGCTTCTCAAATAAATGAATTTAAGTTTAAGTTTCACATAGTCCTATGACCCTATAGGTTTAATTTCTAAGATGAAAGTGGAGCACAAAACCACTCCTTATACTCATACCCAGAGGTCTGAAATTGAAAGGTATATGAACCAGTTGAGTTGGGAAGAAAATATGTTGCAGGAAGATGAAGAGCAGCTTGTTTCTACTTCAACTTCACAAAATCATGTTCCTCAAGAGAAAGCAGCCAAGAGACAGAGAGAATAAGAGTCACCTTCAAGGATAGATAGTGCAAGGAATGAGTTCAAGATCATATAGAGAAATAGGACTAAATTGAATCCTAAAGTTGATTCAGAGAAGAATTTAGAACAAGAAGTTGCTATGATAGTCAGGTAAACACCATCTTCCTCTCCAACAGGTAGCAAATTTGGTGCATCTCCAACAGTATCATCAGTGTTACAGGGTCGACAAGACATAGGCCAGACTTCAAATGTTGTTCAAGGACAGAAAGAAAGGAGTATCTTTGATAAATACAGAGAAATCAAGCTTAAGAATGAAATTATTAAGAAAAAAACTTACACTTAGTTTCAAAAGCAGAATTCCAGCTCAAAGAGTAGACTCCTTTCAAATGTTGACTCAGAGAAAGGGAGGATGCATATGGTCATCTTTGAGGCTCAAATCCCATAGCCTAAATCAACAACAGAATATAAGAAGACATATTTTGAGTTTGACACTAAAGATATACATCTCATTGACCTAATGGAGATGTAAAAACAAACTCGTGAGATGAGATGTTCCACTCTAAAAAATACTACTACGACTATCTCTAAATTGCAGGTTTCACTTTCCAACATTTAGTCTCAGCTGAAAATGGAGAAAATTTCATCCCTAGAAAAGGATACGAGGATCAAATATTTGGAGGATCTGGTTGTGAAGATGGGTTATGATCCAAAACACATAAAATTTTCAGAGGAGTTGATTAAGAATATTAATCCTAACATTGCAGCATTGAGAAAATAGTTGAAGGTGCAAGCAACTTAAGATCCTCTCACTAAATATATTGAAGAATCTGAGACTCAGAAAGGAGACATGATGAATTTAATCATGGAACAAAATTCTCATATTAGACATATGGAGATAGAGATCAAAAAAATGATTAAGGAGAAAGAGCAGAGCTCAAAAGTATCCATGGTTCCTTTTGATGTTGTACCGCTCACAGAAATCCCCACCACATGAGTTGCAACATCAACCACACCTTCTACCCAATCTACGGTGGCTTTTGAAAAATTGACAAAGGTTATTGATAACTTGTCAATTCAGACTAATGAGATAAAGAAATTGTAGGGAAAAGTCAAAGTTATGCAAGATCAAAAAAATAGGAGCGAAGCTTCCTACCTCGCTGAAGCTCAGAAATCTCAAAGGTTGATAGAAAGGTTACAAAAATAAAAGTGATATTGAGCTATTAGACATACCTTTTCCCAAGCCAAGGAAAGCATTTGTATGGATATTCTGAATTCTATGAATGAAATTTGGTCATGTATCCATAGCATTTTTTAGTAGAAAGACCTAATAAAGAAAGAAATATAAGCCATTACAGAGATCAAAGAAAAATTGGGTGACATTCCTGCTAAAGCTACCAACATCATCAAATTATGAAATTAAAATAATAAGTATGAGCTAGATGAATTAGGAATTGATGACAAGATTGAAACCATTTTGGAGGTCAAGAAGACTCTGGCTAAAAAAAATCTTATTACTTAGTTGGAGGAAAAGTGTCAAAGTCTAGAAATATTAGTAAACAAGTTTTGTAGTAGAATAGAATTTTTAAATCAGAAAGGGTTACCCAGTATCTTCAAAATTAATGATAAATTAATTACTCATGAGAATTATCTTAAAAATTTGAAGGATGTGGCAAGAGATAGCTCTAAATTTTCTAATATCAAAGGTAGCATGAAAGATAGATCATTCCTGGAAGCAATGGGAAATTATTTCTATATTCCGCATGAGGTAAATCACATCTTCATTAGTGGCCAACATTTTACATAGGTACCAGTGCATGAGAGGTACCGAAAATGCTAAATTGACCATTACTGATGAAGACAAATGGGAAAAGTCATGCGAATTACTAGACTAATTGGTAATTCAAATACATTTATAGGATCTTCCAAGACTGGAAACAACATAACAACAATAATAGGCCAGCTCACCAACAGACTCCTCCAAATCATATCCACCTCTCCACACAGTTTTCCACCTAGCCTATTACTCTCCAGAAATAGATATTTGTTTAGATTAGTGCTAAATATACATTGTCTATTGAGACAATGACTTTGTAATTATTCTATAAGTACTTCACACTTAGAAGTATTCTCGGTTGATTGTTCAATATAATTTTCTCAAAGCTATTGTAATTTAGAACTAAGTCAAAAAATTGGGTGGACAAAACTATGGTAGATCATTTTACCTTGCAATGTCATTCATTTTATGGACATTCTTCCAACATAACCTTGATCTTCAAATCCTTCAGGATTTTGATAAGTTACAACATTTAGTATCAGGTCTTGACCTATCTGTTCATGAGGCATACATCTAGCAATCTGTTGAATGCTTTGCCTTAACTTATTTTGTAGTTTCATCCACTTCATCTAAATTTTTTCATCTAAGAACATCCAATCCCACTCCTATAGTTTCCAATACCACCCCTGTAATTTCTGACCAAGCAACTCAAACTCCATCTTCACCAAATATTCACCTTTAATTCAACCTACATCTTCAACACAACCAAAAACTCTAATTAAACCTCCACCTTTCATCCAACCTACACCATTAATCAATCCACATATTATCCATCCTCATATACCCATCATGGCAGCAAGATATGCCCCACTTGTTCTTCGAGCTCCTTTGGCAAACATGCCACAGGACTATCAAACTAGGATACCGTAGTTTGATGGTACTAGACCCATAACTACTCAACAACATGTTGATAGGATGAATGATAGATTTAATCTTCAAGAAGTGCATGAAGAAAATGTTAAAATCAGGTTATTTTCTCCAAGTCTTAGTGGAGAATTTAGAAAATGGTTCAAATCCTTGCATATGCTAGCATTAATGATATCCCTGCATTTCATCAACCATTCCTTAATATATGGGAAGTTAAAAATAACCCTCTTTAGATTGTATCAAAATATGAAAGTATTAGGACGACACATGGGGAAGGAGTCCAAGATTATTGCACCAAATTCAATAGTGTTTATAATGAAATTCCTGCAAACATTAAACCACCACAAGGTTTAGACTTAATAAAATTCCCTGATGGGTTTTAGGTAGACATGTCTTATCTATTAAAAGAGTGAGAAACTATGCAACTTTAGAATAAATGAAAAGAGATGCAGTGAGCGTATAAACTAATTTGTTAGAAAAAAGAGCTAGGATAAGAACAGAAAGGAGAGTGACAATGAAACAAGAACCATCAACATCTTCTAGTGATGCTAAGATAGATTATTTGGTTAGAACAGTATAAAGAATGATGGAAAGGATCAATCTTATATATAGAATCACCCCAAGAAAAAATCAACCTGGTCCTCAAGCCGAAACCAAAATGTTAGGATAAATCCACGAAAACTTAAACATAGGGAACAAGGGGACCAGACCAGCAAATCAGAGCTCCTTTCCAAGAGAATTATGTTGATGATGAAGGTGATATAGTAGAAGAGGTCGAAGACAATCAAGTAAATCTTATGGGAGTAAATAACCATGAAACAATTTTTCTTACTCAAGAGGAATAAGAAAATTTTCAATTATCCCAGAGAAAAATTGATTCTGAGGAATCAGATGATTATAAACATGGTTTTGGGAATAACATCATGGAATTTCATAGAAAATATAGCCTTAGGAATAAAAAAACCTCAAATACCCCTAGCAAGAAAAATTCTGATATTCCTGCTAAGAAAACCTCTGATACTACAACTAAGAAAATCACAAATAATTCTGCCAAGAAAGCTGTTTAAAATTTAGGTAAAAGGACAATAGAAACTCGTGCTAAAAATATAGTTAACACTACTTCAAAAAAAACTCAAACAGATATTCCAACCACTAGTCAACAAAGAGAGCCTATCCCAAAATATGGTGCTGATAAATAAGATTTCCTAAACATGAGTAAAGTTCAGACATAATTAAATGTTGAGAATGAGTTAGAAAAACTCAAAATACCTATTCCTCTCATATCTTTGATGTGATTTGACTCCCCATGTATAGTTGGGGAAGTGGAACTAACAATACAAAACCAATCTGACCTTCCTGAGGAGCTACAGATCCTTAAGGATGCAAAAAACCCTTCCAGGTGCTTAACCCTTGAGACAACTTGTCATTTTTCTGATTTGGACCCTCGACTACTCCCATGACAAGTAAAGCATGCAACTAAGACCTTCCAGTCACTTCCACAACAAGGTGTCCCAACAAATGTGGCATTTTTTAGGCAGTTCTGAGCTAGCAGACCCAGATGCTCACAGATTTTTCAGGGATAGGTCATAGTCCACTACCCAAAACTTCATCAAAATTTTAGAAATGATACATAAAATTGAAATAAATCTACTAATACAAACATTTTATCAAGGATTTGACGGGACCCCCACTAGCCATGACATACATTTCTTCAAACATATCACAAGTATGTAATCATTAGGTCATAACGACATATATAAACATATGGGTCTCATACTTTTATGAGAATAGTCAAGAAGCATTGATGCTTTATCTTATTAAAGTAGCTTCATTTTCATTTATTACTTCAATTTATTTGATTTTTATTTGAAATGTGAAATGTGATTATTTGTTTGTTCAAATTATAACACCATAAATCCTCACTATTTTGTTTAAAAAATTGTGGCCCTTGTTTTCTTAACTCCATGCATCTTTATCTATCACATTCTTTCACTTCTTTTGTTTCTAGCAATATTGACATTGGTGTGACAATACTTTGCAAACATTTTGAGAACGCCCCATTGCTATTTTTCCATATTACTCATCCCAAGCCCAAGTTCAAATAAACATATCTTTTGTAGCATTAATGCTTGGAACAACTTTTTTGAAGCTAGGCGTGACTCTCAAGAGATCTACAAAGAGGGTAGTACAATTTTTTTCATCAAGCTTATATGTTAGGGATTATGCTCTAATATTTCACTCTTTTATGCATTTTTGCATCGTTTGAGAGAAAAAGTGAACAATCAATATCTTGAATAAAAATAACATATTTGGTGGCCTTAATGGGAAAAATCATTTAATATCATATCTATATGGTGTGGGAAGATCTAAATAATAAATATGTTGACCTAAAAAATAAGAAATGGTTATGGTTATTCTTAATTGTCCTAGAGGCATATAACAAAAGTAGTTTATCTTCATATTCTTTATATTAAGTATGAGGGTTTTTCACAGTGAATTATATTATAAATCATTTTTAGGATTCAACTGCATTAAGTAAGTCATTCATCCATGACCATTTTCATGAGAGGTAGTCGTAACTGACTAATTTCTCATGATTTTTGAATAATCCACTTAGCACTCACTGCATCGGGCGATGCTCACAGGGGTGAAAATGGTTATAGATGAATGACTTACTTAACGCAGTTGAATCCCAAAAATGATATATAATCCTTTATATTAGTTTAATAAAATTGGCACCTTTTAATGAAGGCCTCAGGTTGTATTGCAATTTTTTTTAACAAGTTCTATCATAAATAACTCCTAGAATTGACTAATGTTCTACATATGAATGTAAGATGTATTTTAGCTAGATACATAGGTTACATCCTCTTTTATATGGGTGCTTAGAAAAAGTCTTTAATCTCTTGATTGTGTCTAAAGTTTTATATTGTCATTTATAACCCTTCAATTCCACTTAGATAAAATGTTGTTTAATGACTATAAAATTTTATTACTATTAATTTGTATATAACCTATCAAAAAGTTATATATGAAATTACAAATTATAGTTGTTATTTGTAAATGAAATTTCAACTTCTTTATTTCTTATTTAATCGTTAGTTAAATTCTACCATTTCAAATTATTAGAAAAGTAATATTATATCTAAAATGTGATTTTAAGTGTATATTTATTTAGACTTGTTCATTGAAATGAAATTTCTTTGTGGGAAAAGTTAAATTGATATATATCTTTCCAATCCATGAGGTGTTGGGATTTCTCCTCATTAAATAACTGATTCAAATTTCTATGGATGAGAAATTATTATTTTTATTATCCAATTTTAATGTCACGGCCAAGCGAGACACCAAATTGGTGTATCAGATCCCCTTGTTTGTGGGACAAGGGACCCACCTCCGAGCAGCGATTTGACTGCTAAGTATACAAAGGCATACATAATCTACCCCCTCTTGTTTTGAACATGTGACCTCTTAGAAAGAAACACATACTCTTAACCATTAGGCCCACACAAACTGTATGTTGCAACAAAATTTGAAAGATAAATAAATATTTTTTCATCAAACATTAAACATAACATTTATATGATGATGATGATGGTTAACATCCCCTGAGACCCAACTATGGTCTATCAGACCTAAAGCGAATTATTTCGTTTGTTTTAAAATTGTATTCTTATGCTCAAAGAGCTTGGAGAGAAGCATCCCAAACCTTCTATAATTTTGACATGTTAAAATGCTAGGAAGGTTGGTATTGCAACAAAGATTATGAAAGTGAGATCTAATGTGGGCTTACACAAGGAATTCTAATAGGAAGTGATTTTCATCCTCAATGTTCATATTCTCACAGAGATGGCAGATCCTATCAACCGATGGTTTTTTAGGAACTGTCCAATGACCAGTTTCACTATTGAGCTCATTAGAGCTCGTTCGTATCTTGGCTATATTAATTTTTTTCTTTGAGCTAGTTAAGATGGAGAGATACCTTTGATCTTCTAGAGTAGGGTTGATGACCTCCTTATAATATGTTAATTTTATTTTAGCCTCTAAATCTTTCTCACCCCATATTTTCGCTTTAAACTTAGAAGTAACAATATTTCTAATGTTATTAATAATTTGTAATGCTACATTGTCGTTGATCTCCCAATGGTTTAACTAGACCTCGTATCTTTATTCCAACATCGTTTGAGCCTTAGTTGGTTTTGGTTGGAATTTAAAGCTAGCTTAAGAAGTCTATGGTCACCCATGTTATTGATTTTGTGCTTATACAACAAGAGCCTAGTTATAGCTAGGCTCTCGATAGGAGAAAGATCCACTTCGATAAAAAAAAATAAGATAGAGTATATTTCTTTTAATTTTGAAATTATAATTATATATTATTCTAATTAATATATAAATAAATAAAAAGTTGAAGCTCGCCATTCAAATGTGATTCCTGCGTATCATCATCGAAATTTATATAAAGAGAAATCAAATTGAAATTAAAAGAAACCATGGAAAGGTGATGAACCCGTATCCTCGCCGAATTGATTCCTACGTATCATCATTGAATTTTATACATCAAAATCAAATTGAAATTGAAAGTAATAACTATTTCAATGTGATGGCTCTGTATTATCATCGAAATTTATATAAATAGAAATCAAATTGATACTAAAAGTAACCTTTGAAACGTGATGAATCCGTATCCTCACCGAATATTTTATGTATGGATCAGATTTTAATAAAAAGTAACCACTCAAATGATGACACTATTGTCACCTCATTTTAATTAAAAAAAGTACAAATGCTCTGGTGAAGCGGCACAAGGTTGATGAGCGGTACAGGGTTTTTTTAATGATATTTGGTGAAGAGACTCGCATCAAGTTATTTACTGTATTTTCATTTATTTTATTATTTGGATAAGAATAAAGAAAAATTTATGAATAAGATGAAAAGGGAATAGGTTAATGATTAATTTATTGCACAGCTTGCTTTATTGATTTTTTACCTTGCCTTTTTTTTCAAAATTCCTTATCATAAATTTTATGTGATGAGGAAATATTACAGATAAAGGTGGGCTGATGCATCTCGGCAAATCTGCTTTTGGCTATTCACATATTATTAGTTTAGTTATTTCCATGGTTGGCCGCACTGTCAGATCAATTCTAATCATGTAGAATTTTATGTAGTCTGTATTTAGGGATTTGTACCTCTATCATACTCCATACTCTTAAAAAGTGACATTTCTCTATCGAGTGCAATACCATCATTTTCAATATCCAGATTCTTTGTGTTCTATTTCAATTATACTTTATAGAAATTGGAATTTCATCATGGTATTAGGGAGGGTTAAAAAAGTTGCTTACCTAAATTTGTATTTTAGGTTACGCAACATCTAAAATCATTTTCTTTTATAAAGTTCCAACCGAGACGTTACGATTAGTCGTTGGTTCCTGTGAGATTTGTTAAAAATGGTGGCGTAACTGATATAGTTAGTTGTTTTAGTATATGCAAGGTAGGGTTTGATATTAATTCATTGGATTTAGGGATGGATATTTTAATTGTGTATGGGTTTGATATTATATTTATTAATCTGGTTGTGATAGGTGAGTTTAATTTATAGCTCGGAGAATATTATAAAGTAATTAAAAATAAAAAATGTGTGAGTAGAATGTTTATATTTTAAAAATAATTCAAAAATATATTTAAATAAATTATTTGAATTTCTAAGTTTATTAATTATGTCCATATCAGTTTCATGTGTTTTTTTTTTTAATTTTTATAATTACAATGTTTATTAGTGTTATATATACTCTAGTTCTGATTCAAAAATACATTTACAAAAATAAAAAATAACATCTTATATTTTACACTCTTAAAAATTAGAAATAAAAATAAAAAAATATTAACTCAAATAGATGGATACTTAAAATAGATATATACGGTTATATAAACAAATCGAATAAAATTGAAGTAAAAGTAACGATAACTCCGCGATAGATATATAAAGTAGCGCTGACTCCGCATCGTAACGCAATCTTTTACATATACATGAAATTAAAAGTAACCATTGCAATGTGATACGTGGATCACATCGAAATCAAAAGTAACCGGGCAGAAGTCGTGGCTCTGTCTCGTCACCGAATTTTAATTACGAACATGACAAATGGTACGGTGGAGAGGGGACAACGTCGATTGTAACGTCCGTTTCCAAATCGATGACATGGTGGATTGTGATGAATCGTACGTGATAGGGTTTTTCAAGATATAGGTTGACGAGTCAGTGGCTTGTCACGAATGCTAGGTATTAGGGTTTCTATGGCATGCGCCTTCAACGCAAGTATATATTTTCGTGCTACCTGAAACGAGACCACGCAGTATTTTGAATGGCGAGCGAGTTAGGATAGGACAGGCCCCTTCTGGAATGTGTTGAGTTTTATATGAAATTCGCTAATTACTAAAAGGAATTACTAATTTTTAATTAAAATGATTTATGTTTTATGGTATGTGATATTGAAAAGATTTATGGTATTGTAACATCTGTTGGTTCTAAATGTTTAGAGGATTTGTTTTTTAAGTGATTTTCATTTAAAGATTTATTTTCATAAGATATTGTGGATCATAAAAGTCTAATTCAAAAAAGATTTATAGTGTTGTAATATAATTGATAAGCTATAATAAAATAAGAGCTATATAGTAATTAGCATATGTAGCTGAGTTTAAATTTAGGTAAATTGAAGTAAAAAACAATAAATAATTAAATTTGTATATATCCCATCTTGTAACAACATGACAAGTGCATTTAGGTAAAAAAGTGTAGTAGTCTTTGATGCATATATTATTTATGATCTTTGTCCATGCCACCATTGAATGTAGTTGTAACAATTTTGGATATAGTTGCATTTAGAAATTAGTTTGTCTATGAAGTAACCAATTTTCATATTCCCTATGTTAAATAGGTTATGTACTAATGGTGGATGTTTTTTTTTAAGTGCTATATATCCATTTAATGCTAGGTATGAAACAAATCATTAATCTTTTTTCTGCTAAAATATCATATATTATGACATCGAAGATGTCGCTTGGGAAATAGTGGTTAATAATTTTTTAATTATATGTTTTAATTATTTTTATCTTATAATTATGGTCAATAATATTATGATTATTGTGATTAATCCTAATGATATGATTAATCTAAAAGAAATGTAACTACATCATGATTATTATTACTTGTACTATTTTGAATATATATATATATATATATATATATATATATATATATATATGACAATGTATGTGATCTACACATTAGACATATTATATTTTATTTAATTATGATTTAAATGAAATAAATTTCCGAGAGAGATTTTATGAAGCATTATGAACAAAATCCTTTGGTGATTTTCTTAAATTCCAATTATAATTAAATGGTATATTTTCATCGTGTCTAGGATTAAAGATTCATAATTATAAAAAGAAAAAATAATCTAAAATAAAATTAAAAATTGGTAGTTATATTAGAAAGTGATATTTTATATAGTTTTTATTTTTGTAAGCTTGGTAGTTTCTTTCATTTTTCATTTTTTTTTTTTTTACATCATTTTTCATTAACATGTCCAAATACATCACCCTGATCGGGGAAGGGAATTGAACCTATGATGAGTGCTATAACAGTCCGCCTTATCACCGTTTAACCAAGACCCCACAGACTAATATATTATATAGTTGTGGAAATTAACATGAGATGAAAAAACAAAAATCCCTCCATCATTACAATGTTTTTAGTTAAAAAAAAATAAAAATTAAAATAATATTTAAAAAAGGTAGATTTGATTGCTCCAACCTAGTCCGATTTATCTAAATCGGACTAACTCAGGGGAAAATATTAAAATTATATTTTAAAATAAGCAATGGTAGATTTTCAAGAGAGTGTTCCAATTTTTAACAATGTAAGATTGTTCGTTTAATTGAATTTTTCCACTTCGAGGTAAGGTTGAAGAATAAATATTATGTATAAGACAATTCGAGTTAAATGTAATATTAAATACAAATAATGACACTGAAAACCTAAAATATTCCACATGGTCAACAAATTGCACATGACTTGGGTGTTACAACGCACATAATCTGTCACACCTCCTGTTTCACAAATTTTTTTTTTCCGATATGTTGGGGTTTCCTTTTTAATCACTTAGCTATAATGCCTTCTTAACAAGTTTTCTCTACTCCTCTAGCCTCTCTACATTTATAAAACATTGAACATTCCACTTCTATCCTTCTTAACCACATCTATATATATATCTTTGATTCACACCTGTATATATATTATCACACAAATATATATATATATGTTACACATATATCTATATGTTCACATGTATATCTATCTATATACCACCTATCTACCACTAAAACATTTCGCACTTCACATATATATATATTCCCACTTATATATATATTGATATCTTACCTACATACAAATAAAGCGTTTCACCTATATATATATATATTCCCACATATATGTATATATAGTTATATTACCTACATCCAAATGAAATACCTCGGTTTCCTCTATGTGCGTCCACACATATGTGTCTATAACGTGATAGAATTACATCTTATATATTTATATATCAAAACTCCTCTTCGTTTTCTGTTCTATAATGAGTCGATCGTGCTCTTATACCGATGGCATATATATGTATTCCCCACTACCCGCCTTTTGTATTCGCTTTTCCATATTATATCTATTCCCGTTAATAAAGTCATTGAGAGCATTACTACACCTATACTATTAACTCGTGGAAACCTTTGTGTACACAAATTTCGTTGATTTCGGTGGTTCATAGCGTTTATGAAGGAGTTAAAGGCGGCTGACGCCACGATGCTATCCCACGGTTTTCTGGTTGTGAACGGGATTCAATTATTTACTAAGCGCATTCCGCCACTACTCAGCTTCAGCTATTCGAAACCCTAGAATCAAAATTCGGTGGTATTGTTTTTTTTTAATTATTATTTTCCTGTGTTGAATTTTATTGCGGTGGTGTGTCCGTTTTCCATTGCAGGCACGCTACCGGTGATGGTTTATGATGGCCACTGCTTCGAACTGTCATGTGTTGATTTAACGTGAGGAAATTTATCATGATGACTAACGTTTAGAATGCAGGGATGGCGTCTCACACCTGCGTTCGAAGTACCAACACAACAGTTTACGAACCCAGGCCCATTCCATCTGCTACGTGTAGAGTGATTGTTTGCATATCTGCGCGGCTCAGTACTGAGCGAGTCGATTTGTGCAGTTCAGTACCGGGTGTATAACCTTTTTCACTTCATCGAGTACAACGCTGGCGATGCGCCGAGCTTTCCCAATCGACCTAGGGATCCCTTACCCTCTTAGGGTTATGGAATTAGGGTTTCGCACAGTCTTCTGTCTTATCGTGGCGACCTACACTCCCTTATCACTCTGCGGCTTATTCCCTATTTATCTAGCTCCGGGTTCAGTGGGGATCTCGTTCCTGTTGAGCTGATTGTTTTGTTGTTAGCTCGCGCACGGAGGGAGATGATCTAAGGGAGATGGGATACAGGAGAAGCAATTCAATCTGAGCTTATGCGAATTCCCGTGTGGTATCCTGTCGTCTTACGTTCTGCACTTTATTCTGGTATTTTTCTTTCTTTACAACCCTGTCTCTAAACCGTCGATGAATCTTTTGTGCAGAGGGTGGCGATAATGGGGTTTCTGGCTGCACTCAGCCCGCAGAGCAGCTGATAAAAGCCCTCACCCCGTTTCCCTCCTATCGGTGCCGAATCCACTTCTTCTGGCGTCAGGCTATGAGTTTAATTTTATTTTAAAGTTCGTATGTGTAATATAAATTTCTTCCATTAACCTATCGAACGCGGCCGAAGGAGAGCTCTGACCCCGAGTTGCTCTCGGCTCGGTCACAGAATAATAGAGCTTTACGCCCTTACCTTATTGTTATATGTTTTGTTCGAAATCTGTGAGTATTTCCAGAACTGATTTCATGGCGGCATGCAGGTGATTTGTTAACCTGGATAAGCCATGAGTTCGTTTGGCCCGTTCGACTCCAACTGCATCGAATTATTTCATTATAGAGGCGTTACAGACCCCACCACCCCGCCAGAGGAAGAGGCGAGCTCCTCCATGGGTAATCTTCTTCCATTAACACGATCTCGCCTCGTTTCTTTTATTGTTTAAAAAGATAGCAGTCTCGAACATGGCGTCACGCCTTAATACTCCGTCGTCCCGATATACTCGGCCACATGTGAAGTAATCGATCATGGTTATCTGCGGATCAATTTATCGTTTAAATGTTGATTTGGGATTTACTGCGCGTTCTGTCTTATGTTGGGTGGCCTCTGCCTACTTAACATATGATTGTTCAGAATATAAATGATATCCCTATGGTAGATAGATAATAATACTCTTCTATGGTTTTCGAAGTTTACATGAAGTTTAACCTGGTTAATCAGTCCTGTAACTACATATATTCAAACAAACCCTAGACTGCCACTAATAACTGTTTCTTTCCACCATATGACAGTGAACGAGACTACGGCAGAATGATGGTCATTATGGGTTACCAATGACGGTTATTTGATCTCTCGGTATTCAGATATTTGTTTTTCTGTTTTACTCACATATCTGACGTGTTGCAAGTACTACTGAGACGAATTATTTTCTCACTCTTAGCGTTTTTATATGCCATGTGGGGACATGATGGTATTAGATCTCGGCGTATTCACAGTTGGGTTATGGTTTTTATAATCCACACACATTAATATCGTAGACTCTACGCTGGATTCCAATGGGCGTAGGGCTCATGTATGCAATTCATTTTAACATAGTCGATTCATATTTATTTATTCCTCTCGTCATACATCGTCACCTATATATGTATATACATAGTTTTATACTCTTTTAGCTTGTGACTATTTCGTTTGATTTTATGCAGAGATATATATATAAACCGATACTATGCTAGGGCACATTGCTTATTTTTGTTTTCCTTTGCAGCCTACATACATGTGTTCGATCGTACTTGAGTAGAGAATAGATATATATATATTTGTTAAGTGCTTATGCAAGTATCGAGGAGTTCAATAAATAGTGTACATTCAGCACAACCTTAATCCATTACTCTAATATTCTTTTTCTTTCTCAAGCGTTGGAAATAAGTTTAAACACAATACCCTATACTTGCTATGACTGCCCCAATACTCATATAGAATAGAAGTACCCCTTTGTCTAGAAAAATCTCGAAATCTTTTTTTTTTCTAATGTCTTTACATTCTTTGCCTTAGTTTTACTACTATATTGTTCTAATATAATTTTGCAAATATAATATCACATTGTGTCTACATAGAACAAGATAATATAATCATTGTTCATAGAGATTGAGTAACTTCAGATTTAGACCACACTTGGTTTAGAGCTTCTGAGGTTTCTACTCTATGGATTTCTGGTCTACAACTAGACAGAATCTGGAAGGTGAATGCCTTAGGATGGATTCTGTTAAATGTAGTACTAACATCAATCATACCATTTAATTTATTTTTATATATGTAACCAATTCATACCATCAGAAAGTAAAATAACAAAATTTTCAGAACATACCACAATCTGCAGATGACCAACCTCCCAACCTTAGAGTCCTCTTTGTCTCCCAGAACTCACCCCCGAGCAGAGATCACCTCCTAGAACAGATTAACCTCTGATCTGCCTAGGAGCAGCTTATTTAAGCTCATATTTCCCCAAAGCATGTTTCTAATTCTGCGTCCAGAATAGCAGGATGCTTTCTTTCCTGTTTAGCCTAGGCTTCCCATTTTGGGATTCTTTAAAGTTGTTTTATGCTTTTCCTCAGCTTTTCCAGCTTTTCTTTACCTCTTCCCAACTACTCCTCTTCATTGGGGAAATTTAGATTCCTCCTCAAATCTAAATTAATTTCTTTCAATGATTTTTGAAAGATTTTGGGGATTTGTTGCCTTATCCATCCTCATGGATTTGGCAAGTGATCTCTAATTCTCATCTTGGTCAAAATGCACAATCATTTTATTTATTTCCTCAAATAAAATATGCAATTACATTCACACCATACTTATCCCTTGGGGTCCACCCCCTTAGGATTTAAGTTCAATTGTCTAACTTTAAAAAATTCAACACACAAATTGGGGGTGTTACATATTCCCCCTCTGAAAATAAACACCGTCCTCGGTGTTGTTATTCAACTACTAGAGTTCATTTAAACAAAAATGGATATTTCTCCATGATTTCAGCGTCCCTTTCCCAGGTGGCTTCTTCAGCAGTAAAGTGCTTCCACTGCACTTTTACTCTGGCCACTGTTCTGTTTCTCAATTCAATTTCTTCCCGCTCCAATATTTGAAGCGGTTCTGGCAGAAACTCCCCTTCTGGTTCCCTCTGTACAACATTCCAATCAACTATGTGAGAAGCATCATGCACATATCTTTTTAATAATGAAACATGAAACACATTATGCACTTTAACATGGGGTGGTAAGGCCAGCTTGTAAGCCACTGGTCCCACCCTTTCTAAAACTTCAAAAGGCCCACAATATCTAGGTGCAAGTTTTGCACAACTTCCATCATAAAGTGTGCTCTTTTTGGGTTTGATGCGTAAATACACATGATCCCCCACTTTGAATTCTCGGTGCACTCTTTTCTTATCAGCATAACTTTTCTGGCGATCTTGTGCTGTCTTGATATTTCTTTGTATTTGTTTGACAATTCTTTCCATTTCTTGTAATGCATCTGGTCCCAACACCAGTTTATCCTCTGGTTGACTCCAACTCAAGGGAGTACGACACTTTCTTCCATAGAGTGCCTCAAACGGACTCATCTTAATAGAGGATTGGTAGCTATTATTATAGGAAAACTCAGCTAGATGCAGATATTCTTCCCATTTTGATGGCCTATCCATCACATACATTCTCAGCATATCTTCTAAAATTTGGTTTGTCCTTTCTGTTTGCCCATCAGTTTGAGGATGGTAAGCAGTACTAAAATTCAGCTTAGTACCCATTCCTGCAAACAATCCTTTCCAAAATGCTGCTGTGAACTTGGCATCCCGATCTGAGACAATCACCTTGGGCACTCCATGAAGCCTTACTATCTCCTTTAGGAAAACATTTGCTACTTGAGCTGTTCCAAAGGTAGATTTTACTGGTATAAAGTGGGAAGCTTTGGTGAGAGTGTCTACTACCACCATTACAGAATCATGCTGATATTTGTTTTTGGGTAATCCGGTTATAAAATCCATGGAAACGGTGTCCCATTTCCATTCTGAAATTGGCAAGGGGTTTAAAAGCCCTGCTGGGTGTTGATGTTCAACTTTGACTAACTGACATTCCATACATCTACTTAAATACTCTGCCACATCTCTTTTCATTCCTAGCCAGAACAACCTCTTCTTCAAGGCTGTTAACATCTTTTGGTATCCTGGATGTCCTGCATAGGGCTGTTTGTGATATTCATCCAGAATTTCTCTTTTCAATGCCTCTATATTTGGAATATACAACCTGTTTTTATAATAGAGCAGCCCTTGTTGGTTTTTAGTGAAATTAATTTTATCCTTTGTCTGTAGTTTCACCAAGAGTGCTTCATAGTTGGGATCTTGAATTGCTGCCTTTCCCACCAATTCCTCTACCTCCATATGGGCACTACTCCCCATGCTGTTCACATTTGGACAAGCATTTCTACTTAATGCATCCGCAACTTTATTCTCCTTCCCCTTGATATGCTTTATGTCCATGTCAAATTCACTTAGAAAAGACAGCCATCTGGCTTGTCTTGCATTCAGATCAGTTTGGGAAAAGAAATATTTAAGGCTAATATGATCAGTCATCAATGTGAACTTCTTCCCCAGCAGATAGTGTCTCCACATTTTTAAAGCATGTATAACAGCTGCAAATTCCAAATCATATGCACTATAATTTTGTTCATGTACTTTCAGTTTCCTAGATTCATAGGCAATGACTGAATTTTCCTGTAACAGGACTCCTCCCAACCCTTCTCTGCAAGCATCTGTACATACAACAAACTCTTTATCAGGATCAACAATTTTTAATATAGGAGCTGAAATAAGTTTTTGTTTCAACTGTTCGAAACTGTTTTGGCATTTCTCAGTCCACAGGAACTTAACACCCTTCCTTTGTAATGAGGTTATGGGATTTGCTATAGCAGAAAATCTCTCCACAAATCTGCGATAATAGCCTGCAATTCCCATAAATGATCTTACTGCTGAGACATCAGTGGGAACTGGCCATTCTTTAATGGCTTTTACCTTTTCAGGGTCAACTGCCAACCCTTTTTCAGAAATTATATGACCCAGATATTGAATTTTATCTCTATAAAATTCACATTTGCTGAACTTGGCATATAACTGGTTTTCTTTTAAAGTCTGCAACACTATTCTCAGATGTTCTTGATGTTCATCTTCATTTTTAGAATAGACTAAGATATCATCTATGAATACAAGAACAAATTTGTCCAAATACTTATTTAACACACTGTTCATTAGACACATAAATGTGGCAGGGGCATTCGTCAACCCAAAAGGTAGGACTACAAATTCGTAATGCCCATACCTGGTTCGAAATGTTGTTTTGTTGATGTCTTCTTCTTTAATTCTGAGCTGGTGGTAACCAGTCCTTAGGTCAATCTTGGAAAAGACTGAAGCTCCTCTCACTTGATCAAAAAGATCATCAATTCTAGGAAGTGGATATCTATTCTTAATGGTCAATTTGTTCAGTTGACGATAGTCAATGCACATCCTAAAAGTTCCATCCTTCTTTTTCACAAATAACACTGGGGCTCCCCAAGGAGACACACTTGGTCTGATATACCCTTTATTTAACAATTCCTGTAATTGCATTTTCAATTCCATTAGTTCATGTGGACTCATCCGATAGGGAGCTCGGGAAACAAGTGTAGCTCCCGGTACCAGATCGATTGAAAAATCAATCTCTCTTTTGGGGGGAAGATGAGGGATTTCCTTGGGAAAGACTTCCTTAAATTCTCTGATGACTGGTATAGCATCCAGTAACTCTTCTTCAGTTTGCTGTTCTATTTCTTCTACATGCACTGCATAGACTTGGTATCCTTTTCTAGCTGTTCTTTTCAATTGTAAGGCCGATATTTGTCTTATTGAAATGGATTTTGGTTTCCCTTTTAGTGTAAAAGGTTTTCCTTCCTCATCCACACAATGCAGGGTTTTATCCCAGCAGTTCATCAGAGCTTTCTTCTTTTCCAGCCAATCCATTCCTATCAACAAGTCATAGGATCCTAATGGCAATATGTTCAAATTTACTTCTGTTGTAAAGCCATTTAATTGTAGTGCTGTTTTGGGCAATTTATGTGTAACTTTTCTCTTAGTTCCAGTGGCCAGTTGTACCAACCATGACTGCTGAAATTTTTTAGGTTTAATTTTACATTTTTCTACAATTCCAGGACTAATGTAACTTAAGGAAGCACCTGGATCAATCAAAATAGTAACAGGTAAGTCAGAAATCTTACCCTCCATTTCCACCATGGTTGCTTGATGCTCTGCTTGTCGATTTTCCAGGGCTGCACTTATAGTTGGTATATTTCTGGCTATGTCATTTACAGTTGTTGCCTCTCGCTCTCTGCTAATCAGGTGTATATTTCGGTGGGGGCAATCTCTCATCATATGGGGTTCTCCACAGCCCCAACATTTCAAAGGTTCCTTCATTCTGACTGTCCCTTCCTTTTTATTGTTCCCTTCTACTGGTTTTGAAGCCACTTGGGACTGAGCAGTTTGACTTTCTTTTGGTTTACTGAACCTTTTCCGCTGATGATCTCTACCAAAATTTCTTAGATATGCTGGTTTTGGTCTTTTACCCTTGAACTCACCCTTGTTCAGCCAGCTCTTCCCTTGTTCAGCTTTACCTTTAAACTGCTGATAGCATAATCTTGCTTTTCTAACAGCTTCATCCATTGTTTTTGGATTATCAAATTCAATTTTCTCCTTGTACACAGTGGGCAAACAATTTAAAAACCTTTGCACTTTTGCCTTTTCTTCCCTAATGTAAGGGACATACCTCAGTAAATTAGTAAACTTAGTGACAAACTCATCAATAATGAGTTGTCCTAGCCTAAGTTCATGGAATTCTTTTGCTTTATCATCATAATAACGTTCATTCAAATAACGGCTTTTGAACTTATTCTGAAAATCCTCCCAAGTAACTGTCTTTTCATCAATGGCATGCACCATTTCTGTCTCTTCCCACCACAGCGTAGCTTTTCCTTGTAGCTGGTATACAGCTAATCTAGCCTTCAGATTGCTCTCATATTCATAAACTTGGAAGTACTTGATCATGTTCAACAACCAAGCTTCAGCATCCTCCTCCTTCTCCCCATCATAGGAGGGAGGTTTGATCTTTCTAAATTCTCCCTGCAATTCTATTTTCTGCTTATGTTGATTTCTAGCTGCATCCTCATCCTCAGATTCATCCATCTTTCTTTTTCCAGAACCTTCGCCTTCCTGGCTGTTCCGAGAAGTCAGCTCTCTGATGAGCTTTTCCTGCTCCTTACTGGCTGATGACAACATGTCATTTTGGCTTCTTAATTCAGCCAACTCTCGTTGCATCCGGTGCAACATAGCCAGTACCGGGGCATTGGGATCTGGAGTAGCAAACTCATCACGCAGATCCACATAAATCCCTTCACCTTCAGCCATTTCAACTGTACACACTCACAACACAAATTAGCAAAATTTTAAAATAAAATTTTCAACAAACAACCACATATATTATAACAGTGAGCACCAAATGACAGCCCAATTTGTTGTAACTAGTGCTCCGATACCATTTGTCACACCTCCTGTTTCACAAAAAAAAAATATTCCGATATGTTGGGGTTTCCTTTTTAATCACTTAGCTATAATGCCTTCTTAACAAGTTTTCTCTACTCCTCTAGCCTCTCTATATTTATAAAACATTGAACATTCCACTTCTATCCTTCTTAACCACATCTATATATATATCTTTGATTCACACCTGTATATATATTATCACACAAATATATATATATATGTTACACATATATCTATATGTTCACATGTATATCTATCTATATACCACCTATCTACCACTAAAACATTTCGCACTTCACATATATATATATTCCCACTTATATATATATTGATATCTTACCTACATACAAATAAAGTGTTTCACCTATATATATATATTCCCACATATATGTATATATAGTTATATTACCTACATCCAAATGAAATACCTCGGTTTCCTCTATGTGCGTCCACACATATGTGTCTATAACGTGATAGAATTACATCTTATATATTTATATATCAAAACTCCTCTTCGTTTTCTGTTCTATAATGAGTCGATCGTGCTCTTATACCGATGGCATATATATGTATTTCCCTAATACCCGCCTTTTGGTATTCGCTTTTCCATATTATAATTATTCCCGTTAATAAAGTCATTGAGAGCGTACTACACCTATACTATTAACTCATGGAAACCTTTGTGTACACAGTTCGTTGATTTCGTGTTCATAGCGTTTTATGGTGAAGAGTTAAAGGCAGCCAGATCGCCACGATGGGTACCTAACACGGTTTACTGGTTGTGAACGGGATTCAATTATTTACTAAGCGCATTCCGTCACTACTCAGCTTCAGCTATTCGTAACCCTATAACCAAATTTCGGTGGTATTTTTTTTTAATTATTATTTTCCTGTGTTGAATTTTATTGCGGTGGTGTGTCCGTTTTCCATTGTAGGCACGCTACCGGTGATGTTTTATGACGGCCACTGCTTCGAACTGTCAGTGTTGATTTAACGTGAGGAAATTTATCATGATGACTAACGTTTAGAATGCAGGGATGGCGTCTCACACCTGCGTTCGAAGTACCAACACAACAGTTTACGAACCTAGGCCCATTCCATCTGCTACATGTAGAGTGATTGTTTGCATATCTGCGCGGCTCAGTACTGAGCGAGTCGGTTTGTGCAGTTCAGTATCGGGTGTATAACCTTTTTCACTTCATCGAGTACAACGTTGGCGATGCGCCGAGCTTTCCCAAATCGACCTAGGGATCCCTTACCCTCTTAGGGTTACGGAATTAGGGTTTCACACAGTCTTCTGTCTTATCGTGGCGACCTACACTCCCTTATCACTCTGCGGCTTATTCCCTATTTATCTAGCTCTGGGTTCAGTTGGGATCTCGTTCCTGTTGAGATGATTGTTTTGTTGTTAGCTCGTGTACGGAGGGAGATGATCTAAGGGAGATGGGATATAGGAGAAGCAAATTAGTCTGACGTTAGGCGAGTTCCCGTGTGGTATCCTGTCGTCTTACGTTCTGCAATTTATTCTGGTATTTTTCTTTCTTTACAACCCTGTCTCTAAACCGTCGATGAATCTTCTGTGCAGAGGGTGGCGATAATGGGGTTTCTGGCTGCACTCAGCACGCAGAGCAGCTGATAAAAGCCCTCACCCAGTTTTCCCTCCTATCGATGCCAGATCCACTTCTTCTGGCGTCAGGCTATGAGTTTAATTTTATTTTAAAGTTCGTATGTGTAATATAATTTTCTTCCATTAACCTATCGAACGCGGCCGAAGGAGAGCTCTGACCTCGAGTTGCTCTCGGCTCGGTCACAGAATAATAGAGCTTTACGCCCTTACCTTATTGTTATATGTTTTGTTCGAAATCTGTGAGTATTTCCAGAACTGATTTCATGGCGGCATGCAGGTGATTTGTTAACCTGGATAAGCCATGAGTTCGTTTGGCCCGTTCGACTCCAACTGCATCGAAATATTTCGTTATAGAGGCGTTACAGACGCCACCACCCCGCCAGAGGAAGAGGCGAGCTCCTCCATGGGTAATCTTCTTCCATTAACACGATCTCGCCTCGTTTCTTTTGTTGTTTAAAAAGATAGCAGTCTCGAACATGGCGTCACGCCTTAATACTCCGTCGTCCCGATATACTCGGCCACATGCGAAGTAATCGGTCATGGTTATCTGCGGATCAATTTATCGTTTAAATGTTGATTTGGGATTTACTGCGCATTCTGTCTTATGTTGGGTGGCCTCTGCCTACTTAACATATGATTGTTCAGAATATAAATGATATCCCTATGGTAGATAGATAATAACACTCTTCTGTGGTTTTCGAAGTTTACATGAAGTTTAACCTGGTTAATCAGTCCTGTAACTACATATATTCAAACAACCCTAGACTGCCGCTAATAACTGTTTCTTTCCACCATATGACAGTGAACGAGACTACGGCAGAATGATGGTCATTATGGTTTACCAATGATGGTATATTGATCTCTCGGTATTCAGATATTTGGTTTTCTGTTTTACTCACATATCTGACGTGTTGCAAGCACTACTGAGACGAATTATTTTATCACTCTCAGCGTTTTTTTATATGACATGTGGAGACATGATGGTATTAGCTCTCGGCGTATTCACAGTTGGGTTATGGTTTTTATAATCCACACACATTAATATCGTAGACTCTACGCTGGATTTCAATGGGCGTAGGGCTCCTGTATGCATTTCATTTTAAAATAGTCGATTCGTATTTATTTATTCCTCTCGTCATACATCGTCACCTATATATGTATATACATAGTTTTATACTCTTTTAGCTCGTGACTATTTCGTTTTATTTTATGCAGAGATATATATATAAAACGATGCTATGCTAGGGCGCATTGTTTATTTTTCTGTTTTCCTTTGCAGCCTACATACATGTGTTCAATCGTACTTGAGTAGAGAACAGTATATATATATATATATATATATATATATATATATATATATATATATATATATATATATATATATTTTAAGTGCTTATGCAAGTATCGAGGAGTTCAATAAATAGTAATATCAAAGACAACCTTTAATCCATTACTCTAATATTCTTTTTCTTTCTCAAGCGTTGGAAATAAGTTTAAACACAATACCCATACTTTATAAGGTGACTCACGAATACTCCATATAGAATGGAAGTACCCATTTATCTAGAAAAATATCTAACTTTGTTTTTTTTGTTGTGCATAATGTCTTTACTTTGCCTTGTTCACTATGATATGGTTCTACTATAATTGTGCAATTATAATATCACATTTTATCCGCATAAAACAAGATAATATTTCATTTTCCATAGAGATTGAGTAACTTCAGATTTAGACCACTAGTTTGGGGAGCTTCCCCGAGGTTTCCTACTCCATGGGTATCTCGGGGTCTACAACTAGGATGTGTAGATCCGGGAAGGTGAATGCCTTAGGTTGGATTCTGTTAAATGTAGTACTATCATCAAACACACCATTTACTTAATTTTTCTATATGTAGCCAATTCATACCATCAGAAAATAGAATAACAAAATTTCAGAACATACCACAATCTGCAAATGACCAACCTCCCAACCTTAGAGTCCTCTTTATCTCCCAGGACTCACCCCCGAGCAGAGATCACCTCCTAGAATAGATCAACCCCTGATCTGCTTAGGAGCAGCTTATTTAAGCTCATAATTCCCCAAAGCATGTTTCTAATTCTGCGTCCAGAATAGCAGGATGCTTTCTTTCCTGTTTAGCCTAGGCTTCCAATTTTGGGATTCTTTAAAGCTGCTTTAAGCTTTTCCTCAGCTTTTCCATCTTTTTCTCACCTCTTCCCAACTACTCCTCTTCATTGGGGAAATTTAGATTCCTCCTCAAATCTAAATTAATTTCTTTCAAGGATTTTTGAAAGATTTTTCGGGATTTGTTGCCTTATCCATCCTCATGGATTTGGCAAGTGATCTCTAATTCTCTTTTTGGTCAAAATTCACAATCATTTTATTTATTTCCTCAAATAAAATATGCAAATACATTCACACCATACTCATCCCTTGGGGTCCACCCCCTTAGGATTTAAGTTCAATTGTCTAACTTTAAAAATTCAACACACAAATTGGGGGTGTTACATAATCATACTCTTACCTTTGATATCTATGGATATGTGACAACCCATAATAGTATTACACTAGAATTTGTACCAAAAGTGTGCAAAGACATGCCAATATAAGTGTGGATGAATGTAGAGTGATACAGAGGTAGTGGTGCATGACATTCATTAATTTTTTATACCCGTGAATAAGCAAAAAGTGACGACACATCAGATGAAAAGCATCGATCTATTCTAATTTAAAACTTGAAAGAAAAAAAATTGACTGAAAACTTAAATATCTTCAAAGTATGATAATGGTAAAGTCAAGGTATAAAAACATTTTATTAATCAACCATCTGAAAAGGAGAGAAGAGACAAAGCCTTGATTGCAATAAGTACATTTATACATACATAATGAACTCAAAACTTTGTCTAAATATGAACACAATGTCTCTCTAGGATTTAACAAGAAAAACCACTTTGGAAGGTGGGCCAAAACTATAAATTAGGTGCTTGGTATCAAGTATAAATATCCCAATGATAAATAAATCGTAAATAGTGTAAAAAAATGAGTTGAAATTGTGTCATATAACAAAAAATATGAGTCATATTCCAACAAAATAATGGTCATATCATGTAAAATTCAAAATATGGAATGGGAAAAAAATAACGGGGGCTTCTAAGACCTCAATTTATAACTACCAGGAAAGGAAAACATAGAGCACATTGTAAATATCTCTTCTTGTTTCCCAAAAATGCTTTTATCCATCTTCAACATATGTTTTGGCACTAAGCTATTTGTAGTGCTTCTAACTAAAAGGAATGTTTCTAAAAAAATTGTTTCACCGATTACAACTTTACTCACCATAAATGAAAAATTTTATTTCTAAGCCGATCTAGATGAAAAAATTATATATAATTTTAGCAACGTTAAAATTTTGAGGTTACACATTACCCAAAAAAAAATCATAACATGACCACAAAAACAAAAACAAAAAACAGACATAGTACCTCCTACAAATTTTGTAGATATGAGACAACAATTTCACTGATTCTACCCAAAGTAGGGACAAGAATTTGTTTGGGGTTTCTATGGTGAGTATACGATGTATTCGAAATTTTCATCTCTTATCCATTCATTCCATTTCACATCTCCCGACCTCATGAGTGTCTAGCAAGTGAACATGATAGAAAATTTGGGAAGACACTACAAAAAAAAAAAAAGCTCCAAGAGGCAAATATCATGCACCTTTGATGCCAGGGATTGTTGAAAAAATCAATTAATCCAAATCCTTAAACAAGAAAAGTGAGATTACATGAAAATATGTTAGCAATTTAAAAAATTAAATGATAATTGATTATTCTGCTCACCATTTAACTTGCAAGCTACTTCATTAGATCCTTTATAGTGAGTGTATAAGTGCAAAAGGTACATTACACTCACTAACAACTGAAAGCCATTATGTTTATATAAGTATGGACATAGGAACACTAAACTTTACATGAAAAATTGCAATATTATGAAAGAATAATCAGCTGTTGAGGATAAAACATACAATATCCAAAGCCAAGAAATCAGGTCAACCTTAAATCTAAAGACTAACACACACCTCAAATATCATAAAATGATTTCAAAATTATCACAATATATTCCCTTGACTAAGAATCCATATCACCAAAGAGAATTCAAAGGCGAATAGTGTATATAAAAAACAACGATGAAATAGAAATTTGAACATTGTGATGACTTTATCATTGTGTTGTAAATATCTTACTGCACATGATACAAAAGTGTATAACTTCATTCATTAAGTCAAGGGTCATATATAAACATTCTTTTTGTCCGTTACAAGAAAAATAGGTAGATAGAGCGAATCCTCTAAAGAAACAAGACTTTGATTGTTCGTTTTTCTAAGAAAAAAATTGTTTTCGATTGTTCCTTGAAAAATAATTCAATGTTAATGACTCGTACTATATGTATACATATAGTTGTTTATCCAAAGATAAATCAACTTATTGAAATTTTTTCACGAGCTAACAACTATTATGCGAGTAGAAAAAGATATAATTTCATAAAGGTAACACTAAAATGACCATGAACTAGGCTTAAGATACATTTTAGGTGAAAGCACTCAGCAATCCAAATATGGTACTGTTTGTTGTTATATCACCTGATGTAAACCATGACTTCAATTTTTATTCTAAACATATTAGTTCTAATTTGTTGAATATCCATCAAGATGACTTTAAATTCATTGTAATGATAAGATAGTATATGCATGCATATCCTCCCCCTTACACACCATATCTTCACTATCAAACTGGAGGTGGGGAATGTGTGTGATTTATTTAGAAAACATATAAACTTCTATTTAAACATTGTTATGTCAATGTTTTTTACCTAACCAAAATTTGTTAGTGAACTAAGCTTCGTCATGTTTCTATATTCACAGCTCACATCTCTTGCTTTATTTTCTCACATATATATATTTCTTTCAAATTTGTTATGCCAATATCGTTTTCCTAAATAAAGTTTATTAGTGAACTAAATTTTATCAACTTTCTTTATTTACAGCTCACATATCCCGCTTTATTTTCTCTTATGAATCACAATTAGATGTTGAATTCTCATTCCTCAAATCGCTTTCACATTCAAGCTTTGTTACATTTGAGCTATTTCATTTTTGCATAGCTTCTTTTGTCTAGAAAAAATACATCTATAGGGATGGTTCAATGTAACTCGCATCATTTATGTGACAAGATAATTTGGAATTTAGAGCTTTGTTCAAGAGAAAGAAAGAATAATTGGTCCACATAATTCAATAACATCAACACTGCACACATAATAAAACAAAATTCCAAACATAGTTCACGCAACAGTTTCCAAATGTGAGTGAGATTTTTCTAAGGAGCTTCCACTTACGAACATAATCATTATCCATGTCCCTAAAAAGTAGGGATTTTTCGAAGGTACTTTCCATTGTATAACCCACGAGTTTACTTTTGATGAGGATATGATATCTCCATTTGAACTTTCTTCCCTTTGTCAAAGTCTAGTTTAGACATCATTAGTTTGGTGTGATAAATTTCAATAAGAAATGAGAAAATGAAAAGCTTTTGCTTCAAAGGGTTGGAAAATAATGGGAAATAATCAAAATCCTCTGGACCCCCTTCTTGTGCCAAAGAAATGTGAGCGACGATTTAGTATTTTAATCATGTTTTTAAATCATTTTTCACGACATAATAACATGATTTGGGGTTTCATTCACACTTGGTTCCAATGGGGCGCACCTTAATTAAGTTTATATACCTACATTGAGTGATTGATAGAGAGTGAGAAGGGGGTTGTTAGCAGTACAATGGATTAATGGAGATGTGGAAACTTGTATTTGTATTTGTATTTATTTTCACATGTTGGGATGAGTGTGACATTGGGAAAAATACTAAGGGTGGTGTCATTAGAGTTGAGTAGGACCCAATTGGACTATTCTCCACATTTGTGCATTGCTACTATTGTAATTATGATTGCCATGAATACTCCGTAAGAGTTATGAGCTCCTAATTTGCATTTATACATTTATCATGCAACATAAATTTAATTTAAGGTTGTTTTTTGATGGCTAAGACTATGTAGTGTGCAGTTTAGGAAGCTTGGTTGATGTTAAGTTGCGTGGATGGTAATTTTTCTAAATTTGTCTAAGTGTAGGACTAGTGAACTGAAGTCAATAGTGATAAGACTTAAGTATCACCACACAATTATAAAACTTGACGACACAACCTGGATCACCTAGAAAAAAATAATAACATACCTTCCTCAACGTGACGACATTGTGATGCCTTACCCCAAGTGCGACACCAAGGGTACACTTTGCAATGATGGTGAAAGAACTTTTGTGATAGTGGTTAAAGCTTTGAGAACGAGTACGACACATGTTTACATTGTAAGAACAACCCATTAACATGAATAACACCCATTGAAACAAACAAAAACAACATTTACACACTGTGTGACACTTATCAATGCTGGAAGACGACACTTTAATTTTCTTCGAAAAGGAACAAGAACACTTAAAGAAGACATGTGCAATGATAATAAATGCTTGCAATGAAAATAGATAAAGACAAAGTAGGGTCTGAAATTGGATGTAAGCCGAAATTTTGGATGGTATTGTAGTAGCGACAACACTGCTGTAACATCCCAAACAGAAAATTGTTGAATAGACAAAAAATTATAATATTACGATCAATATTCTCATTAAAAAGTTATAATATTTTACTGGGAACTTCACAAACATAACAATGTTACCAACATAAAAGAAAAACCTTACATGTACAAATTATTTGAAAAATGCAACCCGTTTATTTTATTAATAGCTGAAAAAATAACAATGCATGGAAATATGGTTAATAATGAATCCCTTTATAATACATGAGTGACTTCTTATCAAATTTCTAAAATGAAACAGTGAAGCACACTCATGAACCCTAGATGGATCCATCAAGGAGATATCATCGCATGCTTTTTGTCTAAGAATCAAGCTCGAACTGGCCATGCCAAGTTCTCTACATAATACACAATAACATAAGAAAATCTAGAATGGTCAAAATGCCTTATTCCTCTTCCATTTTAAACACTTCATTGACTCTCTCTCCAATCTTTGAGAATTCTTTTTATTTTTCTATAAAAAAATGAAGGAAAATACCATGGGAAAACACCATGGAAAATACCTTGGGCACATAGCATCCATCAGAAAAAAGAATATGACATAAGTTTTCACTCTAAAAAAGGTTTTCACCTCAAAAGATTTGATCCCTCTAATTGCTTTGTAAATTAGGAGTTAAGATAGATCTATACTAGTTATATACGTGCATGTATATATGTATGTGTGTATTCTTACATAAAAATACAATTTTCAAATTCATAGATAAACTAAACCATGGGAAAAACTTGCAATTAATTATTTTACTTCAATTTTATTTTAATTACTAATTTTGTATTTTCATTTTATTTTATTTTATTTTATTTTAATTTTATATAATTTGATCTAGTCAAAATATTTACAAGACAATACATTACAACATTTCATACATACTAGGCAACATCTCATACATCTAATTCAAATTTATTAATTAAAAACCAATATAATGTTATAAGAAAAATATTTGTATTTTAAAATCACTTTACACCACAATAAAATAGAGTGAATTTTTATAATTAAGAATTTTATTAATTTTAAATGTATAGAGATTTAATTTATATTAAAAAATTTATAATTAATAATAATATTACTATTATCTAGTTAAAATATAATTATAATTCAATTAAAATTTATTATATAAAATAAGTA
The DNA here is from genome assembly GCA_034641835.2 of Pinus albicaulis. Classification (NCBI taxonomy): domain Eukaryota; kingdom Viridiplantae; phylum Streptophyta; class Pinopsida; order Pinales; family Pinaceae; genus Pinus; species Pinus albicaulis. The sequence goes on along the minus strand of CM076570.1, from coordinate 1,163,391,570 downwards.
ATTTGATATTTTCCAATCAATATTTACCAAATATTTAATTTAATTTATATAAGTACACCAATTTGAAAAATTAAAACTCACCAATATAAAATTTATTAAAAGTTATTACTTCAAAAACGTTAAATGTATTACTCGTTTATAAACTCTGCTAATCTAATTTTATCTCGAAACTCTAAATACTGACTTAATTGTTTAATTACTTCAAAATTCCTTCACGTAAACTCTTATGTAGTTTAATATGTAGTTTAAAGGGTTGGCGTGTGCGACCAATCATAATGTACCATTGTTGAAAAAATTTGACGTCAAAAATATTAAATTTATTACTTCGAAAGTGTTAAATTTTATTACTTCATCTATTCACTCGGTAATCTAGTTTTACATCGACACTCTAAATGTTGAGTTGATTGCTATATTACTTCAAAATTTGCTAACGCAAACCCTTGTGTATTTTAAAGGGTTTGCACGGGTTAAGAATGATAATATACAATTGGTTCACAATGATTTGAAGGCAAGACCACTATAAAAGAGCTAAAATCCATTAGCTACACAAATTATAATGCAAGAGATCATTGCAAATTATTATTTTTAAGTATTGTCACCTTTTTTTTAATTGATTTTAATATATCTAAATAATGCTAAATAAAAGATCGGAGCATTTTTGAAAAATGTGACCAGTTATATTATTATAAAATATTTGTTATAAAATAAATGGCTTTTTTTAATATTATCTTCAGAATTTGAAATTTAAATTATTATTATTATTAAATTAAGGATGGCATTATTTTAAAATTTTAGTATATATAATTAAAATTGTTACAATTAATGGAATATTTAGTTTCAATTAGCTATAAAATCAAAGTATCTCATGTTGATAGCTGCTAAAACTACCATATACTATATTACATAGTGAAGTAAAACATTTTTCAGAAGATATATCATGATATCAAGAGTAAAAGGTTGATTGAATCTAGGTCTTGAGCACTTGTATTGATAGGAGTATGAGGTTTTAGTTCACACTATATATGAATTTCATGTTGAGCTAGGTGAGCATCCAAACTAGCCAGATAGGAGCATTGATATCGCTGCACTCGCTCGATGGAGTTGAAATATGGGCTCTATCTTCCCCTAATATGACGAGTGTCACGAACCCAATTGGCTACCTCCTCCAGAATTTCATAATCAAAATAAGCTTGAGAGTAATTGTTGGTGAGGGATTCAAGTTGGCGAATTTATTCACAAATGTTTGGGGAGGGGAGATTAACAGAATGGAATATGGTTGTAGCTGCTTCAGAATGGGATGGATCACATAACTTACCCTGGGGTCCTCTACCTACAACTCTTGAATAGTTGGACATTCACAAAAATCACACATAAGACAAAGGGAACTAATGTGACCCCTTCGGTCATATTTATAGCTTAGGCTCATCTTAAACGGTCCCTTGTGCATTAATGTAGCTCCATAAATGATAAAACACCTCCAAATCTGGCATAATCTCCTCATTAAATGAAATTTAGACTCTCCTCCAAATGGTAATACTATTTTCTTGTCCAGATTTGTTGTTCCAATGGCTATATTCAGGCACTTCTGTGAATTAATCAACCTCTGCGTGCAACTACCACACGGACTTTGCACATGTCTGTGCATCTATCATGCCTTATACACAAATCAATTTCTATGGCCATATGGTCATTTGGTGCATGCAGGGAGAGAGTCGTCCCTGTAAGGCTTAAATCAGCTTCCATTGACATACCTAGGAAGAGTTTCTCCGCTCAATGTGGCTAGGCACACTGCATCTCCATTAGTGATCTCCTTAACAATATATGGTCCTAGCCAATGCATATTGAGCTTCCCTAGGTGGTGTGAAAACTTGCTGTCATACAACAAGACCAAATATTCTTCCGTAAAGACCTTCTGTCTGATATTCCTATCATGCTAAGCCTTTTCACGCACCTTCTATACTTTCAGATCAAAATTTCCAATAAAGCGATCCTCTTCTAGCACAACAAATTGCAACAACCATTACTCCGTAATATTATGTTCAGCTATATTTTTGAATGTTTCAAAGTGTATACTTGGAAAAATGTACTCCATTGCCATCACAACTTCCTTCCCATACACCATCTAGAATAGTGTCTTTCCTATCAACTTCTTGCATGTTTTTTTATATGGCCAAAGAATCGCAGATATGCACACATCCAAATCATTCCGGTTAGCATTAAAAACCTTAGTGAGAGTAGTCTCCAATATCCTACTGAAAGCTCCCACTGCACCATTCACCTGTCGGTGATATGGAGTACTCTTCTGATGATGAATCTGAAATTCTTCTGTCAGAGCTTCATTGGTTTCATTCACAAATTGTGTATTTTGGTCACGCATCAAAATCTTAGGGCATCCGAATCGATTCAATATGTTCACAAAGATGGTGTGTGTAGTTGTGTTTGCTCTACAATCCTTCACTAGCTTAGCTTCAGCCCATCGAGTCACATAATCTGTTGTAGTGATTATGTAATGCACACCTTTCTTCTTCATTGGAGGGTCAATAGGTTTAGCAAAATAAATGGCCCATTTATCAAATTCTTGTAGCACCATATGTGGGTGCAACTGCATCTCATCTCTTCATGATGGCTTTCTTGTCCTTTGGAATACATCACATGTGCGGAAATGCCCATATGCATCATTGTGTAGCATGGGCCACCATAAACCAAGTCGGAATATCTTCTATGTAGTTTCTTTTTCTGCATAGTGACCTCCAAAAACCCCTGCATGAGCTTCAGTTAATATTTTTCGTATCTCAAATTCTAATACATACCTTCGCAAGATCTCATCTACACCCATATTATACAACTAAATATCTATAAGAGTAAAGTGAGTTGTGTGTGCAACTAGCTTTTTCTTCTATTGCAATGTATACTCCTCGAATGCGCATCTAGTAGTCAAGAAATTAATGATATCAGGGAAATTATCATCAACCACCTTTATAGGGAATAACTGCGCATCAGGTATCCCATCTTTGAAACTAGTAAGTTTTTCTCCATTCTCAATGTGGGACAGATGGTATGGCCCATCATTCAGTCTCCCTAGCTTCACAATAACCTCAAAATCATATCTCGAAAATAGCAACAACCACCTGCAGATATTCCCCCCCAACATAGGCTTATTGACCAGGTATTTTAAAGTAGAGTGGTAAATAAACATCTTGAAGTTTCCTCCTAACATATAGTGGCATAATTTCTGCAACACATAAACCATCGCCAATACTTCTCTCTCTGTAGTTGAATAATTATGCTCTGCTATTGATAGCTTCCTACTTGCAAATGCAATAGGGTGATAGATCTCCCCAACTCCTGGCTGCGCTAAAATATCCCCGAGCGCGATGCAGGAATCATCAACATGTACATGGAATACCTTTGACCAATCTGGAAATATTAATATGGGCACGGTGACCATATTTTATTTCATCAATTTAAAACTCTTCTGACATTCTTCATCCGAATAGAATGACACACCCTTCTTGAAAAATTTCTCCATAGGCGCAGTGATCAACGCATAACCTTGAATAAACTTTTGATAATATCCAGTATTCCCAAAAATTGAGCATAGTTGTTTAATATTTACAAGGAATTCTAGATTAACAATCACTGCGATCTTCACGAGATCCACCAGCAATCCTTGCTGGTAGATAATATGAGCCAAAAATATCCTAAATGGTACACAAAATATCTACTTCTTCAAATTAAGTTATGATACTTCCTACAAGTATCCAACATTAGGCGCAAACTTGATGCATGCTTCTTCAACAACCCAAAGGTAGTCCAATCATCAAAGTATACTTCTAAGAACTTGTGGATATATTCCATGAATGCAGCTACTACTACGCGCAAGAAGATAGCAGGCACATTCTTCAATGAAAATTTCACGACTGTATAGTGGAAATATCCCCATTCCGTTGCGAAGTTTTTTCTACTCCTATCCTCTGGCGCAATTATGATATGATGATATCCTAAGAACCCATCTGTAAATGAATAAGCCTCCTGGCATCCTACATTGTTAAGGATCTCATCATAAAATGTGGTAGGGACCGAATCATGCACGCAAGCATCATTGAGTTTGCGTAGGTCCACACAAATCCTTGTTTCTCCTTTAGTCTTCTTATCCTATATTACCATAGGACTTACCTAATCAGACTTTTCCACTAGTTCTATAATTCTTGTAGCAACCATTTTATCCAACTCCTCCTTAACTTTCTACTTGTATTTTGGATTCAATCAATACAAGCGCTACTTGACAGGTCTCGCATTCGACTTCAAAGTAATTTTCATGACCCCAAGCTCTCCAATTATCCCTTTCAACTGAGAGAGCTTTGTAGGAAACAGGTCTTGATACTTAGTCAACAGCTCAAAAACTTTTCCCACGATATCATCATCCTAGTATTCTACAATATTTGCTAATTTTAGCTCTGCTTTCGTACCAATATTCACTTGTCGTATCTTTAGAGGTTCTGTGACATACAAGGATGTAATTTAAGGCCCATCAACTGCGCGATGTTCCTTAGATTCAGGTATTGTGATATTCATTGGATCTTATTTAGTTTCTTCAACTGTCAGATTTCTACAATTGACAATATCCCTCATCTGCGCATCCCATGCCAGCGAAGCGCGTTCTACATGTGGTTTTAAAGTATCAAAGATGACCTCTTCAATAACTTGCAGTTATTTTCCCAAGAAATCAAACCCATTCTAAAAGCTGAAGTTTAAAAGGAAACTTTCAGTCAATGTAAACAATTCATTATTTTCTTGGTGCAGCTTTGTTTCCAGGTACGAACGAGTAGGGACCTTCCCCAAAATATGGATGAAGATGTGCACCCATTCTAGTCTTGGCTCGGTGCCCCATACTTCAGTCCATCTGGCCAGAAATCTATGCAGATCACCTTTTCCGGAATAAATCTCTTCCATTCTAGTATTTGGACACTCAAAGTGCAATCTCATCATTCAAGTACATTCTTCCCAGATTCCAAAGTTTCCTTTGTGAGTCTCCCACCATCATGTTGGAGTAGAGCACATCACAATATCTAGTGCATGGAATATTTTTGCTTCTAGAATATTCCTTTTAAGTTATCCTAAAAACATGTTCAAATTAGTTAAACCATCATAATATGACAATTCTTGTAACTTTGATGATATGCAGCGAAGGGATCTAGTCACTTGGTTGCAGCATAACGTAAATACTTCATGTAGTAGATTCTCCCAGTTTTCTAAATCTTCATGTGAACCTGAGAAGCAGGAACTACCTTTTTCCAATTAAGTCTACCATTATTTTTTGGATTGATCGAATCATAATCTCACAGATTCAATTTATAGATGTGGTCAAAATTGTCGTCCAGGCGCATAAATTCTATGTATCTTGCACCTTCTCTAGGATCTAGGGGCACTACAACTCTGGTTCCATGGGTCTCAAATACAATGCCTCTCCTCTTAATAATTACGATGCCATCCATATCAATAGCCCAATCCAAATCCAACATCATAGGATAAGGATTAGTATCATCCATGATCTGTATGACTTCGAAATATGCAAGAACCTTACATCCTTCCATATCTACTAAAACCTTCAAGAGTCTTCCTAATGGAATGATTTTATGATGATTCGTCATGTGCAGCTAAATATTATACCACTCCAACTTAGGCTATCCCATGTGTTGCCAAGTTTTCTTAGGTAAGAAATTTGCATCAGACCCTACATACAAAATGACCTAATCCATCTCATAGGCACCAATCTGAGCAGTCAAGCGCATCTCTCGTCCAGTTCTAATTTTGTTCTTATAGATCTTGTTGACAACTTTCTATTCCATCCGAGGAGTTCTTTTTCAACGCAATTATCTATTAATGCTTGAATTTTCTCCACTTTCTTATTATTGTGCAATAGTTTAATGTAAGCTTGCAATAATGGCTTTATTTCTTCATCTACTCCGGCCACATCCATAGGTCTATGTGATGTTGATGTGTTTTCTTATGCAAAACCCTTCTTTTCTTCTAAAAAGTGTTTTTTTCGCACTTTAAATCGAATGCATCCTTTTTCTCAAGCACTTTTCGGATCCGAATATCATCAACCATCTTCCTTCCTTTATCCTCAATAGTGGTTGCACCACTCCTAGTGACAACATTCACGCTAGGATCCTCTTCATGCATCTCTTCCCTCACCATCTGAATATTCTGCGTCACATTTTGCGTCTTTTTCTCCTACATATTAGCAATCAAACAGGAAAATTTTCAATTACATGATCAAAATACCTACAGTACCTGCAAGATTATCGAGATGGATTTGGAAATTCGAGCGCATAATGACCAACATCTACATAATTGTAGCAGATGGTTTTACACCTTCCTCTACTAGATGATCCTCCTCCTCGTCCTCGTCTTGTAGTCCGGAATCCACCATGCCCAGACGACGATGCTACTGAAGTAAGTTCAGCCTACATTCTATACAGCTCAAGTTTTCCATTCATCAAATAAAACCTTCGACAGTGTTGTTCATAATGTCCCAGTGATGAGAAGAAGGTACAAAAATTATGCTTTACCTAAGGCATATATTTTCAAATCGTAGGACAGTAATATATAGTATTTAGACCCATAGACTGACAAATTTCACACCATACTATAGGTTTCCCACTCAATCCAACCGCACTCTTCAGTTATATTGGTCCTCCAGCATGCATATAATCATTGAACACAGGGCATTGATCCTTATGATTCCCAATATCTTTGCATCGTATGCACCATAAATCTATGTAGACCTCCTTCCCCTTATCTTTGCGCAGATTCTACATTTCCAAATGCGTTGCTTCTAACTGACTCTGAATCTGTTAAGATCTGATCACAACGAGTACCGGCGCAACTTCTAGTTTCATTGCAATTTATACAACCTTAACCTATGCCACAATATTCTATTGACTCAAGGGTTGGTGCAAATGTGGGAGCATCATAGCAATAAACCATTCTTTGTGTTGGATATCATCGATAGTGAATCCAAAGTTTCTAATAGTGCGCTTAAACCTTTGATTCACATCCTATACAAATTCATTCAACTCCTCGTGACTCTCTTTCAACTCCATGACACATTGCATGTACGATTTTGGCTTCTTGAATTGTTCTTTTAGGGCATCCTTGAGATCATTCATAGTTGAATTAGGGTTCGACGAGAAATATCTTTTATACTAATCCAATGCGTGGTCTTGAAAATCAATGGCTAACTGCGCTTTATTAACATCGTCACTATTAACAAGTTGTGATGTCCATACAATGTCAGTGAAAAACCATAACTGTTTTGTATATTCATTCCCAATACCTTTGAAAGTAGGCAACTTCATATATGTGGCTATATCTATGCCTAGTGGAGGTGGAGGTGGATTGGATGACTTGTGAGATGAGTTTGGAAGTGGAGTGGATGGGATCTCAACTATGGTCAATGCTGCTTGATTATTTTGATCTTGTGATATTTCTTCTTCTTCAGAGATTGTAGATTCACTACAGCTACTAGTCTCTGGTTCACCATCACTATCAGATCTTCGCTTGAGAGGACTGTAAATAAACCCTTCTTCAAGATATGCATGGTAATTTATTCCACTATGCATATTTAGGCCTCTTCGGGACATTCACGTGATATGCTCACACAGACTACCATGTTTACACAATGAAATATTAATCCACAACTTGAAAGAGCACAGGAACTCACCTCTGGGATCCTTGAAAAATATTATTTGAGCTTCAGAATAAGACATGGAATGATCAATAGAAAAATGAGTTACAAATCCTCCCAAAACATGATCGATCCAAGATCTATCGAGCGGGTAATCATATTGCTGATCTTTTCTAACTGTTGTAGCAGTTCTACAGCCCACTAAGTGACTGCACCATCCTTTGCACAGGTATTAAATTCAGTCAATCGAGACAACCACTCATGTAGCTCGGTGACAAAGGAAGCAAAGAATATCTCGTGAAATTTTGTATAAATATACTTTTGAACCCAATCTTTAGCAGATAATTTATAACATCAATTCTCTTGGATCATGAACTCAAGGATATTTCTATCTAGCCAGTCTTGTAATTTGTTCTGCGTAGGATTCCAATACATCAATTCTCCATCAAAATAATCCCGGTCCCAGCAACATAACTATGTGTTGGCTTCAAGGGTCTTCAACTAGGTTCAGATTTATTGTGCAACCAACCAACCCTCCAACTACTGGCCCTTTTTGCAATGACTTGCTTGTGCATATCAAAGTCTCACCCAAAGCAGTATGAGGGGGTGCTAGAACTAGGTTTCCATACCCTGAGTAAGAATTTGATGTGGTGGTCGTAAAGAGACTTATAACATAACTTATCACAGATCATATACAAATGCGCATAAGAACGACATAACAACATATCACTTTGTCGTAGATTATCTGAGGATACTTCAATATATATGTTTGCGCACAGTAAAAGTATGCACTTTAAGCATATCAATTCATCAAAAATATACTTCACGCATAATATGGCTCATGCATTTGCGTAGATGCATTTAATCATAAACAAAAGTAATTATGCAATTAGATAATAGATTCTGATCCCAAAAAAAATAACAGATAAATGAAAGCAATCACATAATACTATCTCTGTCTCCAAAATAGTCTTCTTTATTAAGAGATATAATAGTTCCAGTACATTCAATCCTTCAATACCAATTTACCTTCCGCGCACATAGCCAACGGAGTCTGCACACAACCAATGGAGTCCACACAAAGTTAGGACTAGGTCTCTGCGTACACATCTAGGAGGAGCCTTTCTACCCAAAAACCAAGACTTAAACTGAAATCCTTACGTAATAACCATAACAAAACAATACCGAAAATATATGATCTCTTCATGACTTGACCTTTACATATTTATACTAGCTTAACGCGCAGATGCCATGGTCTCAAACCATGGCTTGAGACTCATATTTTTCCCTTAAAACCCATTTAAATTTAATATGGACTTTGACCCGCCCCAAAGCCCCTTTGACTCTTTTGTGTAGCACACACAAAAATATATAACAAAAAATAACCAAAAATGTACCCCAAGAGACCATGCTCCAACAATAGGCATGGTTACTTAGGATGAAGAAGTTCTTTGAGTTGCATGATTACAAAAAGAATATGAAGGCTAGGATAGTTATCTTCAGCCTCAAAGGGAAAGTAGACATCTGATGGGAAGATATGAAGTGGGTTAGAGACATTAGGATAAAAGACTTTAGTTGGCATGAATTCAAGAGAATTTTCAAGAAGAAATATTTGTCAGAGAGGTACTATGACAACAAAGTTAAGGAATTCTATGAGCTAAAGATGGGATTGATGTCAGATGAGGAGTATACAACCAATTTCTTAGAGTTATTGAGGTATGTATCATATATTAAAGATGAAAAATATATATTTCATAGATTTGTTAGTGGATTTCTATTTTCATTTAGAGATCATATGGAGTATTATGAGCCTTAGACACTTGATGAAGTAATTTGGAAATTGAAGCATTTTTATGAGAAGTCAAAGCGTAAGACAAAATATTAGAAAGGTTGGAAAGGGATAGAATAATATAAAGGTAAATAGTAGTCGAAAAGAACAAGACCTAAAAATGGATAAGAGAAAGAAAATGTTGAACTTTACAATAATTTCAGCGTAGTTAGACAAGGACACAGGTCACAGTCTGGAGTGAAACCAAATAGAGGTGATGGTAAGGGACATTTGTAGTGTTGGACATGTTGTAAGGAGCAAATTAAAAAGGATTTTCCATAGAATGAAGGTGGTAGGCCTCATCTTTATAGTGCACATGAAGCATAGACACTCGTAGATGTCGGGCAGAGAATTCCACAAACCTATATAGTGTTGTATAATAGGGAATCAAATCACGAGGCATCTATTATTGAGATGGATGGTAAGGTGAAAAATTTGTTTCTATTTCGAATAACCTTGGATCTAATTATAGTGATGTTAACCCTGACTTGGTGGATAAGTGTTATTTTAATAAAGAAGTGTATGCAGAATCTTGGTTAGGAAGTTGGCTACAGGTACAAAGGAAAGAGATCATCATTGGGTAAGAGCTAGTGCATTTGAGTTGAATGGTGTACCTGCATCAACGCATTTGAGTGTATTACTATTGGTAGCATATAGTATGATTTTGGGTACGGAATGGTTGTATCTTCACGGGACTAAGGTGGATTTTTATGACAAAGCTATTCAGTTTTTGGATGATAATGGATAACAAAGGATCTTGCACGGTAATAAGAAGGAAACCTAAGTTAGAATGGTGACAACCATGTAGGAAAACCATAGTCGTAGAAAATGGTGTGTGTTATATACAGTGAATATTTCTAGCAATAAAGGTAAGGATGTTGAGGATGCAGAGGTATTGAGAAGGTACCCGATCTTGCAACATTTTTAGGATGTGTTCCCAGCAGATATTCCAGATTTTTTTCCTCATAGAGAAGTGGTCTTCTCCATTGATTTGGTACTAGGGGCAGCACCAGCATCAAAGGAACCTTAGAGGATGAGCACTCCAAAGTTAGTAGAGTTAAAGTTTCAGTTGAAGGAAATGATTAACAAGGGGTAAACTAGGCCAAGTGTATTGCCTTGGGGTGCATCATTGTTTTTTATGAAAAATAAGGATGGTAATATTAGGTTATGAATTGATTATAGGAAGTTGAATAAGGTTACCATTAAGAACAAGTATCTCTTGTTTAGGGTCGATGACTTGTTTGATCAGTTGAAGGGAGAAATAGTTTTCTCAAATATTGATCTCAGATCCAGATGTCATCAGGTACGCATGAAAGAAGAGGATGTTTACAATACAAATTTTCATACCAGGTTTGGGAATTATGAGTTTGTTGTAGTTTCATTTGGTTTTACTAATTCTCTAGCTACATCTATGTGCTTGATGAATAGAATGTTGTGTCCTTAACTGGACAAGTTTTTTATTATACTCATTTATTACATCTTGATATATTCTAAGAATGAGGAAGAGCATGTACAACATTTAGAAACAATGTTAACATTACTGAGACATAATTAGTTGCATACTGAGATCAGTAAATTCATTTTAGTTTAGACAAAGGTACATTACTTGGGGCATGTGGTTTCCAAGGAAGGCATAGTAGTGGTTCGAGAAAAGAAAAGGGTTATCATGGAGTGGAAAACTCCTAGGAATGTGCATGAGGTAAGGCCCTTTATGGGGTTAGAAGGTTATTATGGGAGGTTCATAAAGAACGTCTCACATAATTCTTATCCTATTACATTGTTTCAAGGAAAGGTAAGAAATTTGAATAGATAAAGGAATGTGCATCATGTTTTGAACAATTGAAGTGGTTGTTGATGACTGCTCCAATTCTCAAGATTGAAGATCTAGAAAAAGAGTTTGTGGTATGTACATATGCTTGCAAGACAGGACTTGGTGGATTCCTTATGCAGGAAGGACAAGAGGTATGCTATCAATCAAGCAAAATAAATGAGCACGAGAAACATTATTTGACACATGAACTTGAGTTGGGAATGATGATCAATGCATTGAATATGTGTATGCACTATATTCTTAGAAGGATGTTTTTATTGATGAGCGATCACAATGGATAGAGGTATCTATTTGACCAATTGAATATGAATGTCAGGCAATCCATATGGTTTGCCACAATTATTGATTTTTTCTATGAGATCAGTTACATTAAAGGTTAAGAGAATAGGGTTCTAAACACTCTTAGTAGGAGAGTACAAATGAACCATGTTACAACAATGAGCTCATATAGGATAGATTTACAGGATCAGATCTTACATGAAGGACAAGAGGATGGAAATTATAAAGAGTTTAAGCACAAATTAAAATAGGGTGCAAGTGATAAACATGTGGACTATCATGTTACAATAGATTATTTGGTCATATTTAGGGATAGGATATATGTGTCGAATGATAGTGAGGTCAATAAGAATATAATTTAAGATTTTATGTGTAACCGTGTTCAGGTCGCCCAAGGTACCAGAAGACATTGACAGGAGTGAAGATGTTCTATCATTGGCCGAATATGAAGAAAGATGTGGAAGATTTCGTGGCTAAATTTTTGGATTATCAGTAGGTGAATACACAATATAAGCCTGCAAGTGGACTATTAAAATTGATTTTGATTCTAGAGTGGAAATGGGAGGTCACTTCCATGGATTTCATTATAGGTTTTCCAAGGAAATATAGACAACATGATTCTATTATGGTTGTGGTGGGCAGGTTGACAAGGGTAGAACACTTAATTCAAGTGAAGCCTAGATATTCAACTAGTGATGCGGAACATTTATTCATCATAGATGAGGTGAGGTTGCATGGTGTTCTAAAGAATATTCTATCAGGCAAGGATGTTAAGTTCACTTCCAAGTTTTGGAAAGAGTTATTTTTAGGTTTGGGGACAAATTTCGCCTTCACCACAACTTATCATCCACAGAAAGATGAACATACAAAGAGATTCAATAGGATATTAGGGGAAATGTTAATCATTTATCTGATGCATCAACAGAGGAGATGGGAGGATTACCTTCTGTTGGTTTATTTTTCTTACAACAAAGAATATCTAGATTCATTGAGGATGAGTCTATTTGACGCACTTTATGGGCGGAGTTGTAATACCCCCATTAGTTATATTGATCCAATGAAAAGGGTGTTGGTAGGATAGGATATGTTAGCAGAGCTGGAATAGGAAATGTAGGTAATCAAGAAGAATAATAAGGAAGCACTAGACAAACTGAAAATTTATGCAAATTTGATCAAGATGTTTAAGGAGTCTTAGGCTGGCGAACATGTGTACTTGCACATAAATCCAAATAATATCTCATTGAGGATTGGATCACGTGCCAAGTTGACACCTCGATTTTGTGGACCTTTCAATATTGTTGAAAGGATTGGATGATTAGCCTATTGAATTGCATTGCCTCAACATTGAAAGTCCATGATGTTTTCAATTTTTCAATCCTTAAGAAGTATGTTAAATATGTTGATCATGTGATTGACTAGTATGTATTGTAGATGGAGCCAGAAGGAGAATTCCAACAGGAACCTGAGTTTATTTTCCAAAGAAATATGCTAATGATCTGGAACCAAGAAATCAAGGAGGTTAAAGTGCAACATAAACCCTTTTGGATCGATGAAGCTAAATGCTAGATGGTCGATTAGATACGGGATATGTATCCTTCTTTATTCATTTTTTGAGAAAATATTTTTGGCATATGTTCTGGTGATCCAGAGTTACGCAGAAATGCAATAGAATACACATGTAACCATAAATACAAAGAAGCATAAAAAATAGCACTTCATTTGATTAATATCAAAGAACTGAAATTTCGTTACACACAGAATGGAAATAAACTAGCTAGGGCGCTGGTAGCTTATCTCTGAGAATATATGTGGCAGTTAGAGGCCTCTAAAATGAGTTACAATGAGGCTCGAGGGCCTATTTATTATTTAGAAACAATGGAAATCCCTAAACATCCAAAACCCTAACCCTAGGAGATGAAGCACCAAAACTATGGGCCCTGTTTGGTTAAATTGGTGTTTCAACATCTCAGGGACATAACTTTGGCATACGATCTCCGTTTGACATGCACCATACCTCGTTAGAAAGATCTATCTAAGGAATACAACTTTTTATGTGAGAAACATTAGTTCATGGACCCATTTTGCTCCTAGTTTTCCCAAAAAAATTCGTTTAGGGCCTCAAAAATGCTCTAGAAGTTCAAGACCTGAAAAACTGCTAAAAATAGTAAGTTGTGTTGAAACTGAAAAAATAAAAGAGATAATGGTGGGGTCCCAAGTGGAATAGGCGGGTGGCCACCAATATACACCTGGATCATTCCTCCCCGCTTAGGAAGTAATGGTCCCCATTGCATTGAGTTCCTCAATGAGATGAGGAAACTTCTGCTGAACTTGGTCCCTGGTGAACCACTTTCCTTGGTGAAAGAGTTAGCCAGCTTTGAAAACCCGATATAGTTGGATATTTTTTTGGTGAGTGTTCTTGATTTTCATTTCCATGATACAATCTCTGGTGACATGTTCCATGCAGTCTCGGTTTAACTCTGTTGGTGTGAGTTGTTCTGTAATGTCAGAGGTGTCCAGTAAAGGTGGGAAGTAGGGACGAAGGCAGTCCACATTGAATATTGGGTGCAGACCAAGGAATGCTGGAATACTGAGCTCAAAGGCATTGTTCTCTATAGACTTGGTGATGGTGTATGGCCCATATCGAGGTGGGCGAAGCTTGCGGTGGGGTCCAATGAGGCGCTCCTTCTGAAAATGTAGCAAAACTTTGTCACCCACTTGGAAGTTGTGTGGCACTTGATGTTGATCATGTCATTGCTTTTACTTAGCATTGGCTCTATCTAATATGTCATGAACCTGTTGGCGAATGTGTTGAATGTGCTCGATGCATTTGTTCGCGTTGTCAGCTTCAGAATGGACATGAGCCGAACCGACCTGAGTAGTCGCAAATGGCATGGCTATGTCAATGGGACATAGTGGCTAGAATCCCAATCCCACCTAAAAGGGGCTATGGCCGGTTGAGCTATGGAGAGCCTAGTTATAATTGTGTTGTACATAGGGAAGGCTCTCATCCCATGTGTGTGGATGCTTTGAATTGTACATGTGCAGAATGTGTACAATCAACGTGTTGACGACTTTTGTCTATCCATTAGTTTGGGGATGGAAAGTTGTGGACTTCGTGAGCTTGGTGTCCAACATTAACCAGATGCTGGACCAAAATGTGCTGAGAAACTTACTGTCGTGATCTGATATGATAGACTGTGGGATCCCAAAGTGCACCCAGACTCTTTGAAAGAAGATTTTAGCAGTGGCTTCTGCTGTGATATTATTCTTCTAGGTCGCCATAATGGCCATCTTCGAGAATCTATCGATTACCACGAAAACACAGTCGTTTCCATGCTCAGTAGAAGGAAGACTCGACATGTAATCCATGGAGATGGATTCCGAAGGTCGAATAGGGGTATGTAGCGGAGTATAGAGGCCTTGCTTCTTAATGGTCGGTTTAGAAATTGTGCAAGCAATGCAGGATATGATGTACTTCTCGACATCCTTTCAAAGGTTCGGCCAATATAAATACTTCTGCAGTACTACCACTGCTTTCTCGACCCCGAAATGCCCAACGAATCGACTGTAGTGTGCTTCCCATATCATCTTGGCACACTCGCTTGAAGGAACACAAATGTGTCCTAGGTGACATAACAGTGCATATTAGAGGTGAAAATTTGGAACTTGCGTACCCCCCAATATTTCCTTGTATGTGTGGCCGAATTCTAGACTGCTCTTGTAGAGAATTGACCAATTAGAAGTCTCGTGCCCACCAGAGTTGAGAACGGTGGTTAGCGCCACGATCGATGGTTGGCTGAGGCAGTCTGCAACATTATTGGTGCTACCCTTCTTGTACTTGATGTTCAAATTAAGCTTTTGTAGATATGTGGACCACTTCTGATGGTGATCGTTCAAAAACTTCCCTTGTTTTTTTATGAACTGTTAAGGGTTGGTGGTTTGTGTGGATGATTGTTTCCTTCCCCAAAATTTAATGCTTCCATTGTTGACAAGCCTACAGAATGGAATACATTTCTTTTTCATAAGTGGGATACTTGTGAACTATGTCAGACAATGTCTCACTATGATATGCCACTGAATGCTCTAGTTGAGTGAGAACTACCCCAATAGCATAGTCAGAGGCATATGTCTCGATCTCAAATGGTTGTTGCAAGTCTGGTAATGTGAGTATTGGGGAAAAACAGAGGTGATGTTTCAATTCTACAAATGCCTTCTATTGAGATTTCGACCAAATTTTTTTTTCTTTCGCTCCTCCCTTGGTGACTTGACTCAAGTGCCAAGTGATATGAGATAATCCCAACATGAACCTATGGTAGAAATTAGGAATACCCATAAAGTCGTGAAGCTCTATTAGAGTGGTTGGGGCTGGCCAATCCCGAATGACTTGGATCTCGGTTGGATCCACATGCACCCCCCTTTCATCAATAATGTATCCCAGATATTGAACCTAGGTCATTCCAAAAGCGCATTTCTCCAAATTGGCACACAACTTGTGTTTTCGTAGTGTTTGGAGGACTTTTTGGATGTGGTGGAGGTGCTCTTCACAAGTCTTGTTGAAGATTAGAATGTCATACAAGTATACCACTACAAATGAGTTGATGAATGGCTGCAAGATGTCATCCATCAACCTCATGAAGGTTGTGGGAGCATTTGTCAACCCAAAAGGCATGACCAACCATTCGAAAAGGCCCTCCTTAGCTTTAAAGGAAATCTTCCACAAATCATAGGGTTTGGTTGGTACATGGTGATACCCAGACTTCAAGTCGATCTTGCTGAAATATTTCGCCCCTTTGAGTTGGTCCATAAGGTCATCAATCCATGGGATTGGCTACCTATTCTGGACAGTGATCTTTTTCAGTGCCCAATATTCAATACAAATTCTCCAAGTCCCATCCTTCTTTTGTACCAACACGATCGAGCTCCCACGTGGCAATGAACTTGGACGGATGTGATATTTCTGTAGCAACTCCTGAATCTGCCTCTTGATTTCATCATTCTCTAGAACAAAGCACTGATAGATCAGCCCATTGGGTAGTGGCGCACTTGTGGTCAGATCAATGGGGTGCCTAACCTAACAGTGTAGAGGCACCCCTGTGGGTGAGGTGAAGATGTCCCTGTACTCCTCCACGACCTTGTCCATTTGTTGCTGTCATGCAGAGGAGCCATGTTTGGAGGTCATGGCCAGAGTATTTTTCTTGCCCTCGGGGCGAATCATCAGGAAAAAAAAATTCCTGGTTTGGGAAATGAGCTTACTACATTTTTTTGCAGTAACCAAAGATATAGTGGTAGGCGGTGGTACCTCTGGTATCCTGTACAACTTATTTCCCAAAGTAACGATAACAGTGCGACGTTGGGACTCATACACAACATGTTGATTTCACAAGTATGGTTGGCCTAATAATACATCAAAAACATCAAAAGGATCAATGTCACATAATACCTCATCTATGAAGGTATTGATGCTATAGGGAAGGTGGCATTGCCGGCTGACATGAAGATCTGTCCTTGGTGAAGCCACTTCATGGTGTATGTTTATGGGTTTGTTGTAGCCAGAAAGCCCAACCGCTTCTCAACGTCTACAGAAATGAGGTTCTTTTGGCTCCCATTGTCGAAAATGAACTATAGTGGGGAACCTTTTACCCACATCTAGGAGTAGAAGAGACACTCATCCTCCTCTGGATCTTCTGATTCCTCCTTCTGGATCTTCGCAGTAGAAATAGTGGATTTGGGCTCCGCATCAATAATCTATTTCCCTTCTTCATTCCCCGTGTTAGGTTCTGATATAGAGTTAGAGCATGCATCGGATTGAGAAGCCTTCATCTCAACCACCAGTGATTGCTTGGCCCGACACTCACCTGTGTTGTGAGTGGAGCTCTTATGGAACTCACACCACTTTCCCGTGTCCTTCTTTGGCTTCATGGTGTTTTTATCTGCTTGTGGCTTTGGTAGGTTGTCTTGGGCTACCATGCCTTGACTTTTTCCTTTGTTCTGTGGTGTGGGGGCACCTTTCCCTTGCTTTTGATTCGCAGATCCAAAGTTTCGCTTCTTCTGTTTTAATTTATGCTCAATCTTGGTAGCATACTGGTATGTCGTACCAAGCGAGGAGATGTTGAGGAACTCCATTTACTCCTGAATGTATCTATGCAGACAACTGTGATAGTTTAGCACCAAATGT
This sequence comes from Pinus albicaulis, assembly GCA_034641835.2. Taxonomy (NCBI): domain Eukaryota; kingdom Viridiplantae; phylum Streptophyta; class Pinopsida; order Pinales; family Pinaceae; genus Pinus; species Pinus albicaulis. The sequence goes on along the minus strand of CM076570.1, from coordinate 1,163,373,764 downwards.
TTCTCCGACTATTTGATACCTAAATTTTTGTGTAGGGTATGGAATAGATTTTTCAGATCATGCACATCTTGATCCCTTTGTTGTTGAAGCGTGGTCCATTGTATGTACTTGTCCTCAAAGCTCCCCATGAGATAGAATTGTTCCTTGATGGCATCTCTAAAAAAATTCCAAGTGGGTACGACTGAGAATAGAGAGGGTTCGGTCTCGTCCTTTTTCTCACAGTAGATTTCCCATCAATCCTTGACATGGGGGGTAGCTTTGAGGAGTGAAAAAATAATCTTCTCCTGGTTGGAAAAGTCATGAATTGAGAAATATCCTTCTAATAGATTCAACCATCTCTACAACATTTGCATCTATTTGAACCTCAAATATGGAAATTTCAAAGTTTACTTGCACCTTAAAGGGACTCGCGCCTCTAGAGTGGCTGTTGGATGTAGATGCACCGTCGGTGAGCAGTCGTTGAATAATTGGGGAAAAGTTATCCATCATCGTGTTCGTTTTTTTTTCAGGAGCCTCCCCGAGCAATATTCTGATAAGATCTTGTGCTCCCTTATCTTTATTTTCATTCCCCATGAGCGGCCATCAAGGTCTGCGAGGCTGATCTTGCAAAGTTTCAACCAGATCGAGCCCTAACTTCTTATACCCCGACCTCATTGGGGACATGCAAAGAAGAGTTGAGAAAAAGCATACCCCTCTGATACCACTGATCCAGATTTATGCAGGAATGCAACATAATACACATGTAACAATAAATACAAAGATGCAACAAAAATAACACTTCATTTCATTAATATCGAAGAACTTAACTTTTCTTACATAAAGAATGGAAATAAACTAGCTAGGTCATTGGTAGCTTATCTATGAGAAGAGATGTGGAGGCTACAGACCTCTACAATGTGCTACAATGAGGCTCAAGGGCCTATTTATTATTTAGAAATAATGGAAAACCCTAAATATCCAAAACCATAATCCTAGGAGATGAAGTGCCAAAACTATGGGCCTCGTTTGGGTAAATTGGTGTTTCAACTTCCCATGTCGTAACTTTGGCATACAATCTCCGTTTGATGCACACCATACCTCATTAGAAAAATCTGTCCAAGGACTTCATTTTTTGATGTGAGAAACATCGGTCCATGGACTCATGGTGCTCTCGATTTTCCCAAAAAATGTCACTTAGGGCCTCAAAATAGCTCTGGAAGTTTAGCACTAGAAAAAGTGGTAAAAATAGTAAGTTGTCTTGAAACTGAAAACTAAAAGAGACAATGGCAAGGCCCAAAGTGGAATAGGTAGGTGGTCACCAACATCCACTTGGGTCATTTGGTGTGATTCTTTTGTATCATATATATGCATATGGATGTAAATATTGCCATGAGTTGTTTTTTTAGTTCCATAAGCGGTATGGTTTTCATGTTGTTATGGTTCTCATGTCGCTATATGTTTTCTCATGTATCGAGTTAAGTTATAAAATCCATGAGAAATGTGTTTTTATTTCAACGGTATTCTTGTTTATAAGTGCCATTGAACACTTAGGACTCAGTTCCCCTAAGGGGGTGGGTTGTGTAAGAACGCTAGGTTAAAAACTTCATGTGTTAAATTTAATAAAGGAAAATAAATAACCATATTCAAGGAACATGTATTCCAAGCTTAATGTTGGGTAAAATATCCTAGTGGATGTTCATTTGGTTTATTATGGCTAAGGGAAATTGGGAAAGACAAAATCAAAGGCCTTGGAAAGGCATGATGCATTAATTGGAATTTTGTTTATTAAAATAATAGAAATTAGGAGAAAATGAAGGTGAAATCTCACAGGTTTTGCGTGAGAAGGAAAAATAACAAAAATAATGGAAAATTGAAGAAATTAGAGACCTCATTAATAAAAGGGATTTTGAGGATGGTTCCGTGAGGACAGTTTGGAGCTCTCTCCTCTGTTCGCATGGGTTGGTGTGAAGCCCGTGATTTTCATCCTTGCCTTGCCATTTCTAGATAGGCATGGTGTGATGGGGTAATCTTTTACTTGGTTGAGTTAGATTTCCAAATGGTTTTGAAACTGAGTGGGGTGGTCTTCGGAGAAGAACACAAGGCCTAGGAATCCCTGGACCATTGAAGGTGGCATTGCGATAAAGCCATATTTTGTCTACCTCGATTAGTCGTAGGAATCCATAGTAAAGAATAGAAGTGTATGCCCTTGATTAGGCCTAAGAATCCCTGACCAGGGAATTGCAGGATATATGGTAAGTCCTAGAGGGTGGAGTCTCGATTGGGCATAGGAATCCTTGACCAATGAATGTCGGGATACATGGTAAAGCTTAGAGACCGAAGACATAAAAATTGCTCATGTTTTAGGTGGACAGATACAGAGGCATCCATGCTTGTTTAGGGCCTAATGATCGACTGGGATTGCAGTAAGGCCTAGTTTTATTTATGAGAGTTTTGAGCATAGTAATACCTTAGTGGGATATACTTTAAAGCTTGAAAAATCCATCATTTTTTTTGTTCTATGTCCCACATTCATGCTTGGAATATGGCATGTGGGAAATTGTCTTAAATATATATTTGGTTGAGCGTAATCTATGGTCGGGTGGTTCATGGAAGTCTTTGACTTGATTGAATTATGCATTCATTATTAAAATCTAGTTCTCCTTGGTACTTCATGTGTAAATTTATTTGTTCATATGTGGTTTTTATGGTTGTTAAATCTTCTTTTATATAAATGCTTACAAAAAGTATTTAATTTTTTAATTGTGTCTTAAGTTTTATATTGTCATTTATAACACTTAAATTCTCCTTAAATAAAATGTAGTTTAATGGCTATAGAAATTAATTAGTATTAATCTTTATATAACTCATCCAAAATTATATTTGAAATTACAAATTATACTTATTCTTTGTAAGTGAAATTTCAACTTTTGCATTTCTTATTAGTTAAATTTTACCATTTTAAGTTATTAGAAAACTAATATTTTATTTAAAATTTGATTCAAAGTGCATATTTATTTAAACGTGTTCATTGAATTGAAAGTTATTAGTTCTTTTTAGGAAAAGTTAAATAGATATATATATTTTCTATCCATGAGGTGTGGGGTTTGCTCCTCATTAAATGACTGGTTGCAATTTGAGGGGATGAAAAAATATGTTGGTTTGCTCCAAATTTGATAGATAAATTAATCATTTTTCATCAAACACAAAACCTAACATATATATATATGTATATATATATATATATATTAATTAGTATGTGAATATATAAATAAAAAAACTTAAAGCTCACCATTCACATGTGATTCCTGCGTATCATCATCGAATTTGATACATCAAAATCGATTTTGAAAGTAATAACCATTTCAATGTGATGGCTCTATATTATCATCGAAATTTATATAAAGAGAAATTAAAAGTAACCATTGAAATGTGATGAATATGTATCCTCGCCTAATATTTTATGAAAGGAGGGCTGCACAGCAGTAAGTCCTTGCCTTGGGGAGCTTGAAGAGAATATTATTTATAGCCTTTGGGTAAATCTAGTTTCTATATATTTCTCTATATTGCATTGTTTTAATATGTATCTTTTAGAGCAGTCTAGTTGCATTTCTCAACATTCTGGTTGTTTTCATCTCACATAAAGCCTCACAGCGAAGTGAAATATGGAGAACCCTTCAGAAGACTCCCTGCAAACCATTTTTGCACGGGCTCCGACCACTGCACAGCGCAGATTGAACATCCACCTGCAAGAGCAAATGCCGAAGCCATGCATGCACCATAATTATTCTAATAGAAAGCTTGCATAATTTCTCTAGATATAAATATCTAGCTCAAGAGGTTACTTCATGACCACGTTCTTTTTATCCCAACCTAACAGAGCGACATTGTCGACTCAGAGTTCCCAAACACACAAGCTAACCTCGGTCATAACAAGCGAGTAATCCAAGGACCTTGGAGTTAATGACAGGTGAGGTAGATATTAAAACAACTATAGACTTGGCATTTCCATAGTGGTTGGGGGGTTCGATGGTTTATGCACTTTGATTAATCCATGGGAGTGAAGAAACTGTGGGGATGTGATGAAGTTAAAAGCAAACACTGACCACAAAGTCTGATGTAAGTCATTATTTAACATGTAAACAGCCAAGTGGAGCTCAAAGCCCACAAGCTTGTATTTTACGGTTAGTATTTAGTATTTGTATTTATATTTATTTGGCCATATGCACATAAGCTAGGCACGGGCGTGGTGGAGGACGGGCAGATGACCCCCAGCTCCATTCTGGAATGTGGAGATTCCTTCGGCACCTTGTTTGGATGCCCCAGTACTGGTCGCGGCGCATTTGTGGGATGCAAAAACACAAGATACACCGCGACAACCACCTTTCAAAACAGTAGGGCACCCACTGGATATATTTCCTACAATGCGAACCGCTGCCCTTGTGCAGTATAAACTGCTGCTGCTTCAACTCAGAATACTGTCATGTCCATGACCAGACACAAAGGAACTCCCCATAGATCTCCCCTCTTTTAAAATTTTCAACTTTCAAGCCAATTGGTATTAAGAATCTTCAGTATTTCTACGTTGTTATTTTTAAGTTAGGTTTGCATCTGCTTATTCTCATTAGCGTTTATAATCAATAGTACCACCACCGCCCTCGGATTTGTCTGTCACACATTTTGCACTGTTTAGCAAGCCTTCTGATCAGGGAAAACTCTTCAGATAGGCTTGCAATTTTGGGTGCATGCAGGGTTCATTTGTAATGTCGATTGGCGTGCATTAGGGTTAGCGCAGGGCGGTGACCTTTGGATGTACCCAAATTTTGTATATAGGCCAGTAACATAACCCAGCTCCACTCTGGACTTGGAAATGCCATGCGAGTATCTATTTTCTTCTATCAAAACTCATTTTATTAATATAATACATTGTTTGGTTGCGGATTAAAATTGGGTTTAGAAACAGTTCCCATGGTTTGGCTACATATCAAAATTGGTTTAAAATCAATTTCTATGCCATCCATCTCACATAGCCTTATAATTTCTGACTTATTCAGAAGAATGATCCAAATTTCACGGCCCTACTGAGAAAAATACAAATATAGCCAACATGAAACCATGATGCTGTTAATGGCAATGACAGCAGTGGGGAACTTTCCAAAAAAAAAAATTATAAGACATTATTTTAATTTCGTTATATTCATTCATGTTTTTCATATCAATGTTTTTTTCCTTCTCTGTATGCTAAAATATTGCCCATACTAGTCTTCATGAGCTTGCATTGGATATAAAAATTTAAAATTATGGCCATTTTAATGAGCTAAAATTGTATGTTTAAAAGTATTATTGGTTAAAATTTTGGAATTTAAAATTTAAAATTTTATAGAATCTAAAATCGTAACAAGTGCTACATGGTAGGTTTAGTTTAAATATAGCATTGTATATGGATTTTTTTAAATTATGAAATAGATATTAATATAGACATAAAACTTATATAATAAGATTTTTGATTATTGATATTTCTTACTGCTTATTGTTTACTCTATTTATTTATGCTTTGGACACACCTTTTCGAAGTTTCGAGCAGAAACACGAGTCTGATATTTGTCCTCTATTTAGCATGCAAACAGCCAAGTGGAGCTCAAAGCCCACGAACTTGTAGCCCTTTCGAAGTTTTGAGGGGAAACACTTTGTGTTAGTGTATCTTTACAGAAGACATGGCGTCCACTGCTTGTGTTGTAGAACGCATTGGAATTCGAAAATATGGCACCTCGTTTGCTGTTGGTTGCCCTGCGCCTTCGTCGTTCTTCTTTCAGCAATTCTGAGAAATAGAGTCTAGGCCTTATAGTTGAAACACTGGTCAAAGACAAGAAAAATCGCAGTGCTCAGTCTGAAATGCAGGTTAGGGTTCCTCCGAAGGAAAATTCGCGATTCTGAGAAACAGAGTGTCGGCCTCACGGTCGAAACACTGGTCAAAGGCAAGAAGGGAGAAATGGGGATGATCAGCAGATCAATACTATGGCTCTCAGTCGTAATCATGATTTTCTTCAAACCTGTTCAAGTTCTTTCCGAGTATACCATAGAGACCGCAATGTTGCCTCCTAAAGCCAAGTAAGTACTTCAATTTCTTAAACCCTAATGTGGTAATATTGAATCAAGGGGTTGCATTTTTCATACATCCGATTGTGGATTACGGATCGTCTATTCGACTTCAATGTGAGAATGCGTTACAATTTTGCTTAGTTTATTGAATGTTTTGATTGTTTTTCCCTTTTTCTGAGGAAGATTTGAATGCTTTGATAGCATTGTGGATATTAGAAAATATATTGCTATCTTTAAGTGCCGAGATGCTTATTTTCCGCTGATCGGCTTGATAGTTTGTACCTGCCTGATCAGGATTTTAGCTTCTTTCTTAGGATACACTGTTTTTACCAAGGATACACTATTTTTACCAGCAAATGGCGATCACATATTTGCAGGACTTGCTTATTAGTCTTTTGCATTTCTGGCCTTAAGCACAGCTTTGGAGGCATTACCATTTAAACAAACTATTCAACAATTTGCGTGTGCTCGTAGGTTCTTTAAACTCTGACGAAGTTATTGTTATTTTTTCAGCACAATAGAAACTTAGGTGAATAAATCTATGTTTAGAAAACACACAAGCGTCCAGACACAATAAGACCAACAATCGAGAGAGAGAAAAAAAAAACTGAATAAGTGAAAGTTCAGAACTGTTATAGGCTCTCTTGAAAAATGTGAATGTACTGATCAGAAAACGTTGATTGATAAAGACAGAGAGCTATTATAGCTCAACCTGATTATGATCCTCATTAGCATCTACAGATGGATTTGAAAATATTTTAGAAATATAATGGATAAAAGGTACAATTATAAACACCGATGGCCTAATTACCTATATAGTACACCAAGGACTCAAATGGTTACTCGGAAATTAAAAAGTATCCAGCAAAGATTGGTCAAATAACCCAAATAGTATACCAATGGACTCAAATAGTTACTGGGCAATTAAGAAGTATCCAGCAAAGAACGACCAAATTACCCAAATAATATACCAAGGACTCAAATATTTACTCGGCAATTAAGAAGTATCCAACAATTCTGTACTTTGTTGTATATCAGGAATTATATACTATGGATCTGTATATCATTCAGTTGTATGTTAGTTTCATTGCTTGATTTCATTATATTTTTTAGTCATGGCATGGTTTTTAATAGAAATTTCATTGTTCTTGTTGCAGGAGCTGATAAAGAATGCGAAGGAAAAATATGAAATGATACATAAAATTTAGGACCAATTTCTGATCAAACTAGGATGAATCTTAAAAATATGGAACATGGTTTTGGTTTTTCTTTAAACGCCCAATTAGCTAACCAAAATGATTTTTCATAAATATATACACTGCACCTGTTTGTTTAGCTCGAAATTCCAGCACCCGAAGGAAGAAAACATCTCGGCTGCAAGGTGGAGGTTGTTTGAAGCTATTGCCGAGGTGGTCGAGGAAGGTAACCGTAGCAGTCAAGCTCATGTTTGTTTGGTCGACCAGGAGCAAGCCACTGTCAATTAAGTTCATCGTCCATCAGTAAGAGTTGGGTACAAAATAGTAAGAGCTTCGCTGCGTTAAGGAAAGAAAGACAGGTTGGGCACTGGCTTTCTCCATTCACCAGCACCTGCTACTGTATGGAGATACGCATGGCATCATATACAAGTGGCCAGTCCATCAATAGCCGATTCCATCGATATGAAGGTGAATTCCGCAATTCGACTCCATCGATATGAAGTAAGGTGAATTCCGCAAGTAACGTGAATTCCCCAAGGTTCTACTGGCGAGGGGGGAAAGAAACATTTAATATTTTAATTAAATTAACAATTTAATGCTAATCCATTAATGCTAGCGTTAGTTAGAGTAACTGCGAGTTGGAGTAACTGCGAGTTGAGAAAATATCAATGGTGCAAACACTTAATCCCTAAGTATAAGTGAAGAATATACCAAGCATATAAACAGATGTCTCGGAAATAGGCCAAATAAGACCACAAAACTACACATTGACTACAAATGACGGTGCGATGATCTTATAGATTGAATAAACGGTTTGTTTTATGAATCCGACAAATACATTAGGTTCATTCGAACAAGAACTAATGCTATTTGTTGAAAAGACTCTCATCAAGTTATTTATTGCATTTTCATTTATTTTATTATTTGGATAAGAATAAAGTGAAATTGATGATTAAGATGAAAAGTTAATAGGTTCATGAGCTTGCTTTATTTGGAGGAGATGACAAACGAAATAAACCAATGCTTGATTTTTTACCTTGCGTGTCTTTTCAAAATTCCTTATCATAAATTTCATGTGATAAGGAAATATTACAAATAAACGTGAGCTGCTGATTCTCGGCAAATCTGCTTTTGGCTATTCACATATATATTAGTTTAGTTATTTTCATGGTTGGCCGCACTGTCAGATCAATTCGAATCATATAGATTTTTATCTTGTTTGTATTCAGGGATCTGTACCTCTATCATGTGCTTAAAAAGTGACATTTCTGTCTCGAGTGCAATACCATCCATTTCAATATCCGGAGTCCGTGTTCTATTTCAATTATACTTTACAGAAATTTGAATTTCATCATGGTATTAGGGAGGGTTAAAAATGTTGCTTACCTGAATTTGTATTTTAGGTTACGCAACATCTAAAAAAAAATTCTTTTTATGAAGTTCCTACAGTGACATTTCGATTAGTCATCGGTTCATGTGAGATATGTTACGTTTCGATTAGTCATCGGTTCATGTGAGATATGTTAAAAATGGTGGCGTAACTTATATAGTTAGTTGTTTTAGTATATACAAGGTGCTTTGGTATATACAAGGTAGGGTTTGGTATGCAGCCATTAGATTTAGTTTTAGTGATGAGAAGTTTAATGGTGTATGTGTTTTATATCATATTTAATAATGTAGTAGTGTTAGTTGAGCCTAATTTATTGAGTGGAGAGGCTTATTTTATAGAGTGGAGAGGCTTATTTTATAGTTTAGTATAAGACACTGCTGTAAAGAAATAAAAAATAAAAAATGTGGAACTCACTCTCCTGACCAAAGAAGGGACGGATTCACTCACTATTCATATGGTGAGGGGGAGGGGCCCCAAAAGAGAGGATGCGTAAGCATGACTCGACCACCACCATCAACTTGAAGAACTAAAAGGCCGTCATCGCTTGACTAATAGGAGAGGCCCGGTAGGGACTCACTATTCATATGGTGAGGAATTATATACGTAATTACGCTCCCGATATAAGATATTGCCATACGTTATATGGGTAAACGGATGAAGATGTCACTAGGTAATTTACTGGATGGATCAACGGACTCAACATCTGGACCTGGACCTAGAGCTGCTCCTTCTTCTAGAACTACTGAAACGAGTGGGGGTTAAAAAACAGGCGCTTCAACGACTGCTTAACCATCTCAAGGGGCTTAAACAACCGAAACAACTGTCTCTGCTGCAGGATCTGCTCGATCTGCTTGATATGGGACTAGAGAAACTTAATAAATAGAACCAACTGCAGAATCACCAGAATCTACTGATTCATATACTGTTCATGCGACTGGATCAACTTCTAGCTATGCTATTAGGTATGCTGCTAGTGCTGGTGATCTATATATACTATTGCTGGATCGACTTCTGCATAAATAACTGACTCGACAGGACATACTGCTACTGATTCTAGTGGTTTTACTGATGCTTATGATGGCTTGGATGGCTATGGGTCTGGCCAAAGGAATTACGTATATAACATAGCTTGTGCTGCTTCATAAACAGAATCTACAGAAGGAACTAGGATGGATAGTTTCAGAACTAGAATTGGAACTGTAAGAGATGCTGCTACGGATGCTACCTTTGCTTCTTACTCTACTGGTTCAACTCAGCACAAAGAATAATGGCTTCAAAGTCCATTTGAGATCGTTCTATGGTCACTTAAGACATAGTTGGTAACACATAAAAGTGACGTTCCAATGACAACTATGTTTATTACAGAGCCTTCAGTATTGTTGCATCTCCGCTTTTGAACATCTCCGCATAGGAGCATTTCCGCATCGGAGCAATGCGAATCGATGGCGGCACAAACAAGCCCCCCTAGAGGGGAAACCTCTTAGACTAGTAAGACTGGAAGAGGGAGAGATTAAGAAGCGCTGAAGGGTAAGGCCAGACTACGGGTTCTGGTATAACTTCCGAAACCCCATCTTTGTGAATCAAAACGCGTTCTATCGCTCGGTCTACCCCCAATAAGGGTTTGGCTCATCGGGCATAGAAAGGGTCTTTTTTTGTACTAAGCAACTTAGCATTTCCGTGCGGGTAAAAACTCACCTGCAACAGAGGCAAGCAAGGGCATCTTGAGCGTGCTGTAGCACCACTTGAATGCTTCTCAATGGTCAAGCTAAGGTTTTTGGTGGGATGGACTCATCAATGGGCTAGCCAAACATCACTAACTAAGCTTCATCAATCGATGGAGGGAGCATTAACACATGACTATTGAATACTATTCCATCAAAGTAATAAGAAAAGTAGAATATTGAAAATATAGAGAAAGCACTAATATAAGGAAAGAAGAGAACTAATGAAGAAAATCACTAATAGGATAAAGAGTTAGTGGAGGAGAAGAAATGCTCCATTCTTATTAAAGCAATAAGCTCTCTCTATGTCAACTTGAACATCTAAGAGCATGGTCTGGTCAACAGGATTAGATAGCCTGGTAGATGTGGGTTATCACGCTTTGGTTCACTTGTGTATTGATGATGAGACTCCACTATTTGAGAGCACCCTAGCTCATATGGGCTAGGTTGGCATCATCTTTAATTCACTGGCAATGACTTTGACCTTCTAGCAATGACCTTTTATCATTGATTAGAGCTTCTAGCTATGAGATTTTCTATGACCTTAAGGCTGGCTGCTACTTCTAGCTATGAACAACTAGTACTCCTGCCAAGTACTCCTGGCTATGAGCGGCTATGTGAAGTGCTCTATTTGAGGTGCAGTAATAACTCTTCTGTTTCTGTATCGGTAAGTGTGTTGTAGGTAGGAACCTCTATTCCGTACGTACAACCCCGTAGGGTCCATCTCAGTCGGGTAAGGATTGAAAGGGGACTACTTCACTTCTCCTCTCGGCATTGATGGGTAACTTCTATCTAGTAATGATAAGGACTTCTCTACTCGGGTATGTAGGATGAATGGGGAAATCTCTATTGGGTAAGGCTATATGGTTATAACTAGGCTATGACTCTCAAATGGATAATCAACATATGTAAGCATCGTAATTGCATGTACCAATTGAGGTGTAACCCTGTCTGTGAACCATGTAAGTTTCATGAGGTCTATGGGTAACCTCTTTCGAGTAAGTTAACTTGAATGGTACAAATTCACTCACCTGTGTCCCCGCCATTAGCCGTCTGGTAAATCGTGGCAGTAACCCCCGGCAACCCTAAACACCGGGGGTTTAAAGTGGAAAAAAGAAAGCGATCAATTTCCATCCAAAGGGGAGTATTTATAACAATTCACGTTGATATGGTAGGTCACCACAACTTGTAACACCTCCTCTTGGGCAGGGTGGAAAGAAAAGCAGTAACAACCACCTCCTGTGATAACATATAGCTCCAATGGAGACTTATTGGTGGCTTACTAGCTAGCAAAGACCTCCACAATTACTTACTATCGGTGGAAAGAAATATATGCCAGTATTATCATATGTCGAAACAAAATTAGATATGCAAGTATCATACGTTAAAACAAGGGATATATGCTCTTCGGTAGGATATTCCCTTCAGCCCGCTCTAGATACATAGCTCTACTTGCCTGGGCGGAGAGGAAAGGAAGGAGACCAACCACCACCAATAGGCAGGGGGAATAAGGAAGAAATGAAACTGGCTAACCAATGAATTCATTATATAGTTTTTACGTTTACCCCTCTTCTCATTTGATTCTCCCCTCGAACCCGAGCGGAAAGGGAATGAAAGCTTGAATTGGACCAATTAGACATAATACCAGTGAATGTGTCAGTCGCAGTTCGAGAGCCATAAGAACCAAAGCACACATAGGCATAGGCCATAGGTAGCAGCACAAATCGCCAGTTACAGTCCCAGGTTCGCTTCGCACGGTTCTAAATTCTGAACCACCAGCATCATATATAGATGCGGATCAAGTTTACCACGTAGCAGATTCTCCAGTTTAATTCATTGGAGATCCAAGGCCAAAAGTGGATCCCGCAGATCTATATCCAGTCCCAGTTGATGTCGATCGATCCAACACCAGTTGCATAGCTATCGACCCTAAGAGAGATACCAATCGCAGATTCTCCAAGGCGAGCATTCCCGATCACCAAGTGCATTTGCTCTGGAGACACAGGCATGATTCTGATGTGTTCCAAACCGACCGTCCAATGGCTCGTAACAGGGAAAGTTAGGTTCCTCCACCCATTCCTGCGACAGTAGAGTTTCACTACGGATCCCATCATCAGCTTACTGTGCGCAACCTAGGCCTAATCCTACTAAGGTTATTACTGAGCTTCACTGGGTGGGGTCCTAATGCCAGTAAGTAGATCGCGCATTGCTCCCGTGCACCACCCACTAGGCCGCCCATGCTGCAAACCAACGAGCTCAGTTATATACCATGCACCGAAATGATCTACCAATCAATGAGATCAATCAAGTCCGATTCACTAATAAGACGTTTAGATGTTGGACCAATTCCAATAATAAATTACGATCCTTATTCACCAGGTGCTACATCCCAATACCAGTTATCCAATGGAAGAACCGGTCTACGGTCATCTGTCTGTCTAGCTTTCTGGAGCCCGTATGATAAGTCAGTATGAGGTCCGTTTTCTGTTCGCCATAGGAAGTTCGCAGACAGAAACCAAGTGTGTGAATTAGGTGGGGGCACCAATACTTATTGGATTCTTACAATGATACTTGCTGGCCCAGAGGAGTGGCCGGCCAAAGGGGACAGAAGAAGTTAAGGAGTGTCAGGTTGTGCTTATCTTATTTTTGTTTGAAACTTATAGTAGCAGGACAAGGATCCTAGCTACTATGCATGTAGGAGGTCAAACTTCCCTAACCTCCGCCATGGTCAAATGGCCTATCTCGTAGGGAAAGATAACCTCCGCCTCCTGAAAATGCAAGAAGAGGAGGGAGACCTCACTATATGAATAGTGAGCCCCTCTCCTTAAAGGCCGCCATCGCTCGAGCAACGGGAGAGGAAAAAGCAGTTTACCTAGGATTAGTCACTGTGTTCCTTGCGTATAAGTGCTCTTTATGATTGTTCCGTCCTCCCTCCCACTCAATCACTTCCCTCCTCTCCTGCATATAGAGTTTATTGGTGCTTGACAAGGCCTTCAGTGTTATGCTAATGGACTTGTAATAGGTGGTGTTTTTCATGCCTTGTTCAATCCAGGGTTTTATTACATGTTCACCTTACACCCTATATAGTTTGCATCTTCTATGAAGACGTGCAGTTTGAGTATGGGTCGCTAGTCAAAAACGGTATTGCTAGCAAGCGTCTCTTGTCCTATCTTTGCCTCGGTTAAGGCTTCGACTCGTGTTGTCAGGAAAGATTCAATGGGGGGATAGATATTATCTATATTTATATGTAAGTGAAAACATAAATCAAAGTGGTTTATCTAAAAGAGGTCAGGTGGGCGCGTTATTAGATTTTTGCATTTTCACATATATAATATAAATTCAGAAGTTGTGAATAGAATATTAAAATGATAGTATTATAACTAGGATCGATTTTCAAGGCAAGGCTAATTTATAAGGCCTTTCCTCATCCTTTTCCTTACTATTCGTGATGTGCCCCCCCTGGGCTATTCGTTCACCTAGGATCCTTGTCCTATTCTTTCTAGGTCCATCCATTAGTATAGGGTGGATCCTCCCTTTCTTTTGGTCAAAGCAACTACTCGAAAGCAGGAAGTAGTTCTCGTTGAATCTGTTTCTATTCCCTCGAGTTCCTACTTCCGGGTATCGAGATCAGAGGCAGTCGATGGAGCAGGCACTCGAGAGCAGGCAATCAGAGAGTCCGTCTGTAGAAAGAAAGACGCTCGTCGTTCTCCCTTTGAGGGGTTGGGGGTGGGAGCCGAAGGAATAGGAAGTGTGTAGAGAGAAAGAATTAGTCGTTCCGTTTTTGGAAGGCAAGGTTAGTAAGGCTGCTCTATTGTTAACTATTTACCCACCCACCCCAATCCCCGAAGGATGGCTCACCTAAGGTAGGAGGGTGAGGAAGGAATTGGGAATAAGGCTTATTTAGAAAAGGATATAAGAAGTAAGTTTTATATAAGAATTAAGTTTTAGGCTTTTCCTTCTTGAGTCTTTATTTCCGCGGTTCATTCAATTATTCATTCCCACCCTTTGACTTACCGGATGATAAGCGAAAAAGCCGAAGTGAAAGGCATTCATTGACTCTATACAGTGAGGTATCTCCTTACCATTTCTTTCCTAACTGAATGTGCTATCTTGACCATATCTGTCCTTCCCTCCACCTTTAGTATCCTTCCCCCCTAATTCCCCACCTCTGATGCTATGAAGAGTCTCCTTCCCCATATCTGATCTCTCCTTTGCATGCTTCCCTAGATAGTTGCTATAGAACTGTCCCACAACAATCATTAGGGTCTATTCCCCGCTTATTTCCTCCATACAGATGCTTTATTTACAGTTGGGATATTGTTCGAAGTAACGAACCCTATTATTTCTCTTAATGCTCTCCTCTATACAGTTAGAGATATCCCATGAGCATAACCTAACAGACCAAATAAAGACCTGCCTGCCTTCCCTTAATGTATCTATCTAGCCCCCTATCGCTGAATGTCTTTCTATCTACCTACTCTCCCTGACCTTTCTGGCTTTAGGAATGTATCTCTATAAACCTCCTTGATCTTAATGGATCTACCTATTCTCTCCTCCCTAAGGTATGTTCTAGTTGGTGGCCTTGGTGGTATTTATATTCTCATTTCAGACTTTGCCATAGCCAAAACATCATTTGGATAGGTCCGATAAGCCACACACCCCACACCACCAACCACATATGAGAGGTATGCCCTTGCACCCTCCACTTCCATAGCTGATAGGAAGGAGAATAGAAGTACCCATAGGCTTGAAATCAATACATCGAGAATATCAAATAATATAAGATATCACATCTAGACGTGTAACCTTTCCATTTGAACAATGTATCATTTGAGGTTGTTGATCAATGAAACCTCTTGTTTATGGGGTTGGATGACCATACCCCCTTATTCTTATTGGTGAACATAAAGAAGTGGAGTTTATTATAGTCCCATTCCTAGGAAACCTAACCTGCATACCTCTAGCCATAGCAGCTAGACCTACTACACAACCTATTACTATACGATATTGCATCTTCTATCTGTGTAACCTTTCCATAGGTATTTTGAACATAGAATCCCAGCAGCAGGGCCCTGGCATTGGAACAGGGAACTTTTAAGGTTATCCTCCATGGTATAGGGGGACTACCCACTATGACCCACTATGATAAGAAATATTTATAGAGATATAAGTGTCCCATGGCAGCCTTAATAGACTTATCAAGGGTAATATATGGCAGGGCATTGACTATGTAGGTTGTGTCCCACCCAAGTCCCCTTTCTTAGTTCAAATACGTGAAAGCCTTTCTATTCTTGATGTTGGGATCTATACATATGATACTGCATCTCTACGTGATACTTGCATCAATGGCTAGAGCTAGATATTACCTAAGGCAGTTTCTCCTCTGTGGAAATGAAAGTATCTCGTATGGCCTATAGATAGTTATTGAGACTCATACAAATAAATAGATAGTGATTTCTATCAAATGTATCCTTTATATATGTGATTAAAGCCAACAAGTACGGAAGGGGATGATGTGTATTCTATTGAGGGAAGCTTTGGTTGAGAAAGACTATCTATCCGTCTTAGCTCTGCACTTGCCAATCGGTCGAGAAAGACTATCTATCCATCCGCTCGACCAACGGAAGAGGAGGGTACATAGCAACCTTTCTAATACCGAGTGGGTCCTGTCAAATATGGGTCCATTCCAATAGTAGAACCACCCCATATTTATTATCTAAATCTGTATACATATAGGACACTTTATGGTTGGCTAGGGAACTATGAAGGCTTAAGCAATCCGATCTAAAGACTATTGAGAAGGGTTACAATCCGATCCGAACTGGCTATGAAGGCTCTCGTATATAAACCTTTGGTCTAGCTTGAGAACATAACCTATGAACCGAGGGTGCATAGCATATCTGAGAGGGTTAGAAATATGACTATACATACCAATAGAGAGGGGCATCTCACCTATGAATCGAGGCAAGTCATACTAGGGCATCAGAGGGCACATCCCAAGTTACTGGTTTTTTCATGTGCGCAACAAGGAGGGCTTAACGGATAGGACCATAATAACTAGTTAGCTTATTTACGACCAGAACGAACCAAGCAGGTGCTTAGCTTACCGAGGACATACCTTAGCCACATGGAGGATGGGGCTTAGACAGACACAGGTCGGAACATTACTGAGACAAGAGAATAGATAGGGGCATAGGGCACTAGGTGGAGTAGCATTTGGTTGATCTTAACCACTTCGGCTTGGGCAAACAACCAACCTATCAGAAGAAGGAAGGTTAATATATATCTATTTCGTTGTCGCTAGTCCAAACTACTTATGCAAGTAAAGAGGGGGAAACATCACACCAAATCCTTTCCTTTGGTTACACTTTTGGTTCTCTGGCTACACCTTCCTTCGGCCACACCTTTTGGAAGGGAGGGTTAGGTCAGCTATGATGGGTACAATTGTGAAGAGTGAACTACAGAAGTTTTAGCAGGAGCCACTAAGATTCCAAAACATTGAAGAAAAGATGGTTAAACTATGTGGACATTGCATCCTTTCAACTTATCAAAGCGCCTCCCCGTTGCGTTAGCCAGGTGATCGGGAAATGGCATCTACGGGGCTTTGCCTGACCCTCTACACTGGTTAGGCTGTAGGTAGGTAGGTTCAAGTTCTAGCCCAGCCAGGGAAGTGGGAGATCAAGGAGGCAGGGAGTTCTAGTTTATTAGGGCATCTCCTGAATAGAATAAGTTTCCTTAATGCATTTTCGCCGCGTAGGGAGATAGAAGGGACAAAGTGGTTTTATATTGCCGAGGGGATACATCGATAGGGGGACCAGTAAGTTTATTAAAGCCCAGGTAATTTCTCAATTCTGTGAGTTACCTCTCCCCCTTTTCATGTTCAAACCCTCTATTTTGGGGTAGGGGGCCAAACAAAAAGGTTATCCCTATTTTTGTTCGGTCAAGCCTTCAAACCATTTCTCACCCTAAATAATTAAGTGGCTGCTGGTCATTCTTTATATACGTAATTACGCTTTCTTTCTTCTCTCTATCTAGTTACCGAAAGGCCTATATTTCTTCCCCTCAAAGCCGGAGCTGGGGATTGGGTTGGGGGGTTAGTCACAAGTGGTAACTAGAGAGAGAATCGGCCATACATGACCCATCCATCTGAGGCATGAGGCATTTCCTGAGCGATGATATATCTCATCATTTGTAAATAGCCGGCCAGGAAGTAAGGTAAGGTGTAATGTATTGAAAGCCTTTGAGGGCCAAGGAGATCAAAGGCGTAACATAGGTATATTGAAAGCCCCCTTGACGAAGGTGACATGCTTCTATCTTTATGCACTTGTGGGTTGGTTATACCATATGGTAAAAAGCTAGAAAAAGGTAGGATGCTAACTTCCCAGTGTCCTTTTGTATTTGATAGCTTGTTCGAGTGATGAATCCAATTGAATCAACAACAGTGAAGATGGAAGCAGGAAAGAGGATGGTAGCACCAATAGAAAAGGCATAGGTAGTAGGGGAGGTAGTGGCTTCACCAATTAAGGTTTATCCAGTTATTAACCCAGCAGCTTACCTAGTAGATCACCCAGTTCTATCCGTTTACCTAGTTCCTATGAATGACCTAATAGATGATTGGGGTACTCTAATAGTAGATCCAATTCTAGTAAAAGTATAACACTGTTATCGATGAAATAGGTAACCTGACCTCAAAACGGGAACTCTAGCCCAAAAACTCTCAAAAAACATGAAAAAACACCCAAAAAAAAAATGTGTCTTCCAGAACGCACTTGTTTTTTTTTAAAGGTCAAATTTCAACATTTTATAAAATTATGGTAAAAACAAAATTGTTTCTTGAAAAAAGGATTGAAAAAACACCCCAAAAACAAAAAGTGTGTATTCCAGAACGCACTTCGTTTTTTTTTAAGGTCAAATTTCAACATTTTATAAAATTATGATAAAAGCAAAATTGTTTCTTGAAAAAAGGATTGAAAAAACACCCTCAAAACAAAACAAGTTGATGCTGGAATAACA
>CM076570.1:1162270451-1162739313 GCA_034641835.2 Pinus albicaulis | reverse complement strand
TCTACTCTCTCTCTCTCTCTCTATTCTCTCTCTCTCTCACCCTTGGAAACTTCAAGAATTATTGGAGCACTATAGCAATGGATCAATAAAAGAAAAGGAAGCGTAAAGAAGGAAGAGGGAAGAAAAATTCAGGCAAGGAAGAGCATAATTAAGCAGCTACAATAAGATTACTTGAAGGTATTGATTTCAATGTTTGACTTCCTTGCTTGATTTGGCATGCATGGTACATGCATGTGTGTATTTGGTTCTCTTGGTGTCATTCGCATGGGTTTTCCCAGGTGTGACTGTGATTTTCATCCTTGCCTTGCCATTTCTAGATAGGCATGGTGTGATGGGGTAATCTTTTACTTGGTTGAGTTAGATTTCCAAATGGTTTTGAAACTGAGTGGGGTGGTCTTCGGAGAAGAACACAAGGCCTAGGAATCCCTGGACCATTGAAGGTGGCATTGCGATAAAGCCATATTTTGTCTACCTCGATTAGTCGTAGGAATCCATAGTAAAGAATAGAAGTGTATGCCCTTGATTAGGCCTAAGAATCCCTGACCAGGGAATTGCAGGATATATGGTAAGTCCTAGAGGGTGGAGTCTCGATTGGGCATAGGAATCCTTGACCAATGAATGTCGGGATACATGGTAAAGCTTAGAGACCGAAGACATAAAAATTGCTCATGTTTTAGGTGGACAGATACAGAGGCATCCATGCTTGTTTAGGGCCTAATGATCGACTGGGATTGCAGTAAGGCCTAGTTTTATTTATGAGAGTTTTGAGCATAGTAATACCTTAGTGGGATATACTTTAAAGCTTGAAAAATCCATCATTTTTTTTGTTCTATGTCCCACATTCATGCTTGGAATATGGCATGTGGGAAATTGTCTTAAATATATATTTGGTTGAGCGTAATCTATGGTCGGGTGGTTCATGGAAGTCTTTGACTTGATTGAATTATGCATTCATTATTAAAATCTAGTTCTCCTTGGTACTTCATGTGTAAATTTATTTGTTCATATGTGGTTTTTATGGTTGTTAAATCTTCTTTTATATAAATGCTTACAAAAAGTATTTAATTTTTTAATTGTGTCTTAAGTTTTATATTGTCATTTATAACACTTAAATTCTCCTTAAATAAAATGTAGTTTAATGGCTATAGAAATTAATTAGTATTAATCTTTATATAACTCATCCAAAATTATATTTGAAATTACAAATTATACTTATTCTTTGTAAGTGAAATTTCAACTTTTGCATTTCTTATTAGTTAAATTTTACCATTTTAAGTTATTAGAAAACTAATATTTTATTTAAAATTTGATTCAAAGTGCATATTTATTTAAACGTGTTCATTGAATTGAAAGTTATTAGTTCTTTTTAGGAAAAGTTAAATAGATATATATATTTTCTATCCATGAGGTGTGGGGTTTGCTCCTCATTAAATGACTGGTTGCAATTTGAGGGGATGAAAAAATATGTTGGTTTGCTCCAAATTTGATAGATAAATTAATCATTTTTCATCAAACACAAAACCTAACATATATATATATGTATATATATATATATATATTAATTAGTATGTGAATATATAAATAAAAAAACTTAAAGCTCACCATTCACATGTGATTCCTGCGTATCATCATCGAATTTGATACATCAAAATCGATTTTGAAAGTAATAACCATTTCAATGTGATGGCTCTATATTATCATCGAAATTTATATAAAGAGAAATTAAAAGTAACCATTGAAATGTGATGAATATGTATCCTCGCCTAATATTTTATGAAAGGAGGGCTGCACAGCAGTAAGTCCTTGCCTTGGGGAGCTTGAAGAGAATATTATTTATAGCCTTTGGGTAAATCTAGTTTCTATATATTTCTCTATATTGCATTGTTTTAATATGTATCTTTTAGAGCAGTCTAGTTGCATTTCTCAACATTCTGGTTGTTTTCATCTCACATAAAGCCTCACAGCGAAGTGAAATATGGAGAACCCTTCAGAAGACTCCCTGCAAACCATTTTTGCACGGGCTCCGACCACTGCACAGCGCAGATTGAACATCCACCTGCAAGAGCAAATGCCGAAGCCATGCATGCACCATAATTATTCTAATAGAAAGCTTGCATAATTTCTCTAGATATAAATATCTAGCTCAAGAGGTTACTTCATGACCACGTTCTTTTTATCCCAACCTAACAGAGCGACATTGTCGACTCAGAGTTCCCAAACACACAAGCTAACCTCGGTCATAACAAGCGAGTAATCCAAGGACCTTGGAGTTAATGACAGGTGAGGTAGATATTAAAACAACTATAGACTTGGCATTTCCATAGTGGTTGGGGGGTTCGATGGTTTATGCACTTTGATTAATCCATGGGAGTGAAGAAACTGTGGGGATGTGATGAAGTTAAAAGCAAACACTGACCACAAAGTCTGATGTAAGTCATTATTTAACATGTAAACAGCCAAGTGGAGCTCAAAGCCCACAAGCTTGTATTTTACGGTTAGTATTTAGTATTTGTATTTATATTTATTTGGCCATATGCACATAAGCTAGGCACGGGCGTGGTGGAGGACGGGCAGATGACCCCCAGCTCCATTCTGGAATGTGGAGATTCCTTCGGCACCTTGTTTGGATGCCCCAGTACTGGTCGCGGCGCATTTGTGGGATGCAAAAACACAAGATACACCGCGACAACCACCTTTCAAAACAGTAGGGCACCCACTGGATATATTTCCTACAATGCGAACCGCTGCCCTTGTGCAGTATAAACTGCTGCTGCTTCAACTCAGAATACTGTCATGTCCATGACCAGACACAAAGGAACTCCCCATAGATCTCCCCTCTTTTAAAATTTTCAACTTTCAAGCCAATTGGTATTAAGAATCTTCAGTATTTCTACGTTGTTATTTTTAAGTTAGGTTTGCATCTGCTTATTCTCATTAGCGTTTATAATCAATAGTACCACCACCGCCCTCGGATTTGTCTGTCACACATTTTGCACTGTTTAGCAAGCCTTCTGATCAGGGAAAACTCTTCAGATAGGCTTGCAATTTTGGGTGCATGCAGGGTTCATTTGTAATGTCGATTGGCGTGCATTAGGGTTAGCGCAGGGCGGTGACCTTTGGATGTACCCAAATTTTGTATATAGGCCAGTAACATAACCCAGCTCCACTCTGGACTTGGAAATGCCATGCGAGTATCTATTTTCTTCTATCAAAACTCATTTTATTAATATAATACATTGTTTGGTTGCGGATTAAAATTGGGTTTAGAAACAGTTCCCATGGTTTGGCTACATATCAAAATTGGTTTAAAATCAATTTCTATGCCATCCATCTCACATAGCCTTATAATTTCTGACTTATTCAGAAGAATGATCCAAATTTCACGGCCCTACTGAGAAAAATACAAATATAGCCAACATGAAACCATGATGCTGTTAATGGCAATGACAGCAGTGGGGAACTTTCCAAAAAAAAAAATTATAAGACATTATTTTAATTTCGTTATATTCATTCATGTTTTTCATATCAATGTTTTTTTCCTTCTCTGTATGCTAAAATATTGCCCATACTAGTCTTCATGAGCTTGCATTGGATATAAAAATTTAAAATTATGGCCATTTTAATGAGCTAAAATTGTATGTTTAAAAGTATTATTGGTTAAAATTTTGGAATTTAAAATTTAAAATTTTATAGAATCTAAAATCGTAACAAGTGCTACATGGTAGGTTTAGTTTAAATATAGCATTGTATATGGATTTTTTTAAATTATGAAATAGATATTAATATAGACATAAAACTTATATAATAAGATTTTTGATTATTGATATTTCTTACTGCTTATTGTTTACTCTATTTATTTATGCTTTGGACACACCTTTTCGAAGTTTCGAGCAGAAACACGAGTCTGATATTTGTCCTCTATTTAGCATGCAAACAGCCAAGTGGAGCTCAAAGCCCACGAACTTGTAGCCCTTTCGAAGTTTTGAGGGGAAACACTTTGTGTTAGTGTATCTTTACAGAAGACATGGCGTCCACTGCTTGTGTTGTAGAACGCATTGGAATTCGAAAATATGGCACCTCGTTTGCTGTTGGTTGCCCTGCGCCTTCGTCGTTCTTCTTTCAGCAATTCTGAGAAATAGAGTCTAGGCCTTATAGTTGAAACACTGGTCAAAGACAAGAAAAATCGCAGTGCTCAGTCTGAAATGCAGGTTAGGGTTCCTCCGAAGGAAAATTCGCGATTCTGAGAAACAGAGTGTCGGCCTCACGGTCGAAACACTGGTCAAAGGCAAGAAGGGAGAAATGGGGATGATCAGCAGATCAATACTATGGCTCTCAGTCGTAATCATGATTTTCTTCAAACCTGTTCAAGTTCTTTCCGAGTATACCATAGAGACCGCAATGTTGCCTCCTAAAGCCAAGTAAGTACTTCAATTTCTTAAACCCTAATGTGGTAATATTGAATCAAGGGGTTGCATTTTTCATACATCCGATTGTGGATTACGGATCGTCTATTCGACTTCAATGTGAGAATGCGTTACAATTTTGCTTAGTTTATTGAATGTTTTGATTGTTTTTCCCTTTTTCTGAGGAAGATTTGAATGCTTTGATAGCATTGTGGATATTAGAAAATATATTGCTATCTTTAAGTGCCGAGATGCTTATTTTCCGCTGATCGGCTTGATAGTTTGTACCTGCCTGATCAGGATTTTAGCTTCTTTCTTAGGATACACTGTTTTTACCAAGGATACACTATTTTTACCAGCAAATGGCGATCACATATTTGCAGGACTTGCTTATTAGTCTTTTGCATTTCTGGCCTTAAGCACAGCTTTGGAGGCATTACCATTTAAACAAACTATTCAACAATTTGCGTGTGCTCGTAGGTTCTTTAAACTCTGACGAAGTTATTGTTATTTTTTCAGCACAATAGAAACTTAGGTGAATAAATCTATGTTTAGAAAACACACAAGCGTCCAGACACAATAAGACCAACAATCGAGAGAGAGAAAAAAAAAACTGAATAAGTGAAAGTTCAGAACTGTTATAGGCTCTCTTGAAAAATGTGAATGTACTGATCAGAAAACGTTGATTGATAAAGACAGAGAGCTATTATAGCTCAACCTGATTATGATCCTCATTAGCATCTACAGATGGATTTGAAAATATTTTAGAAATATAATGGATAAAAGGTACAATTATAAACACCGATGGCCTAATTACCTATATAGTACACCAAGGACTCAAATGGTTACTCGGAAATTAAAAAGTATCCAGCAAAGATTGGTCAAATAACCCAAATAGTATACCAATGGACTCAAATAGTTACTGGGCAATTAAGAAGTATCCAGCAAAGAACGACCAAATTACCCAAATAATATACCAAGGACTCAAATATTTACTCGGCAATTAAGAAGTATCCAACAATTCTGTACTTTGTTGTATATCAGGAATTATATACTATGGATCTGTATATCATTCAGTTGTATGTTAGTTTCATTGCTTGATTTCATTATATTTTTTAGTCATGGCATGGTTTTTAATAGAAATTTCATTGTTCTTGTTGCAGGAGCTGATAAAGAATGCGAAGGAAAAATATGAAATGATACATAAAATTTAGGACCAATTTCTGATCAAACTAGGATGAATCTTAAAAATATGGAACATGGTTTTGGTTTTTCTTTAAACGCCCAATTAGCTAACCAAAATGATTTTTCATAAATATATACACTGCACCTGTTTGTTTAGCTCGAAATTCCAGCACCCGAAGGAAGAAAACATCTCGGCTGCAAGGTGGAGGTTGTTTGAAGCTATTGCCGAGGTGGTCGAGGAAGGTAACCGTAGCAGTCAAGCTCATGTTTGTTTGGTCGACCAGGAGCAAGCCACTGTCAATTAAGTTCATCGTCCATCAGTAAGAGTTGGGTACAAAATAGTAAGAGCTTCGCTGCGTTAAGGAAAGAAAGACAGGTTGGGCACTGGCTTTCTCCATTCACCAGCACCTGCTACTGTATGGAGATACGCATGGCATCATATACAAGTGGCCAGTCCATCAATAGCCGATTCCATCGATATGAAGGTGAATTCCGCAATTCGACTCCATCGATATGAAGTAAGGTGAATTCCGCAAGTAACGTGAATTCCCCAAGGTTCTACTGGCGAGGGGGGAAAGAAACATTTAATATTTTAATTAAATTAACAATTTAATGCTAATCCATTAATGCTAGCGTTAGTTAGAGTAACTGCGAGTTGGAGTAACTGCGAGTTGAGAAAATATCAATGGTGCAAACACTTAATCCCTAAGTATAAGTGAAGAATATACCAAGCATATAAACAGATGTCTCGGAAATAGGCCAAATAAGACCACAAAACTACACATTGACTACAAATGACGGTGCGATGATCTTATAGATTGAATAAACGGTTTGTTTTATGAATCCGACAAATACATTAGGTTCATTCGAACAAGAACTAATGCTATTTGTTGAAAAGACTCTCATCAAGTTATTTATTGCATTTTCATTTATTTTATTATTTGGATAAGAATAAAGTGAAATTGATGATTAAGATGAAAAGTTAATAGGTTCATGAGCTTGCTTTATTTGGAGGAGATGACAAACGAAATAAACCAATGCTTGATTTTTTACCTTGCGTGTCTTTTCAAAATTCCTTATCATAAATTTCATGTGATAAGGAAATATTACAAATAAACGTGAGCTGCTGATTCTCGGCAAATCTGCTTTTGGCTATTCACATATATATTAGTTTAGTTATTTTCATGGTTGGCCGCACTGTCAGATCAATTCGAATCATATAGATTTTTATCTTGTTTGTATTCAGGGATCTGTACCTCTATCATGTGCTTAAAAAGTGACATTTCTGTCTCGAGTGCAATACCATCCATTTCAATATCCGGAGTCCGTGTTCTATTTCAATTATACTTTACAGAAATTTGAATTTCATCATGGTATTAGGGAGGGTTAAAAATGTTGCTTACCTGAATTTGTATTTTAGGTTACGCAACATCTAAAAAAAAATTCTTTTTATGAAGTTCCTACAGTGACATTTCGATTAGTCATCGGTTCATGTGAGATATGTTACGTTTCGATTAGTCATCGGTTCATGTGAGATATGTTAAAAATGGTGGCGTAACTTATATAGTTAGTTGTTTTAGTATATACAAGGTGCTTTGGTATATACAAGGTAGGGTTTGGTATGCAGCCATTAGATTTAGTTTTAGTGATGAGAAGTTTAATGGTGTATGTGTTTTATATCATATTTAATAATGTAGTAGTGTTAGTTGAGCCTAATTTATTGAGTGGAGAGGCTTATTTTATAGAGTGGAGAGGCTTATTTTATAGTTTAGTATAAGACACTGCTGTAAAGAAATAAAAAATAAAAAATGTGGAACTCACTCTCCTGACCAAAGAAGGGACGGATTCACTCACTATTCATATGGTGAGGGGGAGGGGCCCCAAAAGAGAGGATGCGTAAGCATGACTCGACCACCACCATCAACTTGAAGAACTAAAAGGCCGTCATCGCTTGACTAATAGGAGAGGCCCGGTAGGGACTCACTATTCATATGGTGAGGAATTATATACGTAATTACGCTCCCGATATAAGATATTGCCATACGTTATATGGGTAAACGGATGAAGATGTCACTAGGTAATTTACTGGATGGATCAACGGACTCAACATCTGGACCTGGACCTAGAGCTGCTCCTTCTTCTAGAACTACTGAAACGAGTGGGGGTTAAAAAACAGGCGCTTCAACGACTGCTTAACCATCTCAAGGGGCTTAAACAACCGAAACAACTGTCTCTGCTGCAGGATCTGCTCGATCTGCTTGATATGGGACTAGAGAAACTTAATAAATAGAACCAACTGCAGAATCACCAGAATCTACTGATTCATATACTGTTCATGCGACTGGATCAACTTCTAGCTATGCTATTAGGTATGCTGCTAGTGCTGGTGATCTATATATACTATTGCTGGATCGACTTCTGCATAAATAACTGACTCGACAGGACATACTGCTACTGATTCTAGTGGTTTTACTGATGCTTATGATGGCTTGGATGGCTATGGGTCTGGCCAAAGGAATTACGTATATAACATAGCTTGTGCTGCTTCATAAACAGAATCTACAGAAGGAACTAGGATGGATAGTTTCAGAACTAGAATTGGAACTGTAAGAGATGCTGCTACGGATGCTACCTTTGCTTCTTACTCTACTGGTTCAACTCAGCACAAAGAATAATGGCTTCAAAGTCCATTTGAGATCGTTCTATGGTCACTTAAGACATAGTTGGTAACACATAAAAGTGACGTTCCAATGACAACTATGTTTATTACAGAGCCTTCAGTATTGTTGCATCTCCGCTTTTGAACATCTCCGCATAGGAGCATTTCCGCATCGGAGCAATGCGAATCGATGGCGGCACAAACAAGCCCCCCTAGAGGGGAAACCTCTTAGACTAGTAAGACTGGAAGAGGGAGAGATTAAGAAGCGCTGAAGGGTAAGGCCAGACTACGGGTTCTGGTATAACTTCCGAAACCCCATCTTTGTGAATCAAAACGCGTTCTATCGCTCGGTCTACCCCCAATAAGGGTTTGGCTCATCGGGCATAGAAAGGGTCTTTTTTTGTACTAAGCAACTTAGCATTTCCGTGCGGGTAAAAACTCACCTGCAACAGAGGCAAGCAAGGGCATCTTGAGCGTGCTGTAGCACCACTTGAATGCTTCTCAATGGTCAAGCTAAGGTTTTTGGTGGGATGGACTCATCAATGGGCTAGCCAAACATCACTAACTAAGCTTCATCAATCGATGGAGGGAGCATTAACACATGACTATTGAATACTATTCCATCAAAGTAATAAGAAAAGTAGAATATTGAAAATATAGAGAAAGCACTAATATAAGGAAAGAAGAGAACTAATGAAGAAAATCACTAATAGGATAAAGAGTTAGTGGAGGAGAAGAAATGCTCCATTCTTATTAAAGCAATAAGCTCTCTCTATGTCAACTTGAACATCTAAGAGCATGGTCTGGTCAACAGGATTAGATAGCCTGGTAGATGTGGGTTATCACGCTTTGGTTCACTTGTGTATTGATGATGAGACTCCACTATTTGAGAGCACCCTAGCTCATATGGGCTAGGTTGGCATCATCTTTAATTCACTGGCAATGACTTTGACCTTCTAGCAATGACCTTTTATCATTGATTAGAGCTTCTAGCTATGAGATTTTCTATGACCTTAAGGCTGGCTGCTACTTCTAGCTATGAACAACTAGTACTCCTGCCAAGTACTCCTGGCTATGAGCGGCTATGTGAAGTGCTCTATTTGAGGTGCAGTAATAACTCTTCTGTTTCTGTATCGGTAAGTGTGTTGTAGGTAGGAACCTCTATTCCGTACGTACAACCCCGTAGGGTCCATCTCAGTCGGGTAAGGATTGAAAGGGGACTACTTCACTTCTCCTCTCGGCATTGATGGGTAACTTCTATCTAGTAATGATAAGGACTTCTCTACTCGGGTATGTAGGATGAATGGGGAAATCTCTATTGGGTAAGGCTATATGGTTATAACTAGGCTATGACTCTCAAATGGATAATCAACATATGTAAGCATCGTAATTGCATGTACCAATTGAGGTGTAACCCTGTCTGTGAACCATGTAAGTTTCATGAGGTCTATGGGTAACCTCTTTCGAGTAAGTTAACTTGAATGGTACAAATTCACTCACCTGTGTCCCCGCCATTAGCCGTCTGGTAAATCGTGGCAGTAACCCCCGGCAACCCTAAACACCGGGGGTTTAAAGTGGAAAAAAGAAAGCGATCAATTTCCATCCAAAGGGGAGTATTTATAACAATTCACGTTGATATGGTAGGTCACCACAACTTGTAACACCTCCTCTTGGGCAGGGTGGAAAGAAAAGCAGTAACAACCACCTCCTGTGATAACATATAGCTCCAATGGAGACTTATTGGTGGCTTACTAGCTAGCAAAGACCTCCACAATTACTTACTATCGGTGGAAAGAAATATATGCCAGTATTATCATATGTCGAAACAAAATTAGATATGCAAGTATCATACGTTAAAACAAGGGATATATGCTCTTCGGTAGGATATTCCCTTCAGCCCGCTCTAGATACATAGCTCTACTTGCCTGGGCGGAGAGGAAAGGAAGGAGACCAACCACCACCAATAGGCAGGGGGAATAAGGAAGAAATGAAACTGGCTAACCAATGAATTCATTATATAGTTTTTACGTTTACCCCTCTTCTCATTTGATTCTCCCCTCGAACCCGAGCGGAAAGGGAATGAAAGCTTGAATTGGACCAATTAGACATAATACCAGTGAATGTGTCAGTCGCAGTTCGAGAGCCATAAGAACCAAAGCACACATAGGCATAGGCCATAGGTAGCAGCACAAATCGCCAGTTACAGTCCCAGGTTCGCTTCGCACGGTTCTAAATTCTGAACCACCAGCATCATATATAGATGCGGATCAAGTTTACCACGTAGCAGATTCTCCAGTTTAATTCATTGGAGATCCAAGGCCAAAAGTGGATCCCGCAGATCTATATCCAGTCCCAGTTGATGTCGATCGATCCAACACCAGTTGCATAGCTATCGACCCTAAGAGAGATACCAATCGCAGATTCTCCAAGGCGAGCATTCCCGATCACCAAGTGCATTTGCTCTGGAGACACAGGCATGATTCTGATGTGTTCCAAACCGACCGTCCAATGGCTCGTAACAGGGAAAGTTAGGTTCCTCCACCCATTCCTGCGACAGTAGAGTTTCACTACGGATCCCATCATCAGCTTACTGTGCGCAACCTAGGCCTAATCCTACTAAGGTTATTACTGAGCTTCACTGGGTGGGGTCCTAATGCCAGTAAGTAGATCGCGCATTGCTCCCGTGCACCACCCACTAGGCCGCCCATGCTGCAAACCAACGAGCTCAGTTATATACCATGCACCGAAATGATCTACCAATCAATGAGATCAATCAAGTCCGATTCACTAATAAGACGTTTAGATGTTGGACCAATTCCAATAATAAATTACGATCCTTATTCACCAGGTGCTACATCCCAATACCAGTTATCCAATGGAAGAACCGGTCTACGGTCATCTGTCTGTCTAGCTTTCTGGAGCCCGTATGATAAGTCAGTATGAGGTCCGTTTTCTGTTCGCCATAGGAAGTTCGCAGACAGAAACCAAGTGTGTGAATTAGGTGGGGGCACCAATACTTATTGGATTCTTACAATGATACTTGCTGGCCCAGAGGAGTGGCCGGCCAAAGGGGACAGAAGAAGTTAAGGAGTGTCAGGTTGTGCTTATCTTATTTTTGTTTGAAACTTATAGTAGCAGGACAAGGATCCTAGCTACTATGCATGTAGGAGGTCAAACTTCCCTAACCTCCGCCATGGTCAAATGGCCTATCTCGTAGGGAAAGATAACCTCCGCCTCCTGAAAATGCAAGAAGAGGAGGGAGACCTCACTATATGAATAGTGAGCCCCTCTCCTTAAAGGCCGCCATCGCTCGAGCAACGGGAGAGGAAAAAGCAGTTTACCTAGGATTAGTCACTGTGTTCCTTGCGTATAAGTGCTCTTTATGATTGTTCCGTCCTCCCTCCCACTCAATCACTTCCCTCCTCTCCTGCATATAGAGTTTATTGGTGCTTGACAAGGCCTTCAGTGTTATGCTAATGGACTTGTAATAGGTGGTGTTTTTCATGCCTTGTTCAATCCAGGGTTTTATTACATGTTCACCTTACACCCTATATAGTTTGCATCTTCTATGAAGACGTGCAGTTTGAGTATGGGTCGCTAGTCAAAAACGGTATTGCTAGCAAGCGTCTCTTGTCCTATCTTTGCCTCGGTTAAGGCTTCGACTCGTGTTGTCAGGAAAGATTCAATGGGGGGATAGATATTATCTATATTTATATGTAAGTGAAAACATAAATCAAAGTGGTTTATCTAAAAGAGGTCAGGTGGGCGCGTTATTAGATTTTTGCATTTTCACATATATAATATAAATTCAGAAGTTGTGAATAGAATATTAAAATGATAGTATTATAACTAGGATCGATTTTCAAGGCAAGGCTAATTTATAAGGCCTTTCCTCATCCTTTTCCTTACTATTCGTGATGTGCCCCCCCTGGGCTATTCGTTCACCTAGGATCCTTGTCCTATTCTTTCTAGGTCCATCCATTAGTATAGGGTGGATCCTCCCTTTCTTTTGGTCAAAGCAACTACTCGAAAGCAGGAAGTAGTTCTCGTTGAATCTGTTTCTATTCCCTCGAGTTCCTACTTCCGGGTATCGAGATCAGAGGCAGTCGATGGAGCAGGCACTCGAGAGCAGGCAATCAGAGAGTCCGTCTGTAGAAAGAAAGACGCTCGTCGTTCTCCCTTTGAGGGGTTGGGGGTGGGAGCCGAAGGAATAGGAAGTGTGTAGAGAGAAAGAATTAGTCGTTCCGTTTTTGGAAGGCAAGGTTAGTAAGGCTGCTCTATTGTTAACTATTTACCCACCCACCCCAATCCCCGAAGGATGGCTCACCTAAGGTAGGAGGGTGAGGAAGGAATTGGGAATAAGGCTTATTTAGAAAAGGATATAAGAAGTAAGTTTTATATAAGAATTAAGTTTTAGGCTTTTCCTTCTTGAGTCTTTATTTCCGCGGTTCATTCAATTATTCATTCCCACCCTTTGACTTACCGGATGATAAGCGAAAAAGCCGAAGTGAAAGGCATTCATTGACTCTATACAGTGAGGTATCTCCTTACCATTTCTTTCCTAACTGAATGTGCTATCTTGACCATATCTGTCCTTCCCTCCACCTTTAGTATCCTTCCCCCCTAATTCCCCACCTCTGATGCTATGAAGAGTCTCCTTCCCCATATCTGATCTCTCCTTTGCATGCTTCCCTAGATAGTTGCTATAGAACTGTCCCACAACAATCATTAGGGTCTATTCCCCGCTTATTTCCTCCATACAGATGCTTTATTTACAGTTGGGATATTGTTCGAAGTAACGAACCCTATTATTTCTCTTAATGCTCTCCTCTATACAGTTAGAGATATCCCATGAGCATAACCTAACAGACCAAATAAAGACCTGCCTGCCTTCCCTTAATGTATCTATCTAGCCCCCTATCGCTGAATGTCTTTCTATCTACCTACTCTCCCTGACCTTTCTGGCTTTAGGAATGTATCTCTATAAACCTCCTTGATCTTAATGGATCTACCTATTCTCTCCTCCCTAAGGTATGTTCTAGTTGGTGGCCTTGGTGGTATTTATATTCTCATTTCAGACTTTGCCATAGCCAAAACATCATTTGGATAGGTCCGATAAGCCACACACCCCACACCACCAACCACATATGAGAGGTATGCCCTTGCACCCTCCACTTCCATAGCTGATAGGAAGGAGAATAGAAGTACCCATAGGCTTGAAATCAATACATCGAGAATATCAAATAATATAAGATATCACATCTAGACGTGTAACCTTTCCATTTGAACAATGTATCATTTGAGGTTGTTGATCAATGAAACCTCTTGTTTATGGGGTTGGATGACCATACCCCCTTATTCTTATTGGTGAACATAAAGAAGTGGAGTTTATTATAGTCCCATTCCTAGGAAACCTAACCTGCATACCTCTAGCCATAGCAGCTAGACCTACTACACAACCTATTACTATACGATATTGCATCTTCTATCTGTGTAACCTTTCCATAGGTATTTTGAACATAGAATCCCAGCAGCAGGGCCCTGGCATTGGAACAGGGAACTTTTAAGGTTATCCTCCATGGTATAGGGGGACTACCCACTATGACCCACTATGATAAGAAATATTTATAGAGATATAAGTGTCCCATGGCAGCCTTAATAGACTTATCAAGGGTAATATATGGCAGGGCATTGACTATGTAGGTTGTGTCCCACCCAAGTCCCCTTTCTTAGTTCAAATACGTGAAAGCCTTTCTATTCTTGATGTTGGGATCTATACATATGATACTGCATCTCTACGTGATACTTGCATCAATGGCTAGAGCTAGATATTACCTAAGGCAGTTTCTCCTCTGTGGAAATGAAAGTATCTCGTATGGCCTATAGATAGTTATTGAGACTCATACAAATAAATAGATAGTGATTTCTATCAAATGTATCCTTTATATATGTGATTAAAGCCAACAAGTACGGAAGGGGATGATGTGTATTCTATTGAGGGAAGCTTTGGTTGAGAAAGACTATCTATCCGTCTTAGCTCTGCACTTGCCAATCGGTCGAGAAAGACTATCTATCCATCCGCTCGACCAACGGAAGAGGAGGGTACATAGCAACCTTTCTAATACCGAGTGGGTCCTGTCAAATATGGGTCCATTCCAATAGTAGAACCACCCCATATTTATTATCTAAATCTGTATACATATAGGACACTTTATGGTTGGCTAGGGAACTATGAAGGCTTAAGCAATCCGATCTAAAGACTATTGAGAAGGGTTACAATCCGATCCGAACTGGCTATGAAGGCTCTCGTATATAAACCTTTGGTCTAGCTTGAGAACATAACCTATGAACCGAGGGTGCATAGCATATCTGAGAGGGTTAGAAATATGACTATACATACCAATAGAGAGGGGCATCTCACCTATGAATCGAGGCAAGTCATACTAGGGCATCAGAGGGCACATCCCAAGTTACTGGTTTTTTCATGTGCGCAACAAGGAGGGCTTAACGGATAGGACCATAATAACTAGTTAGCTTATTTACGACCAGAACGAACCAAGCAGGTGCTTAGCTTACCGAGGACATACCTTAGCCACATGGAGGATGGGGCTTAGACAGACACAGGTCGGAACATTACTGAGACAAGAGAATAGATAGGGGCATAGGGCACTAGGTGGAGTAGCATTTGGTTGATCTTAACCACTTCGGCTTGGGCAAACAACCAACCTATCAGAAGAAGGAAGGTTAATATATATCTATTTCGTTGTCGCTAGTCCAAACTACTTATGCAAGTAAAGAGGGGGAAACATCACACCAAATCCTTTCCTTTGGTTACACTTTTGGTTCTCTGGCTACACCTTCCTTCGGCCACACCTTTTGGAAGGGAGGGTTAGGTCAGCTATGATGGGTACAATTGTGAAGAGTGAACTACAGAAGTTTTAGCAGGAGCCACTAAGATTCCAAAACATTGAAGAAAAGATGGTTAAACTATGTGGACATTGCATCCTTTCAACTTATCAAAGCGCCTCCCCGTTGCGTTAGCCAGGTGATCGGGAAATGGCATCTACGGGGCTTTGCCTGACCCTCTACACTGGTTAGGCTGTAGGTAGGTAGGTTCAAGTTCTAGCCCAGCCAGGGAAGTGGGAGATCAAGGAGGCAGGGAGTTCTAGTTTATTAGGGCATCTCCTGAATAGAATAAGTTTCCTTAATGCATTTTCGCCGCGTAGGGAGATAGAAGGGACAAAGTGGTTTTATATTGCCGAGGGGATACATCGATAGGGGGACCAGTAAGTTTATTAAAGCCCAGGTAATTTCTCAATTCTGTGAGTTACCTCTCCCCCTTTTCATGTTCAAACCCTCTATTTTGGGGTAGGGGGCCAAACAAAAAGGTTATCCCTATTTTTGTTCGGTCAAGCCTTCAAACCATTTCTCACCCTAAATAATTAAGTGGCTGCTGGTCATTCTTTATATACGTAATTACGCTTTCTTTCTTCTCTCTATCTAGTTACCGAAAGGCCTATATTTCTTCCCCTCAAAGCCGGAGCTGGGGATTGGGTTGGGGGGTTAGTCACAAGTGGTAACTAGAGAGAGAATCGGCCATACATGACCCATCCATCTGAGGCATGAGGCATTTCCTGAGCGATGATATATCTCATCATTTGTAAATAGCCGGCCAGGAAGTAAGGTAAGGTGTAATGTATTGAAAGCCTTTGAGGGCCAAGGAGATCAAAGGCGTAACATAGGTATATTGAAAGCCCCCTTGACGAAGGTGACATGCTTCTATCTTTATGCACTTGTGGGTTGGTTATACCATATGGTAAAAAGCTAGAAAAAGGTAGGATGCTAACTTCCCAGTGTCCTTTTGTATTTGATAGCTTGTTCGAGTGATGAATCCAATTGAATCAACAACAGTGAAGATGGAAGCAGGAAAGAGGATGGTAGCACCAATAGAAAAGGCATAGGTAGTAGGGGAGGTAGTGGCTTCACCAATTAAGGTTTATCCAGTTATTAACCCAGCAGCTTACCTAGTAGATCACCCAGTTCTATCCGTTTACCTAGTTCCTATGAATGACCTAATAGATGATTGGGGTACTCTAATAGTAGATCCAATTCTAGTAAAAGTATAACACTGTTATCGATGAAATAGGTAACCTGACCTCAAAACGGGAACTCTAGCCCAAAAACTCTCAAAAAACATGAAAAAACACCCAAAAAAAAAATGTGTCTTCCAGAACGCACTTGTTTTTTTTTAAAGGTCAAATTTCAACATTTTATAAAATTATGGTAAAAACAAAATTGTTTCTTGAAAAAAGGATTGAAAAAACACCCCAAAAACAAAAAGTGTGTATTCCAGAACGCACTTCGTTTTTTTTTAAGGTCAAATTTCAACATTTTATAAAATTATGATAAAAGCAAAATTGTTTCTTGAAAAAAGGATTGAAAAAACACCCTCAAAACAAAACAAGTTGATGCTGGAATAACAAAAAAAAATTTGTGTCATACTTTTGGCATTTTTAAAAATAGAAATAACATTTTTTAATTTTTAAAATTCAAACATTAAAAAAAAAACTAAAATTTAAGAAAAAAAATAAATTTAAAAAATAAAAACATTTAAAAGCTTAAAATTTAAAAATATATGAAGATAAAAAAAATAAAAATAAAAACAAAATAAAAATTTTAATTCAAACATTAAAAAAAACCTAAAATTTAAGGGAAAAAAAATAAAACAATAAACAAAAAAAATTTAAGATTGAAATTTAAAAAAATATAGAAATTAAAAAATAAAAATAAAAGCAAAATAAAAATATTAAATTAAAAAAAAAAAAAGTTAAAAAAAAAGGAAATTATAAAAAATAAAATATAGAAATTAAATTTAAAAAAGAAAAAGAAAATGCTTATTAAATTTTAAAAAAATAAAATAATTTAAAACAAAAAATTAAATTTAAGGAAATATATTAAATTTTAATAAATTTAAAAATTTAAAATAAAAATATTAAAAAAAAAACATTATTTAAATTAAAAGTAAAAAAATGAAAAATTAATTAAAAATAAAAAATAAAAATAAAATACAATGAAAATATTAAATTTAAAACAAGATATATTAGAAAAACAAATAAACTACAAAAAATAAATTAAATTTAAATTATAAAAAATAAAATATATATATGAACTTAAATTAAAATATGTATATATATCAGATTTTATTAAATTAAAAAAAAAAATTAATATTAAAATAACAAATTAAATTTAAAAACAAAAATATTAAATTTTAATAAATAAACAAATAAACAAATAAATTTTGAAAGAAAAAATAAATTTTAAATATTAAAAAAAAAAAAAAAAAAAAAAAAAACATTGTTAAAATAAAAATTTTAAAAATCAATTAAAAATGGAAAATTGGAAAAAATAAAAAAAATATTAAATAATATTAAATAAAAAATATTAAAAAACAAATTAATTTAAAAAAATTAAGTTTAATTAAAAAAAATATATAATTTTAAATACACAATCTTAATTGAAATATAAAAATATAAAAATTTTATGTTATTAACAAAAAAAAAATTAATAAAAAAGTAAAACATTTAAAAAAACAATATTAAATTCAAATAAATTTAAAAAAAAATTCAAAATTTATTAAATTCTATAAGATAATAAAGGAAATTTATGAAAAAAAAAAAAAAAAAAAATCAATTAAATAAAAAAAAGAAGAAGCAAAATTTAATAAAAATTACTAACAAAATAAATTTTAAAAAAAATTAAAACAAAAAAAAATAATAAAATTTACAAAAAAATAAAAACAAAATTAAAAAAAAAAAAAAAAAAAACAAATTTTATTTTATATAAAAAAATTAAATTAAAAAAATAATTAAATTTTTTTAAAAATTTAAAAAAATAATTTAAAAAAAATTAAAAAAAAATCAATTAAAAAAAAAAATTAAAAAAAAAAAAAAAAATAAAAAAAAAAATAAAAAAAAAAAAAGCGGCGGCGGTGGTGGTGGTGGGGGTGGCGCCACCGGCCTCCCCACGGGCGGCGGAGGCGCGGCCGGGGCGGGCGGCGGGGCTGCGGCCCCCCCGCCCCCACGGGCTGGCCTCACGCCGCCCGGCGGGGGGGGCCGAGTGGCGCCCCCACCACCACCACCGTCGCCCACCACCCCCCAGCGCCGCTTTTTTTTTTTTTTTTTTTTTTTTAAACTGATTTTTTTTTTTTTTTTTTTAATTGATATTTTTAAAAAAAAATTTCCAAAAATTTAATTCTTTTTTTAATATTTTTTTTTTAATATAAAATATAATTTGTTTTTTTTTTAATTTTTTATTTTTATTTTTGTAATTTTATTTTATTTTTTTTTTTTAATTTATTTTGTTAGTAATTTTTATTAAATTTTGGTTCTTCTTTTATTTAATTGATTTTTTTATTTTCATAAAATTTCCTTTATTAATTTATAGAATTTAATAAATTTTGAATTTTTTTAAGTTATTTGAATTTAATATTGTTTTTTAAATGTTTACTTTTTTATTAATTTTTTTTGTTAATAACATAAAATTTTTATATTTTTATATTTCAATTAAAATTGTGTATTTAAAATTAGGTTTTTTTTTTAATTAAACTTAATTTTTTTAAATTAATTTGTTTTTTAATTTTTTTTTTATTTAATATTATTTAATATTTTTTTTATTTTAATCAATTTTCAATTTTTAATCGATTTTTAAGGTTTTTATTTTAACAATGGTTTTTTTTTTCTTTTATATTTAAAATTTATTTTTTCTTTCAAAATTTATTTCTTTAAATTTATTTTTTCCCAGTACGGCCCTCCCGCCGGCGGCGGCGGGCCGGCCGTGGGCGGGCGGGGTGTTGCGCGACCGCCGCCACGGCCGGCCTCCATCGCCCTTGATTTTTTTTTTTTTAATAAATATATATGTATATTTTTTATTTGATTTGATTTTAATTTTTAATTTTTAATTTTTTTTTTCATTTTTACTATTTTTATCTTAATTTGATTTTTTAAAATTTTTTTTTTTAATTTCAAAAAATTTAAATTTTTTTTTTTTTTTTATTGAATTTTTTTTGTCTTAAATTCAATTTGTTTAATTTTTTTTAATTTTCTTTTATTTTTATATTTAATATTATAGATTACTTATTTTTCAAAATTTAAAATTTAAAATTTATTTATTAAAAAAAAAGCACAAAATTTATGTGTATTTGTTTTTTAATTATTTGCATGTGGTTTTTTTCATTTTTTTTGTTTTTTAATGACAGTTTTTTTTATTTTAATTTTTTTATTTTTATTTTCTTTTTCAATTTTTCTTTTTTCTTTTTTTTTAATTTGTTTTTTTTGTTAATTTTAAAATTTGTAGTTTTTTCTTCTTATTATTATTTTTTTAATTTAAATTTTTAAATTTAATTTTCTTTTTTTCTTTTTCTTTTTTATTTTTAATTTTTTTTTTAATCTAAATTTTAATTTTGTAATTTTAATTATTTTTAATTTTTTTTTTTTTTTTTAATATGGTTTTTTTTAATAAGTTAGAAAAAAATGTTTTTGATGTTTTTTTTTTTAATTATTTTGGTCAATTTTTGTTTTTTTTCTTTAAATTATGTGTTTTTTTTTCAAATTTTGTCATTTCCTTTGATATAATTTTCAAATATTTTGTTTTTATTTATTTATTTTTGTTTAAATTTTTTATTTTTACGAAGTATTTTGTTTTTTTTTGCATTTTTATTGGGTTTTTTTATTGTTTTTATATATATTTTTGTTAATCTAAGTTTTGTGTTTTATTACCAACATGAAAATCACCACTCTAAAAAAAAACGGTTGATGCAGCATCAATACGTTTCAAAATTAGCATGAAAATCACCGCTCTAAAAAAAAAAAAAAAAAAAAAAAATTGATGCAAAGATCAACACGCTTTCAAAATTAGTAAGGAAAATCAACATCACTTCAAAAAAAAAAGTTGATGCTGCATCAATACATTTCAAAATTAACATGAAATTCACTAACATTTTAAAACAAATATTCATACTTCATAAATAAAAATATTAGAGTGTCAAAAATGTGCACAAAAAAAAAAATGGTGATTCTGCATCACCACTTTTCAAAATCGGGTGCTTTTTATGCTACCAAGAAAAAGTAGGTAACATTGCGGTTACCTATTTCATCGGTAACATTGTTGTATCCATTGGTAACCTAGAACCACCAATAAAGGAAAAGCTAGGAAGGGGAAAGGTAGGGGTTTCAACAATTGACTCGGTTCAAGATGAAGATTTAATAGTAGACCTAATTGACCTAGTTATTTAATAGGATCCAACAACATAAGCTAGGGTGAAAGGACTAGTTTTTAACCTAGTTCCAGAAGTAGTTATAGTGCCCATTTTGGATCCACCAATAATATAACCCATTCCAAGGGATATTCTTCTTCAGGTTATATATATTTCTATTAAGATTTTCTAGTTGTAGAGTAAGAAGCACCAAAAGCATTACCAGGAGAAAAGGCAGAAACAGAGGCAGTTCCAGGTCCTATTGAAGCACCACCAGCGAAGGTAGCAAAGGCAGAGTCAGGAGTTGCATCATAAGCAAGGGTAGTGGCACGAACAGTGAAAGAAGTAGGAGCAACAAAGCCAACAACTAGGTCCATCCATTAGTATATTCAAACAATAATCCAAAACCAATAAAGTATAGAATAAAGGAGTCTAAGAAGTCACTCACTATTCACCTAAGGATATAATAATGGGGATATACTAACCACCTATCCAACTCTTACCCAGCCTTATAACCTAGTGCTTTAGCTAGGAATCTTAGTAGCCACAAACACTATTTCTCTTTTAGAGGGGACGAGCTTCACCCCCCCGGCCAACCAGATACCATTGATGAATGAACATAGCAACAAGCATAGGATATTTAGGGATCCCAGTCAGCATTGATATAATCTACCAGCAAGATTCATTAGAGTAGAGGATATCCTCTCCTTATCAGTCGAGCCCCCTACCGGGTCCTCACCATATGAATCGTGAGCCCCCTACCGGGTCCTCCCTACTTCCCTTTATTGTTAGTGCCTTCCTTACCAACCAGACTGCAATAACCCTTGTTATTATCCCCTTGTTATTAGGATTATGATAGTATAAAACTAGAATTGGCACAATACTGTGAAGTGGCCGCCTTTACTCAATTTGGGTCAGACCTTGATGCTGCTACTTAGGCACTATTAAATAGAGGTGCTAGGCTCACTGAAGTTATGAAACAACCGCAATATTCACCACTTCATATTGAGAAACAAATTCTAGTTATTCATGCAGCTGTAAAAGGGTTTTGTGATCGAATGCCACTAGACAGAATTTCCCAATATGAGAGAGCCATTTTAAGTAGTATAGATCCTAAATTACTACAATCCATTCTAGAAAAAAGTGATTTAACCCACAAAATAGAGATGGAACCGGATGCTTTTTTGAAAAGTGTAACCCTCTGCTGAGCCAGAGTGGCCAGACGAGCGAAGGAGCACATTTCATATTCTTTTAGCCACGGCTGCCTTGCCTATAGAAGGGAAAAACATTAGTGACCTGACCAGAAGCCAGCAAGAGAAGCCTTCACCCAGCCCCCACCCAAAACCAAAAGGTAGGGCAATTGAAATGCATAATTACATATATAATGAGATATATATTTGGATATTGTTCGTACAAGCATTCAACCTTCTGCCTTCATCACTAGCCATGCCAAGTCCAACAGAAGCCAGATGCCTTTCACCTTCAGCCAACCTTCCGCCATAAGCCTAGCACATACTTGAACCTGTGGCCCCAAAAGCCGCCATCAACTTGAAGAACTATCATCCGGAAAGGGAAATAAAAGTATGAAGCACTAATAAAAACGAGATTAATTTGCTTACTCATTCGTTCATTCATATCCTTCAAATGGTTTAGAAGTTGGTTATGCTCTTGT
Organism: Pinus albicaulis; assembly: GCA_034641835.2. Taxonomy (NCBI): domain Eukaryota; kingdom Viridiplantae; phylum Streptophyta; class Pinopsida; order Pinales; family Pinaceae; genus Pinus; species Pinus albicaulis. The sequence goes on along the minus strand of CM076570.1, from coordinate 1,162,717,144 downwards.
AAGTTTAAGCAGCAGAAACAGTTACAGTAGCACCAGTAGATCATCCTGCAGAGCTACCAGCCTTAGTAGCCATCTAACTAAGCCAGAAAGACACAAAGCTAGCCAAGAAGGCCTCATCACCAGCCATTATAACTATCTATCATTCTCTAGGTATGGGTAAGCCCATCCCTAGGTTCCCAGTCGGGTAGTTCCGTCCCGGCCGCCCTCCTCCCGGTCGGAGATTAGAGCATTCGTAGCTTCCGGGCAAAGGTGGAGTTCCCGAGGTTAACACATCATATCGTCTCTCTGTGCCGGGTGTAGAATCATTCCATCTATTCGTAAATCCTCATCCCAATCTCCAGAAGGACCGGGTTGAATAGAAGAACCATTTCAAAGTTCGTTGTCTCAGGAGTTGGAGCATCAACAAGAGTAGAAGAATCTGATCTAGCAGAAACAGGAATATTTCTTGCCTACCGAAACAAAGCAAACTACGTACCTATATACTACCTACCTTTTTCTCTTTATACCTAATACCTACCTACCAGAGGAGCTTACCTAACCACAAATGCACAACCAAGAACCAGGCTTATTCAGGTAGGTTTCGATGCCAGTATTCCAGTTCTGGTGGTGGTTAGTCACTAAATGTAAGGAATATTTTCTGCTAGTCGATTCAGGGAGGCACCTTATTTTCTGTTTGGGAACTATGTATTACTTCTCTGTCTGTAAACCGATAGCAGCCCATCCCCACCCATCATTGCCGAGAGCCAATAGTAGTCGATCCGGGTGTCGATGCTGGGAGACGCAATCCAGGTGCACCAATCAACACCCATTGAACACAGAACTGGTAATGGGACACAGAAAGAACTGGTCATGCTGGTCATTGGAAACACAACACCTAGTGGGGCACAGGTGGGAGGGAGCCTACCCTAGCTGTTTACTCGCATACCATACACTCAGAACCTTAAAACAGACTATTTCTTTATTTCTTTTAGGGATAAACAGTAGGTCCAATTCTTACGTAGCTGCTTTACTCCCATCCCATACCATCCATCCAGCAATCACATCAATGTCTTCTTTCTTTTATTTGTTTCCTTGGCAGCCTCACTAGCTGCCCCACCTATTGTAGTTGCACTCTCTACTTCAGTTGTATTTTTTGTTGTTGTTGATTCAATCTCCTTCTCTGTTTGTTGTTGATCCTTCCCTTCTTTATTTGATCCTACCTCCCCTCCACCATTCTATAGTGGTGCTGACCCCGATTGGGCTTTGGGGATGGTGTATTACTGCTTTTGGGAGGTGGTAGGTGGAGCAGTTTCCTTGGAAAGGATCCCTTGAGTTAATTCCTGTATCATTAGAAGCCGACATCGGAAAAGAATGGGGACAGACGGCAGCGTTGCTATATATAATATTCTCTGCTATGGGAAGCATGCCTTTATAGGGATGCTAATTACATCATCTTCCAAGACCTTCACCATATTACATACTTGCAACGGAGTCATTCCAAAGGCATCTATCCGACGGAATGCTCGGTTCGAATCAATCCAACGGTGAACCGTAATCTCCTCTCCCATACCTTATAGCATTTCATTGCAGACTCCCTGTTCATTCAACAGGTGGATAGCATGCACATGAAAGTAAAGGGATTGATTGGCTGATTAAGGGTTGTTTCATAGCTCTCCTAACTAAGTGCATTCATGCATGGTCTAGGGCTAAAGGTCTAGTTCTGGCAGGTGAGTGGGTTTGGTTTGCTCAACGATCTGGGAACAATAAGAGATAGTAAAGACAGATTCTTCCCCTTTATCCGTTGGTACTCCGCATCTTCACGGAGAATTCAATTCATTGCGTCCCTTTGGGGCAGTCGTTACACCATTCGTGCAGGTCGCTACAAACACGAAATCCTCTCCTTATCAGTCGAGCCCCCTACCGGGTCCTCACCATATGAATAGTGAGTCCCTACCGGGCCTCTCCTCGACCTCGTAACCTCGGCCGAGTCCCTTTCGGGCCTTTCGTCGAGCCCCCTTACCATATGAATAGTGAGTGACTTCTTAGAGTGGATCCTTATACTAATCCTTGTCCTTACGATTCTTATTTCACCATATAATTCTAGTTTTATTAGAACTCAAAATGTGTGAATAGAATATTTATATTTTCAAATAAAAAATAAAAAATGTGTGAATAGAATATTTATATTTTTTAAAAAATTTAAGAAGACATTTAAATAAACTATTTGAATATCTATGTTAAATAATTTACATTCATAAACTTAATATATATTTATATAAAAAAAAGTTTAATTTTATGGTTAAAATTTTTATTGATATTATATATACTCTATTTATCATTCAAAAATATAATTTAAAAAATAAAAAATAAACTTAATATATATTTATATAAAAATGGTTTAGTTTTATGGTTACAATTTTTATTGATATTATATATACTCTATTTATCATTCAAAAATATAATTAAAAAAATAAAAAATAACATATTATCTTTTACACAAATTTGAGAAATGAAAAAATTTGATACCTCTTAAAATAGATATATACGGTTATATAAACAAATCGAATATAAACAAATAGATACTTAAAATAGATATATACGGTTATATAAACAAATCGAATAAAATTGAATTAAAAGTAACGATAACTCCGCGATAGATATATAAAGTAGCCCTGACTCCGCATCGTAACGCAATCTTTTACATATACACGAAATTAAAAATAACCATTGCAATGTGATATGTGGATCACATCGAAATCAAAAGTAACCGGGCAGAAGTCGTGGCTCTGTCTCGTCACCGAATTTTAATTAAGAACATGACAAATGGTACGGTGGAGAGGGGACAACGTCGATTGTAACGTCCGTTTCCAAATCGATGACATGGTGGATTGTGATGAATGGTACGTGATAGGGTTTTTCTTTGATTTAGGTTAACGAGTCAGTGGTTTGTCAGGAATGCTAGGTATTAGGGTTTCTATGGCATGCGCCTTCAACGCAAGTAAATATTTTCGTGCGACCTGAAACGAACCTGAAACGAGACCACGCGGTATTTTGAATGGCGAGCGAGTTAGGATCGGACAGGCCCCTTCTGGAATGTGCTGAGTTTTATATGAAACTAGCTACTGCTCTCGTTGCGTTGGTGGCGGCATGGAGCTTCTTTGTTAAGGGAAGAAATAAGAGGCTACCCCCTGGGCCGTTCCCGTTGCCCATCATCGGAAATCTCCACTTACTGGGACAGCTTCCACACCAAGCCCTCGCAGCTCTTTCTCTGAAATTTGGGCCTCTTATGTCGTTCCGCCTCGGATCTGCTCTCACCTTAGTAGTCTCTTCACCTGATATCGCCAAGGAGTTTTTAAAGACACATGATCTGCTTTTTGCTAGCAGACCACCATCCGCGGCCGCTAATTATTTTTGGTATAATTGCACTGATGTCGGTTTTGCTCCGTATGGCGCTTACTGGAGGCAAGTGCGTAAGGTCTGCGTTTTTCAGTTGTTGAGCTCAAGACGCTTGGATTACTTCCGCTTCATTAGAGAAGAAGAGGTCTCTGCTATGATTCGTTCTATTGCTAATTCAGCTCATCCCGTAAACATTAGCAAAACAGTCTCAACCCTTGTGACTGATATTTTGTGCAGGATGACCTTCGGTAGAAAGTATTCTGACCAATACTCTATTGGCGGTAAAGGAATCAATTCAATGATGAAGGAAAGTTTTGTGGTAGCCGGTGCCTTTAATGTTGGAGATTATATACCATACTTGGCCTGGATGGATCTGCAAGGTCTCAACCGACGCTTCAAGGAAATACATGGCATACAAGATGACTTCCTAGAGAAAGTAATAGAGGAACACGTTGCCCAGAATGACCCCAACGTCACGCGAGATTTGGTAGATGTTTTGCTTACAGCTTCTGCAGATAAAGATATGGAGCCACAAATTACACGAGATAATATCAAGGCCATCCTCTATGTAAGTAAAAATTGCATGTATTGTATGTGAATGGCAACTTTTAAAAAAGTAAATATGATGCAGTGTAGTGATTATGATCCCGTGATGATTATAAATATGATCTAGTGCAGTTATTATGATCCTTTGATATTATTGATGTCTTTATGGTAACGATATTGGCAGGATATGCTCGCCGCAGGCACGGACACGTCATCTGCAACCATGGAGTGGGCAATGTCCGAATTATTGAGGAACCCGCCAGTGTTAAAGAAGGTTCAGGACGAACTGGAACGTGTAGTTGGAAAGGGCCGGATAGTGCGAGAATCTGATCTTCCTTGTCTTCCTTATTTACAAGCTGTGGTGAAAGAAACGCTTAGACTCCACCCGGCGTCACCCCTTGCCCTTCCCCACTTATCTGTGGAAGCCTGCAATGTGTTGGGCTATGAAATTCCGAAAAATACTCGCGTTTTGGTGAATCTTTGGGCAATCGGAAGGAACTCAACGTCATGGGAGGATGCCGAAAGGTTCGTGCCTGAGAGATTCATGAATGGCTGCTACCTCGATGAAAAAGTTCGTGACTGTGCGTGGATTCCGTTCGGAGCAGGGAGGAGAGGATGCCCAGGAGAGCAGCTGGCAATGCTTCTTGTGGAATTTCCATTGGCGCAGTTATTACACTGTTTTGAGTGGACACTTCCCGAGAAGATGAATGGGCAGGAAGTGGATATGTCTGAAAGGTTTGGAATCACAGTGCGCAGAGCACATGATCTCACTGCTGTGGGGACCCCTCGCTTTATGGTTGTACTGTAAAATGTATTGCTGACTGACAGAGCCCGTAGAAACACTATAAATAAAAGTTCTAGTAACGGTATCAGTATTAGTTCTAAATTTAATCGAGATTTTCAAACACTTAGTTTAAATGGTTTAATATGCTGAATCTATATTTGAGTGAATTGAATATATTTCTGTATTTAAAAATATATTTTAAAAAACAAAAATCTTTGATATTGTATTATCATATTTAAGTGAATAGAGATGAAAAATTTATTTCTTCTGTAAATTACATTAAACCTTATATTATATATCTATTATATATAATATAAGTAACCATGTTTGTGCTCTATATATTATATCATATACATATAACAATGTTTGTGTTCTATATATTAGACATATTTGATTTAATTATAATTTAGAGTAACATATTTGATTTAATTATAATTTAAAGTAACAGAAAAAGAAAAGAATGCAAAGCAGATTTTATAAAGCAGTGTTAAAAATATTTTTTTTTTGGGTGTTTTCGTAATTCCCGGTAAGATTAAAAGTTCATAATTATAAAGATAAAGAATAATTTAATATAAAATAAAATAAAATGGTATCTTTATTAGAAAAAAGATAAGATTAATAAAAAGATAAGATAATTTATATAGTTGTGGAAATTAAAATGAAACAAAAATACAAAAATATTTAGATTATTGTAATATTTTTAATTAAAATATTTTAATAAAATTAAAAATAGTAGATTTAATTTTACCAACTTACTCCACATTAATCCAAATCCAACTAACCAAAAAAAAAGAATTAAAATAATATTTTAAGAATAAGTAATGATAAATTTACAAAAGTGTCTTCCAATTCTTAACAATGTAAGATTGCCCGTTCCATTGAATTTGGTCACAACCACGTATGGGTGAAGAATACAGATTATTTATAAGACATTACGAGTTAAATGTAATTTTGAAATGAAAATAGTAACATTGAAATCCTAAAATCTTCCCACGTACAGATGACTTGGTTGTTACAACTCACAAAGTCATACTCTTATCTTTAATATATATGGATATGTGAAAACTCATAATAGTATTAAAGTAGTATTTGTATGAAAAAGGTGCAAAGGCAGGTAGATATAAGTGTAGATAGATGCAGAGTGATTGTAGTGTTGTAGGAAATTCAGTGATTCTTGATACCTATAAATAACCAAAAAAAAATAAGAAGAAAAATATGGATCTATTTTTTAAAACATCAATGCAACAATATTGAGTGGAATCCTAAAGATCTTGAAAGTCTGATAATGGAAAATTCAAGGTACAAAAACATTTTATTAATCAACCATCCTAATAGGAGATCAATTACAAAGCCTTGCGAGCAATAATTACATTTATAGATGCATGATGAATGGAAAACTTGGTTGGAAGATGAACACAATATCTCTCGAGGATTTAACCACAACAACCACTTGGGAAAGTGGACCAACATTGTAAATTAGGTAGTTGGTATCAAATATAAATATCCCCAATACCAAGTAACTAGGAAATAGTGTAACACAATGAGTTGAAAGTGTGTCACTATAATAACAAACCTGAGTTATATTCCAATAGAATAATGGCCATATCTGTAAAATTCAAAATATAGAATGGGAATGAAAATAAAGGGAGCTTCTAAGACCTAACTTTATAACTTCTGGGAAAGGAAAACAAGTAGCACTTTGTAAATGTTTCTTCTTGTTTCCCAAAAATTCGTTTATCCATATTCAACAGATGTCTTAGCACTAAGCTATTTGTAATGCTTCTAACTGATAGAAATGTTCCTCAGAAAATCATTTCACCTATAGATTATGGTTTACTCACCATAAATGAAAAATTTGATTTCTAAGTTGATCTAGATGACAAAATTATATACAATTTCAGCAATGTTATAATTTTCAGATTCAGCCAAAAAAAAAAAATCATCAGATGCCCATAAACAAAAAAAAAAAACATACATAGTACCTCCTACAAATTCTATGGATATAAGACAACACTTTCAGTGATTCTACTCGAACGAGAGACAAGAATGTGTGTGGGGTTTTTGTAGTGAGTACATAAGAAGTATTTGTATTTTTCATCTCTTCTCCATTCATTCTGTTTCGCACGAGTGTCTAGCAAGTGAACATGATAGACAAATTTGGAAAGACACTATAAAAAAGAAAGTTGCAGAGGCAATTATCATACTACCCTTTATGCCATGGATTGTTGAAAAAGTTAATTGATCAAAATCCTGAAACAAAATAGTGGGATTACAAGAAAACATGTTAGCAATTAAAAAAAAAATGATTATTGATTATTCTGCTCACCATTTAACTTGCAATCTAGACCACTAGATTCTTTATATTGAGTGTATAAGTGCATAAGGTACATTACGCTAAAAAAAAACTGAAAAACATTATATTTGTGTAAGTATGGACATGGGAACCCTCAACTTCATGTGAAAAAAGTACACAACCAAAAGAGTAAGCCTTTAGGGAATTATAACGGCCCACCCCTTCCCAAAGGGTTGGGTTGGGTGCCCATCAAGTCAGGCCAGGAAAAAGTTCGGGTGCCCCTCAAGTCAGGTCAGCTCTCAGACTTGAGAGTTGACCTGAATTGAGGGGCACCTGACCTTTTTGCTGACCTGACTTAATGGGCAACTGATAAAGGTTAGGTGCCCCTCAAGTCAGGTCAGATCTCAGACTTGAGAGCTGATTTGACTTGAGGGGCACCCGACCTTTTTGCTGACCTGACTTGATGGGCACCCGATAATGCCCTAAAGGCTTACTCCTTTCGTTGTGTACTTTTTCAATATTATGCAAGAAAAGAATAATAGAAAAATCAACCATGAAAGATAGAACAAAAAAATATCCAAAACCAAGAGAATCATATCGACCTTAAATCTAAAGACCAACACACAACTAAAATATGATAAAATAATTACAAACTTATGAAAATATAGTCACTTCGCTAAGAATCCACATCACCAAATAAAATTCAAAGGATAATTGTGTATATAAAAAACCACAAAAAAATACTGCACCATTTAGTAAAGCGCAAGACAAGAAAAATAGATAGCTATAGCGAAGCCTCTCATTAAAAGAAAGCTTTGATTGTTCATTTTTGAAAAAAAAAAAATCAATTGTTACCTAAAAAATAATTCAATGTTAATGATTCCTACAATATCTTTCGAAAAAAAAAATCAATTGTTACCTAAAAAAAAAATTCAATGTTAATGACTCCTACCATATCGACACGATATGGTCATTTATCCATACATGCATCAACATATTAACCATTTTTCACAAGATAGAAACTATTATGTGAGTAGAAACAAAAATAATTGCATAGACGGTAGCTTTTCAGAAACAGACCAACCAAAGTAAACAAAGACATTTAAATTTGATTACGTCATTGCAGGATTTGTCGGTCAAGGTTGCTAGTGTTAATTATTATATATTTGGTATATATATATATATATATATATATATATATATATATATATATATATATATATATATATATATATATATATATATATATATTCTCCCCTTACCCACCATGTTTTCACCATCAAAGTGGAGATGGGGTATATATATAGATATATATTTATTTATTTATTTAGAAAAAAAAAATTCTATTTAAACATTGCTATGTCAATGTCGTTTCTCTAACTAAAATTTATTATTGAACTAAGCTCCGTCAACTTGCTATATTCATAGCTTACATCTCTTCCTTTCTTTTCATATATATATATATATAGATATAGATATAAACTTGTGTTTAAACATTGTTATGCCAATGTTGTTTTCCTAACTAATAAACAAACTAAACTCTGTCAACTTTCTTTATTCAAAACTCATATCTCCTGCCCTCTATTCTCTTATGAATCAGAATTAAATGTTTACTTTCCATGCCTCAAATTGCTTTCAGATTCAGTCTCTATTAAATTTGAACTATTTCATTTCTCCCAAGCTTCTTTTGGCTAGCAACAGCACTTCTATAGGGACGGTTCATGTGCATGACATAATTTACGTGACAAGATAATTTGGAATTTAGAGATTTGTTCTCGAGAAACAACGAATAATGGGTCCCCATCCTTCATTCAACATTCTACATTCACAGCTCACATCCGTTCCTTTCTTTTCTCTCATATATATATATATATATATATAATTTTGTTTAAACATTGTTATGCCAATATTTTTGCGTAACTAAAGTTTATTAGTGAACTAAACCCTAAACCCTAAAAAAAACATAAAACTTATGTTGTGGCTGTTCCAAAAAATAATAAACCAAAAGTTAAAAATAAATGTATTATGGTAAATAAAGATTTACCCAAAGTTAAAAGTTAAATTGAATCAAAACATATAAGTCAAAGCTCCATACGTTCCTTTATGTTTCCGTGGGGTGCTTGGAGAGCATTCACCCCAGCTCTTTTACTCTCCCCGGAATTCCTTTGGTGAGTCCACCGAGGAGAGTGATGTCACTTCCTCCGGTGGGTGTCATTCCCTTTGCTGCTCGTGGTTTTTTTCTCCCCTGAAACATTGCTGGCTGCGTGTTCAATATAGATGTGGTTGGTTCCGAATTTATTGCTGGTGGTTGAATCGTTAAGTGTGGAGGATACTGGCTGCGTGAAGATCAAATGTGGAGATTTGTTATTGCTACCGTTTTCCTTTGAATTTCCATCAACATTTAAGTATGCTATCTTGCTGCTATGTGCAGCATTTGGAATTAAATTCCAACACTCCCCCTTAATTTCAATTGTTGGACTTTCTTCCATGCGCAAACATTTTCTTAAGTAATTAAAACTTTTCTACCCCAATGGCTTTGTCAGTATGTCTGCAAACTGCTCCTCAGTTCTGCAATGTGTTAAAATTATTTCTCTATTGTTCACTAATTCTCTGATGTAGTGAAATTTGGCATCTATGTTCTTTTTTCTTTTGTGAAACACAAAATTCTTTGACAATGCTATAGCTGAGCTATTGTCACAATAAATCACTGTGCCTTTTACCTATTCTTGACATAAACTCCTCAACATTGTTCTCATCCACACTACTTGACATACTGCTACTGTAGCTGCCACGTACTCTGCCTCTACTGTAAACAACGCTACAATAGGCTGCTTTTTAGAAGCTCATGAAATAGTTCCTGAACCCATTTGAAAAACATAACCAGAAGTACTTTTCTGGTCATCAATACTTCCAGCCCAATCACTGTCAGTATAACCAATTAATTATGAATTTTGTAAATTAGTATACAAAATCCCATACCTTTTTGTTCCCTTAACATACCTCAGAATTCTCTTTGCTACCTGCCAATGTGCTTCTTTTGGTCTCTCCATGAATCTGGAAATTAAACTAACATCATGCATAATATCAGGCCTAGTTTCAGTCAAATACATAAGGCTTCCAACTATGCTTTTGTACAAGCTAGGATCAAAATCCTTGCTGTTGTCCTCTTTGCTGAGTTTCAATCCCATTACTGTGGGTGTTATTGCTACTTTGCAATCCTGCATGTTAAATCTTTCTAAAACTTCATTAACATATTTTTCTTGTGAGATAAAAATCCCATTTTCATTTTTCTCTACTTCTATTTCTAAGAAGTATTTTAGCAATCCCATATCAGTCATTTCAAATTCATCCTTCATGAGCTTTTTAAAATTTTCAATGAGGTAATCATCATTACCTGTGAAGATCACATCATCAACATAAAAAACCACAATTAACATCTTACCATATTTTTCTTTGATGTATAATGTGGGTTCTCCTTCACATTTCTCAAACCCATTCTCCATTAGATAGGAATCTATCCTACTGTACCATGCTCTTGGTGCTTGCTTCATCCCATAAAGATATTTCTTCAATCTGCAAACTTTGTGCTCTTGGCCCTTTTTCTCATAGCCTAAAGGTTGTTCAACATAAACCTCTTCCATTAACACTCCATTTTAAAATGATGATTTTACATCCATTTGGTAAACCTTCCATTTGTTTTGTGCTACTATGTACATCACTGCTCTTGCTGTTTCCATTCTTGCAAATGGTGCAAAATTTTCCTCATAATCTCTTCCATGTTGCTGCTTATAACCTTTGACAACAAGTCTGGCCTTGTGTCTCTCAATCTTACCTTTAGCATTACTTTTGGTCTTGCAGACCCATTTAACTCCAATGACTTCCTTACCTTTTGGGAGTTCAACCAAATCCCATGTTTTATTTCTTTCTATGGCATTAATTTCTTCATCCATAGCTTCTATCCATTTCCTATCTTTTATAGCTTCTTCAAAATGAATAGGATCATCAACATGACAATATAAAGCAAATAAAGAGTTCATACGTTCATTTGCTTCCTCTTTCTCATAAATGTTATTTAAATTTCTGAATCTTGTTCCTCTTTCATTTGGTGTACATGTGCTTGAAGTAGCACTCAAATGAGCTCCTTGTGGTGTGCTTGGAGAAGCACTCTCATTACTTCTCAAGGGTGTTCTTACTCCTACTTGAGGTGTCCCTTGCTGTCCTTGTGTTGGTCGAGGTTGTGCTACTGATGAGGTATTATTTTCAGCCACATTTTCCTCATCCTCGTCATGAGATAAACATCTTTTAACATTGATTGTTTTCTCAATGCTTCCATCCCATGCTTCTTCTTCAATGAATTGCACATCTATTCTTATAACAAATTTCTTTGTGGATGGGTTATATAATCTATATCCCTTGGAGTCTTCACAATATCCAAGGAAGATGCACTTCTCCCCCTTACTATCCAAATTCTTCCTCAACTGTCTTGGAATGTGTGCATAAGCCACACACCCAAAAAATCTCATGTGGGTGACTCCCTATTTTTTGCCACTCCACGCTTCTTCTGGAACTCTATTCATTATAGCTTTTGTTGGGCACCTATTTAAAATATACACAACACAATTTGTAGCTTCTGCCCAATAGTCATTTGGTAAGCGTTTTTCCTTTAGCATACTTCTCACCATTTCCATTATGGTTCGATTCTTCCTTTCAACAACACCATTTTGCTGCGGTGTGTACCGAGTTGTAAATTGTTTATGTATGTCGTTTTCTCTGCAAAAATGCATAAATTATTTTGAGATGTAGTCACCTCCTCTATCAATTCTAAGAACTTTGATATGCTGCCCACTCTATTTCTCTACTAGAGCTTTAAAATGGAATTTTTTTTCAAAGACTTCACTTTTATATTTCAAGAAATAAACCCATACTTTCGTTGTGAAATCATCAATGAAGGTCAACATGTAATTGCTGCCTGAAACTAATGATGTTTCTATCGGCCCACATAAATTTGAATGAATAATTTCTAAGGGTGCTTTCGCCCTTATGCTCTTTCCTAATGGAAAGTTTTCTCTGTGTTGTTTGCCCAAGATGCATCCTTCACATAGGCTGTGTGGTTTCTCTATCAATGGTAGTCCTCTTACCATTCCTTTTCTGTGCATCAAATTCAGACCTCCCAAATTTAGATGTCCAAATCTCAAGTGCCATAACCAATTCTCATCTTTCACTTCCTTCTGAAAGACCTCTTGAGTTACAGCTGCTAAATTCTTCCCTTTTCCCCTCAAGTCTGTATTGAGCTTGAGTGGAAACATTCTATTGCTGGTCATTTGTATTTCAGCAATAATCTTCTTGCTTGGAGGTATATCCAGTATTGTGCACACATCATTTTTAAAAACTACATTGTAACCTTTCTTTATGAGCTTCCCAACGCTCAAAAGATTACACTTCAAGCCAGGAACATAGTACACGTCTGGCACAAATTTCTGCTCACCATTTCTTGCACATCTAGTAACTATGGCTTTTCCCTTGATAGATATCTTAGTATCATTTCTTATTGTTACTTCAGATTTAACTTCTTCATCAAGATTGGAAAACATTGCTATATTTCCAGTCATGTGATTACTACAGCTTGAATCTAAGAACCATACATCATCTTTCCTATCTTGTGCTACATTACATGTTAACAGCACATTCCTTGGGTTCTTTTCTTCTCTTACTACATTAGCATTCTGCCTATTATTCATGTCATTTTTCTTTTTCCTACACTCATTGGCATAGTGCCCATATTTTTTATAATAATAACATTGGACATTGGATTTTTCATACCTTTGTCCTTATGCATGTTGGTGTCCACCTTGCTAGCTTACGCTTTGGCCGTGGCTTTGATTCTGACTGTTGCTCCTTCCATATGAATGTGAAGAGCTATTTCTTCCTTCTCTATTTTGGCTTCTGCCTCTTCCTCTTCCTCTGCCTTGAACTCTTCCTCTTCCAAAAGGCATCTGGGTCTTGAAGGCATGCTCTAGAGATGGGTTTACAGATCTTCCCAATCTTTGTTCATGAGTCATCAACGATGCATGAATTTCATCTACTATGAACTTTGAGAGATCCTTTGTCTCTTCAATAGTGGTTACAATAACATCAAACCTTGAGGGTAGGCTCCTCAATAGTTTCTCCAAAATTCTTCTTTCCTCAAGTGTCTCTCCATGAGACATTATCTGATTTACCACCCCAATCACATGTGTGAAGAGTGAGTCTATGTTATCAGACTCCTTCATGCAGAGAGTTTCAAAATCTCTCCTTAGCAATTGTAGTTTTGCTGTCTTCACTTTCTCGATACCTTGATAGGCTATCTTAAGAGTATCCCATGCATCCTTGGATCTCTTAGCTGCTGCTATCCTTGGAAACATACTCTCATGTACTGTTTGATAGAGGTAGAAGAGGGCCTTAGAGTCCTTCTTTCTCTTGCTCTTCAGCAGATCCTTCTCTGCCTATGTTAAGGCATTATACTCTTATTGATCAACTGGTTCTTCAAAACCATCTTCAACAAATTCCCATAAGTCCTAGGAGGAAAACATGGCTCTCATGGTAATGGCCCAATAATCATAGTTCTTCCCATTAAATTGGGGAAGCTGAGTATTTCCAATACTCATACTAGTGCTGGGTCCAACCATTACTTACTAACTGAACTCTGAAATAAACTTGACTATGTTTTTTCAAACAAACTGTCTTTCCTTCTATATAGGACAAGACTCTGTTTCTAAGGACTGATCTTTTAAACAAAAACAATAAATCTATTTTTTTGAGAAATACCTAGACTTAATCTTCTGCTGAGCCTTCACGTTGCTGGAGAACTGCTGTAACAAATATTCCTTTTTCCTTCAGCTTCTTTGACACCTTCAAAGAGCCTGGATAAACTCTGATACCATGTTGGAATTTTCTGATAATTCCATAACAAATACCGAGAGAATAATACTGTCCTTCAAACACAGAGAATCTAAAAAAAAATGCTTACTTCTGGATAGAAATTGCATAAAAATTCTTTTCATTAAACATAAAACAATCCTATTACAAAGTGATGTCTTTCCACTGGAGATTACAAAATGCGTGTCTCACTTCTTCACATGCAGTGTTGTTCCAAAACTCTACTCTCTATCTCTCTAAATGCACTTACACTGCTCTCTGTTTTCTTCATTGTGTTTTCTTTTCTCTGCCTGCGGGCTTTTTCAAAATACACAGTCTACTCTGCTATCTAACACACTTAATACATAGTCTACTATGTTGTGCCGCTCTCTGTCTTTTTAATACACAACCACACTCCTTCCTTTTAATGCATAATCTATGTTGTGCTACTCTTTGTCTTTTTAATACACAACCACACTCCTTCCTTTTAATGCGCATGACATTTTACATTATATATAAATATATATTATAAATATTCCATATTTATAATATATATACCAAACTTTAAAACAAAACATAAAACTTATGTTGTGGATGTTCCAAAAAATAATAAACCAAAAGTTAAAAATAAATGTACTGTGGTAAATAAAGATTTACCCAAGGTTAAAAGTTAAATTAAATCAAAACATATAAGTCAAAGCTCCATACGTTCCTTTATGTTTCCGTGGGGTGCTTGGAGAGCATTCACCCTAGCTCTTTTACTCCCCCCGGAATTCCTTTGGTGAGTCCACTGAGCAGAGTGATGTCACTTCCTCCGGTGGGTGTCATTCCCTTTGCTACTCGTGGTTTGCTACTCCCCCAAAACATTGCTGGTTGCGTGTTCAATACAGATGTGGTTGGTTCCAAATTTATTGCTGGTGGTTGAATCGTTAAGTGTGGAGGAGACTGGTTGTGTGAATATCAAATGTGGAGATTTGTTATCGCTACTGTTATCCTTTGAATTTCCATCAACATTTAAGTCTGTTGTCCTACTGCTATGTGCAACATTTGGAATTAAATTCCAACACTCTCCCTTAATTTCAACTGTTGGAATTTCTTCCATGCCCAAACATTCTCTCAATTAATTAAAAATTTTCTACCCCAATGGCTTTGTCAGTATGTCTGCAAACTTCTCCTCTATTCTGCAATGTTTTAAAATTATTTCTCCATTGTTCACTTATTCTCTGATGTAGGGAAATTTGGCATCTATGTGCTTTGTTCTTTTGTGAAACACAAAATTATTTGACAATGCTATAGCTGAGCTATTGTCACAATAAATCATTATGCATTTTACTTGTTCTTGACATAAACTCCTCCACATTCTTCTCATCCACACTGCTTGACATGCTGCTGCTATAGTTGCCACATACTCTGTCTCTGCTGTAGACAATGCTACAATAGGCTGCTTTTTAGAAGCCCATGAAATAGCTCCTAAACGCCTATGAAAAACATAACCAGAAGTACTTTTCCGGTCATCAATACTTCCAGCCCAATCACTGTCAGTATAACCAATTAATTTCACTGATGTAGGTTTTGCTCCGTATGACGCTTACTAGAGGCAAGTGCGTAATGTTTGCGTTTTATAGTTGTTGATCTCAAGGCGCTTGGATTACTTCCGCTTCATTAGAGATGAGGAGGTCTCTCCTATGATTCGTTCTATTGCTAATTCATATCATCCCCTAAACATTAGCAAAACAGTGTCAACCCTTGTGACCGATATTTTGTGTAGGATGACCTTCGGTAGAAAGTATTCTGACCAATACTCTATTGGCGGTAAAGGAATCAATTCAATGATGAAGGAAAGTTTTGTGGAAGCTGGTGCCTTTAATGTTGGAGATTATATACCATACGTGGCCTGGATGGATCTACAAGGTCTCAACCGACACTTCAAGGAAATACATGACATACAAGATGACTTCCTAGATAAAGTAATAGAGGAACACATTACCGAGAATGAACCCAACGTCACGCGAGATTTGGTAGGTGTTTTGCTTGTAGCTTCTGTAGATAAAGATATGGAGCCACAAATTACACGAGATAATATAAAGGCCATCCTCTATGTAAGTAAAAACTGCACGTATTGTATCTGAATGGCAAATTTTAAATAAGAATATATGATGCAGTATAGTCATTATGATTCTGTGATGATGAAAAAAATATGATCTAGCACAGTTATCATGATCCTTTGATATTGTATTGATGTCTTTATGGTAACGATAAT
Source organism: Pinus albicaulis (assembly GCA_034641835.2). Classification (NCBI taxonomy): domain Eukaryota; kingdom Viridiplantae; phylum Streptophyta; class Pinopsida; order Pinales; family Pinaceae; genus Pinus; species Pinus albicaulis. Next base: position 1,162,700,992 of record CM076570.1, on the reverse strand, counting down.
GGCAGGATATGTTGGCCACAGGCACAGACACGTCATCTACAACCATGGAGTGGGTATTAAGAAACCTGCCAGTGTTGAAGTAGGTTCAAGACGAACTAGAACCTGTTTTTGGAAAGGGACGGATGGTGCATGAATCTGATCTTCCTTGTCTTCCTTATTTACAAGCTGTGGTGAAAGAAACGCTTAGACTCCACGCGGCGTCATCGCTTGCCCTTGCCCACTTATCTGTGGAAGCCTGCAATGTGTTGGGCTATGAAATTCCCAAAAATACTCGCGTTTTGGTGAATTTGGGCAACCGGAAGGAACTCAACGTCATGGCAGGATGCTGAAAGGTTCGTGCCTGAGAGATTCATGAATGGCTGCTACCTCGATGAAAAAGTTCGTAACTCTACGTGGATTCCATTCGGAGCAAGGAGGAGAGGATGCCCGGGAAAGCAGTTGGGAATGCTGCTTGTGGAATTTCCATTCGAGCAACTATTACACTATTTTGAGTGGACACTTCACGAGAAGATGAATGGGCAGGAAGTGGATGTGTTTGAAAGGTTTGGAATCACAGTGCACAGAGCACATGATCTCACTGCTGTGGGGACCCCTCACGTTATGGTTGTGTTGTAATATGTATTGCTGACTGACAGAGCCCAAAGAAGTAGTAGTATAAGAGTTCTAAAATTTGTAATATCAGTGTTAGTCTAGAAGGTATTACTATTAATTCTAAAATCTAACTACTAGATTTCGAAATGATCGAGTTTAAATTGTTTAATACGTTAAATTTATTTGTGTATTTAAAAAAATTAAAATGTTGAAATTGCATTGTCATATTTTGATAAATTACATGAAAAAATTATTTCTTTTATAAATTACACTAAATCTTATATATATATATATATATATATATATATATATATATATATATAACAATGTTTGTGGTCTATATATATAAAACGTTGTACGTTGTTTGTGCTCTATATATTAGACATATTTTTTTTAATTATCATTTAAAGTAAAAAAAAAAGATTTAAAGTAAAAAAGAAAAGAATAGAATAGATTTTATAAAGCATTGTTAACAAATATTTATTTTGGTGATCTTAGTAACTTCCAATTAGAATTAAATGGTGGAATTTCATAGTGGGTAGGATTAAAGGTTCATAATTATAAAGATAAAAGATAATGTAAAATAAAATAAAATAAAATGGTAGGTTTATTAGAAAGTGATAATTTATATAGTTGTGGAAATTAAAATGAAGTGAAAATACAAAATTATTTAGATTATTATAATATTTTTAATGAAAACATTTTAATAAAATTAAAATAATATTAAAAATGGTAGGGAAAAAAATGAAAAAAATATTTTAAAAATAAGTAATGGTAGATTTAGAAGAAAGCCTTCCAATATTTAACAACGTAAGATTGTCGGTTCCATTGAATTTGGCCACAAGCAGGTATGGGTGAAGAATAAAGATTATTTATAAGACATTTCAAGTTAAATGCTATTTTAAAATATAAATAGTGACATTGAAATACTAAAATATTCAAGGTGTAGATGACTTGGTTGTTACAACTAATGAAATCATACTCTCATTTTTGATATCTATGGATATGTGAAAACCTGTAATAGTTTTAAAGTAATATTTGTACCAAAAGGGTGCAAAGACACGGGGATAGAAGTGTAGATAAATGTAGAGTGACAGAGAGGTAGTGTTGTACGAAATTCACCAATTTTTGATACCCATGTATAACCAAAAAAATGGCGACACATTAGAATAAAACCATGGATATGCTCTATTTCAAAACAGGAATGTGACAAAGTTTTCTCGAAATTAAAGATCTCGAAAGTCTGAAAATGTAAAATTCAAGGTATAAAAACATTTTATTAATCAACCATCTTAAAAAGGTTGAAATTCCGAAGCCCTGAGTGCAATAAGTACATTTATACCTGCATGATGAACTAAAACTTGGTCGAAGATGAACACAACACCTCTCCAGGATTTAACCAGAAAAACCACTTGGGAAGGTGGACCAAAACTGTAAATTAGGTAGTTGGCATCAAATATAAATATCCCCAATACGAAGTAACTAGTAAATAGTGTAACACAATGAGTTGAAAGTGTGTCATATAACAACAAAAACTCATATTCCAATAGAATAATGACTATATCATGTAAAATTCAAAATATAGAACGGGAAAGAAAATAAGGGGAGCTTCTAAGTCCTAACTTTATAACTCCTGGGAAAGGAAAACAAATAGCACTTTGTAAATGTTTCTTCTTGTTTCCCAAAAATTATTTTATCCATATGCAACATATGTCTTAACATTAAGCTATTTGTAATGCTTCTAACTGATAGAAATGTTCCTCAGAAAATCATTTCACATATAGATTGTGGTTTACTCACCATAAATGCAAAATTGGATTTCCAAGTTGATCTAGATGACAAAATTATATACAATTTCAGCAATGCTAAATTTTTCAGATTCAATGTTAGCCAAAATAATGTCATCAGATGCCCACAAACGCAAAAACAAGAAAACATACATAGTACCTCCTACAAATTTTGTAGATATGAGACAACACTTTTACTGATTCAACTCAAAGCAGGACAAGAATGTGTGTGGGGTTTTTTTGGTGAGTATAAGAAGTATTTGGAATTTTCATCTCTTCTCCATTCATTCCATTTAGCATCTCCCAGCCTTATGAGTGTCCAGCAAGTAAACATGATAGACAGATTTGGGAAGACACTGTAAAAAAGAAAGCTGTAGAGGCAATTATCATACTACCCTTTATGTGATGGATTGTTGAAAATATTAATTGATCAAAAACTTGGAACAAAATAGTGAGATTACATGAAAACATGTTAGCAATTTAAAAAAAAAAAAAATTATTGATTATTGTGCTTACCATTTAACTTTCAATCTAGACCACTAGATATTTTATATTGAGTGTATAAGCGCAAAAGTACATTACACTCAATAAAAAATCATGGGAACTCTCAACTTCATGTGAAAATTTGGAATATTATGCAAGAAAAGAATAATAGAAAAATCAACCGTGAAGAATAGAAAAAAAATATCCAAAACAAAGAGAATCAAATCAACCTTAAATCTAAAGACCAACCACACCTCAAATATGATAAAATGATTACAAACTTATGACCAACCAAATAGAATTCAAAGGATAATTGTGTATATAAAAAACCACAAACAAATACTACACATGATACAAAAATGTATAATTTCACCCATTTAGTAAAGCGTCAGATAAAAACATTTTTTTTCTATTAGAAGAAAAACAGGTAGCTATAGCAAAGCCTCTAATTAAAACAAAGCTTTGGTTGTTCATTTTTCGAAGAAAAAAAAAATTCAAAACGAATTCAATGTTAACGACTCCTACTATATCCACAGGATATAGTCATTTCTCCACAGATACATCAACATATTAACCATTTTTCACAAGCTAGCAACTACTATGTGAGTATAAACGGAAATAATTGCATAGAAGGTAACACTAAAATGACCATGAAGTAGGATTAAGGTACATTTAGGTGAATTTAAATAGGTGCAAGAAATCGGCAGTCCAGATTTGGTAGTGTTAATTGTTATATGGAGGTGAATTTAAATAGGTGCAAGAAATCGGCAGTCCAGATTTGGTAGTGTTAATTGTTATATCACTTGATGTAAATCATGGATTCAAATTTTATTCTAACCATAATGGAGCTAATTAGTTTAATATGCATCAACTTGACATTTAATTCATGGTAATTATAAGATAGTATATATACATTCATATCTTCTCCTTACACACCATATCTTCACCATCGAAGTGGAGATGGGTGTATATATAAGTATTTATTTATTTAGAAAAAAAATAAATTTTTATTTAAATATTGTTATGTCAATGTTGTTTGCATAACTAAAATTTATTATTGAACAAAGCTTCGTCAACTTTCTATATTCATAGCTTACATTTCTACCTTTCTTTCCTTCTCTTTTTATATATATATAAACACCATTATGCTAATGTTGTTTTCCTAACTAATAAACAAACTAAACTGTCAACTTTCTTTATTCAAAACTCACATCTCCTACTTTCTATTCTCTAATGAATCAGAATTGGATGTTTACTTTTCATGCCTCAAATTGCTTTCACATTCAATCTCTATTAAATTTGAACTATTTCATTTCTCCAAAGATTCTTTTGGCAACAACACTTCTACAGGGATGGTTCATGTGCATGGCATAATTTACGTGACAAGATAATTTGAAATTTAGAGAATTGTTCTAGAGAAAGAACGAATAATGGGTCCACGTTCTTCATTCAACTTTCTATATTCACAACTCACATTTCTTCTTTTATTTTTTCTCTCATATATATATATATATATATAAACTTTTGTTTAAACATTGTTAGGCAAATGTTGTTTTCGTAACTAAAGTTTATTAGTGAACCAAACTTTGTCAATTTTCTTTATTCAAAATTCACATCTCCTGCTTCCTTTTCTCTTTTGAATCAGAATTAGATGTTTACTTTTCATGCCTCAAATCGGTTTCACATTCCATCTCTCTTACATTTGAGATATTTCATTTCTCTAAAACTTCTTTTGTCTAGCAACAACAACACTTTTATAGGGATGGTTCATGTGCATGGCATCATTTATGTGACAAGATAATTTGGAATTTAGAGATGTGTTCAAGAGAAATAACGAATACTAGGTTCACATTCTTCAACAACATCAACACTGCACACAAAATAAAACAAAATTCCATACATAGTTCACTCAAGAGATTCCAAATGTTAGAGAGAGTTTGCTAAGGTGCTTCCACTTATGAGGATAATCATTATCCATGTCCCTGAAAAGTAGAGATTTTTCTCAGTATATGCCATTGTATAGCCCACGACTTTAATTTTGATGAGGATACGACACCTCCTTCCCAGCTTTATTACCCTTTTCAAAGTCTAGTTCAGATCTCGTTAGTTCATTGAAATAAATTTCAATAAGAAACGAAAAAATGAAAAAAACTTGCTTCCAAGGGTTGGAAAATAATGGGAAATAATTAAAATCCTTTGTACCCCCTACTTGCATCAAAAAATTTGACCGATGATTTCGGGTTTTGATCATTTTTGTAAATCAGCTGTCACGACAAATTGACAGGATTTGAGGTTTCGTTCACACTTGGTTTCCATGGGGCACACTTCAATTAAGATTATATACCTGCATTGATTGATTGATAGAGAGTGAGAGGTGGGTTATTAGTAGTACAGTTCCTTAATGGAGATGTAGAAACTTGTAATTTTTTTGTATTTCTTCTCACATGTTGGGTTGAGTGCAACATTGGGAAAAGTACTAAGGCTGGTATCATTAGATTTGAGCAGAAAATAGTTGGATTATGCTCCACATTTGTGTAGAAATACTATTATAATTATGATTTTCATGGATAATCTGTAAGAGTTATGAACTCCTCCATTTCATTTATACAGATATCATGCAAAAACATATTAATTTATTGCTAAGTCTCTTTGTCTATTTCATTTTGGGTTTTAGTTTTTCTATATTTTTCTTATTTCATATCATAACCATAGATGGATTTTGGCTGCGGGTTTAGAGGATCAATACCTGCTCGGATTTGGGCCAAAAGGGTCCAGTTTTCTTGAATCTTGGTGTTTTATCAATGAGTGTTCATTACAATTGTTTTTTTTGTGGTTGGACCTGTTTCTATTACTGAGATCCTAATTGATGATTTCAGAATTGAATGGAAGGGTTGAGATACTTGGGTATTGAATACGCATGATTAGTCTAATAAATCCTTTGTTTTCATTATGACATATGTTGGCTATGATGTTTGGATTAGGAATATCGGGACCACACGTCACATCTATGGAAATGAGAAATAAACAGAACAAAATGTGTTATATTACCATTATCGATTAGTTAATCCATCTCAAAATAATGAGAGTATGAAATCCTGGGGTGCCAATCTATATGATTTTCCTTTTTGGATGGTCAACTTAGGAAATTCCAAACACTTTTTTGTCTTTCACTGATGGTACTCAGCATTGGGATCAACTTAGAGGATCATCAAAATCTGAAGTGCCAATCTATCAAATTATTTTTTGGAATATCTCAACGCTTCTTGCCTTTAGTTGATGATTACCAGTGCTCTGGATGAATTCAGATATTTTCTATCAATTCATAGGTAGTCCACCTACATGAAGTTCAAAACACTGAAAACATTGAACCACCAAAACTAGGTAGCCAAAATTATCTATCCCAATTTTTATATACATAGCATTGCTACAAAATCTAACATTGACACACATATTCTGCAATAAAGTTTAATTTAACCATTTAGGTAAAATGTTTAATCCCATCCTTAGACATATTGGGATTGGAGCTTGGATGAATTAGCATCCATTTACCTTACCGAGATGCTACATATGGTGAACAACATCAAAAACAAAAATATTTATTACATTGGATTCTCTGAGCAAGTAGATTGGATGCCATGATATGTGATGTGCGGTCTGTGCATTAATAATAAAAAGAGATGAGGCAAATACCAATTAGAATTTCATTTTGTTTGTATATGTCTTCACCTAAACAAGGCCTAGACTAAAGTCTGCAATAGGAGACCAGGTAATAAACCATACTGAATAACACAGTACAGATGAATGCGGGTGAATGAAAATTGCAATGTGCCATAATATCACTGAATATACAGGTTTGTTTTGGTTTCTGGATTATATTAATGTGAATTTTCAACAAATAAAATCTGAGTGACAAGATATAAAACTGTATATATCCTTAATTCTGGGTTAGCTACCTTCGAGACCAGATGGACAGTTGGAGTGTCCACTGTCCCATTAGATATACTGCGAGAATTTAATTAATTAGGTCTTAGAAAGAACCTGACAAGAGACATGATAGGTTGTTCAACGGCTTCTGGGCTAAGTATGATAACCCTAAGCAGTAGGTAATATTAGAAGTGCAAAAATGCGTTTTACTATTATTAAAATTGTTAAAGAATGTAATCTCAACCACCTGCTAGGTGTCGAAACCATTCGTACAAGTGTCTTAGTTCAGTTTCAGTTAGTTGAGTTTAGTCTAGTGACACTACATTTATTTATTACTGATGTTTCCAATGTAATCTATTTAACTATTTCGTAATCTTGAGAAGAGAAATTCTCTGCTCCAGTTCACGTTTCAGTTTTTCAATTCTTTTCATGGTATCCGAGCTAGCTTGCATAAGCCTCCCTGGAGAGTAGAAACAGAGCCATGGAGGAGCAGAAGAGAGGAGAAGTTGGTTGGCACCACTGTGAAGCCCATACTCGTGCCAACGTGCAAAAACAAAGGATTGGCATGAAAATACAAGGCATACCCGCGCAAGGTCTAGCTCGGGACTGCGCCAGTCTAAGAATTTTAAAAAAATTTATATCAACAAGCCGTGGAGCATAGGTGCTATCGTCTGCGATAAGGTAATCCGTCAAATCCAAATCCGTGTGTTACATAAAAGCTGATTGAGCAAAGGTCAAAGCGGATTGAATCGATTTGATAAACGTTCGATTCAATCTGGTTTCACATTTATTCGATTCCGAGTTTTGTTGACTTAAAAAGGGGAGAAAAGCCCTTTTCATTTTCCAACTGATTAAATGAGTCAAAGGTAAAAAAAATTAAGCTACGTGCCCAAAACGATAGCCATGTAAGTTTTTTTTAAACTTACGTGTGATTTGAGAAAATGGAGGTAGCCCTTTTATATGAATGAGAATTTAAAAAAAAAAAACAAAAAACTTAAAAATTTGCAAAGGGAAGAAGCCCATTAAAAAAAAAAGGATTTTAATTCTTTTTGCGACGAATTTTAAAGAGCATGTGTGAAGTGTTTTGGAAAAGGAGATTTAAAAGAGGGCTAGAATTTTTTAAAAATATATTTTTAAGTTTTCAAAGAGATGAGATTTAGTTGAGAAAAGGAATTTTTTTTTTGCAGTTTAAAAAAAAAAAAAAAAACTTAAAAATTGTGAGAGCCTTGTGAATGTCAATGTTTAAAAGGAGATTTTTTTGAGGAAGGGTTTTTTTTAGAAGCAAGGTATTTGATTCATATGTATAATCATTTGTTTGGAAGCCATGCAATGAGGTCATGGGAAAATCCAAGAGGCTAAAGCAGAAACAGAAGATGTTCGACATATTTCTAGATTTAGAAATAAAGAGGCAAAAAGATGCCTATGCATTAAGATGCATAAAAGAATCAGTTGATGAAAGTATACTTCTCTTGATTTCAGAAGCCAAGATAACCAAGGAGGCATGGGATACCCTTGAGAGATGTTTTGGTACAAGGGGGAGCATTGAAGTTGAAGATGAAGGTGGATCTGTAGCAGCAAATCTACATCGAGATGAAGAGTTTGTTGAATCCCACTGTGCTCACTCACAGGTGGATGATGTCTGCGAAGAAAGTGTAAAAGTAGCAGAGAGAGAGCACGAAGATGCTTCTCATATCCACTGTACACAGCTACATGTGGACGAAGATTTGATGATACCAGCAACATGGATTGTTGACGATGATTTCATGATTCCAGCAACGGAGCTTGCTGACGAAGATATGATGATTCCAGCAACAGAACTTGCTGATGAAGACTTCATGATTCCAGCAACAAAGTTTGTTGATGATGACTTGTTGATTCCAGCAACACAACTCACTGATGAAGATATGCCGAACCCAACAACACAACTTGCTGATGAAAATTTGATGGTTGATGTTAACTTTGATAATGAATTTTTGACTAATAATGACTAGTTGCAGATGATGCAACAAAAACATGATATTGACATGATGCTATTTGGTGAGATAATCCCACTTCAGTCGGTGGAAGACAACCTGTTTGCAGCAGCATAGGTTAGTGATGAAAAGACAAAGACAAAGACAGAGACAGAGACAGAGGAAGATGCAGCAAAGGAAGTGCAACAACAGAAAGCTCTCGTTGCAGAGCAGAAGGAAGAAACAAAGAAAAAAGTAGAAAAGGAAACAAAACAAGAGAAATCTCTCACTGAAGAGAAAAAATACCAGAACCAATGTCATTCTGCAAATATTTTTAATTCTAACATTGATTTTCAGTGTGCAGGTACAACGATTGATTATGAAGAAGAGCTAAAGTTTATTGAAACATGGCTTGCAACACCATGTCTAGTGGAGGTCTACATAGAAGCTATAGATATGAATGTTGAAGACAACATGCATGATGAAAACATGAATGAAATTTTCATGCATTGGAGTTATGAAGAGATAAGATATTGTTCTAATGTTATGTTGCACCAGATTGATGACGAAAAACGCACTACAGAAGGCAATATGTGGCAGCCCCACATTTCTTGAAGATGTCCAGAACATGCTTAGACAACCTAGAAAAATAGAAGACCCGCACCAGCAAATGAAGAAACAGAGTTCTCAAGGCTACAACAAAGAGAAAAATCTAAAACAATTTAGAGGCTACAGAATTTGAAAGAAGAGAAGAAGAAAACCAAATCTAGTTGAAGTCAATTTTTTTTTAAATTGTAAGCCTCGCTGAGACATAGACCAGCAGGTATCTGAATTAAATTTTTATGTGGTTGAAATTAAAGGGGGGTGTTAAAGAATGTAATCTCAACCACTTGCTAGGTGTCGAAACCATCCATACAAGTGTCTTAGTTCAGTTTCAGTTAGTTGAGTTTAGTCCAATTACACTATAGTTATTTATTACCGATGTTTCCAATGTAATCTATTTAACTATTTCATAATCTTGAGAAGAGCAACTCTCTGCTCGAGTTCACGTTTTAGTTTTTCAATTCTTTTAAAAAATTAGACATGTCCAAGACAAATATAGAGTATATAAAACTAGTAAAAACATAGAACATGTTCTTATATTTTCTTTCCACTCATAAACAATAAGTTTTAAATTCTAGATTAACTTGAAAACTAATAGGAACCATTGAGGTTGAATAGACTCACAAAATTATCAAAGAAGTATAATAAAAGAAGTTGTGGATAAGGGCTTCGCTAGTGCACTTTATTTTTGTATAAAACAAAAAATAAAACCCTAAGTGAAATATATGTATACTAAAAAATACTGAATATGGGAGGGATATACCCTCTAATCGCAATACGGAAATGCATAGAGAGCCGAAGAATTGAAGAAAATAATCCAGTTTTCTTAATAAATAAATACGTATTCAAATCTTTTCTAGTTCGTCTGGAGAGAAATGAAACAAAGTCACACTAAGAGAGATTACCCGCAATTTATTTAAATACAGTTATGTATATAAAATAGTTCTTTTCAAAAAGGAAAGCGAAAGAGAGTACATGCTCGGACTCTGTATGAACCAAAATGCAGCAATTCTATGGTACATAAAAGTAATGCCAAATGCCCACAATTCTCAAATATTTATTGGGCTACATATTTATGTAGATAAACTCTAAATAAAATAAACTTGTAAAGAGTCCTGTTGAAAACACAAATTCCCTTTAAGGGTCATTTCCTAAACCATGAAAATTGCGGATAATTCTCCAAGGGTTTTGGCCTCACGGTCAATAGAACCCTTGCAAAGAGGAACCAAAACAAATCCTGGACCATTAGTAGTAGAAAAGTACCCACAATATCCATAAAATCCTTGAATAGTTGCAGCTCGAAAGGGAATGCATACTTGCATATGAAAAGAGGAAATCGCGACAACTTTGGTAAGCAAGAAAGAATGGAGGAAAAGATTATAGTCGAAAAACTGTCAAAATTTCAATTGAAAGAAGAAACCATACCTTGTTGTAAAGAGGTGCGACTTTGGACTTGAACTAATCTCCTTCAACTATGGAGGTGAAGGAAGCTCCGTCAACTTTCTATATTCACAGGTCACATATCTTTCTTTTCTCATTCATATATATATATATAGATATATATATAAAATTTGGTTTAAACATTGTCATGCCAATGTTGTTTTCCTAACTTTTTCAAATTTCTTTATTTACAACTCACATCTCCTGCTTTGACTTCTCATGCGTCAAATCTCTTTCACATTCAAGATCTGTTACATTTGAGCTATTTCGTTTCTACAAAGCTTCTTTTGTCTAGAAACAACACTTCTATAGGGATGGTTCATGTGCATGGCATCATTTACGTGACAAGATATTTTGGAATTTAGAGCTTTGTTCAAGAGAAAGAACAAATAATGGGTACACGTTTTTCAACAGCATCAACAGTGGACAAAAAATTAAACAAAATTCTAGACATAGTTCACTCAAGAGCTTCCAAATGTGAGAGAGTTTTTTCTAAGGAGCTTCCACTTATGAGGATAAACATTATACATGTCCCTAAGAAGTAGGTCTTTTTCTCAAATATCTGCTATTGTATATCCGACGACTTTACTTTTGATAAGAATATAACACGTCCTTTCCAACACTCTTGCCCTTATCAAAGTCTAGTTCAGACATCGTTAGCTCGCTGAAATAAATTTCGATAAGAAACCAAACAATGAAAAAAAATGGCTTCGAAGGGTTGTAAAAAAAGGGGAAATAATCAAAATCCTTTGGACCCCTTGTCTGTGCCATAAAATGTGACCGATGATTTCGGCTTTTAATCGTTTTCGCAAATTAGCTGTCACGACATATTTACAGGATTTGGGGTTTCGTTCACACTTGGTTCCCGTGAGGCACACTTCAATTAAGTTTATATACCTGCATTGTTTGATTGATTGATAGTGAGAGGTGGGTTGTTAGCAATACAATGGCTTATTGGAGATGTGGAAACTTTTGTTTATATTTGTATTTCTTTTCACATGTTGGGCTGAGTGAGACATTGGGAAAAATACTAAGGTTCTTGTCATTAGAGTTGAGCAGAACCCAGTTGGACTCTGCTCCACATTTGCACAACCGTACTATTCTAATTATGATTGCCGTGAATACTATGTAAGATATAAGAATCAAAATCCTCTGGACCCCTTGTCTGCGCCATAAAATGTGATCGATGATTTTGGCTTTTAATCGTTTGCGTAAATTAGCTATCACGACATATTTACAAGATTTGGGGTTTCATTCACACTTGGTTCCCGTGAGGCACACTTCAATTAAGTTTATATATACCTGCATTGTTTGATTGATTGATAGTGAGAGGTGGGTTTTTAGAAATACAATGGCTTATTGGAGATGTGAAAACTTTTGTTTATATTTGTATTTCTTTTCACATGTTGGGCTGAGTGAGACATTGGGAAAAATACTAAGGTTCTTGTCATTAGAGTTGAGCAGAACCCAGTTGAACCTAGTTGGACTTTGCTCCACATTTGCAGAACCGTACTATTCTAATTATGATTGGCGTGAATACTATGTAAGATATAAGAATCAAAATCCTCTGGACCCCTTGTCTGCGCATTAAAATGTGACCGATGATTTTGGCTTTTATTCGTTTTCGTAAATTAGCTGTCACGACATATTTACAGGATTTGGGGTTTCGTTCACACTTGGTTCCCATGAGGCATACTTCAATTAAGTTTATATACCTGCATTGTTTGATTTATTGATAGTGAGAGGTGGGTTGTTAGAAATACAGTGGCTTATTGGAGATGTGGAAACTTTTGTTTATATTTGTACTTCTTTTCACATGTTGGGCTCAGTGAGACATTGGGAAAAATACTAAGGTTCTTGTCATTAGAGTTGAGAAGAACCCAGTTGGACGCTGCTCCACATTTGCACAACCGTACTATTCTAATTATGATTGCCGTGAATACCATGTAAGATTTATGAACACCTACATTGCATTTATACAGATATCATTCAGCATCAATTTAATATAATGTTGCTGCTTGAGGGCTAAGACTATCTAGTGCGCATTTTAGGAAGGTTGGTTGATGCAAGGTTAACTCGCTAGGAAATTTTTCGAATCTGAAAAAGTGTAGGACAAGTGAATTTAAGTGCGCAATGATAAGACGTAAGTATCACCACGCACTTCGAACACTTCACGACACACCGTATATCACCTAGAAAAAATCAATGAGATGGTATTGCAAAGACTTATCCAAGTGCGATACCAAAGACCAAAGATACACTTTGCGATGACGGTGACAATGTTTGTCTGATAGTGGTTAAAGCTTTGAAAGTGAGTACGAAACATATTTACATGGTAAGAAAAACCCATTAAAATTAATACCACCCCTTGAGAAAATCCAACACCAGATTTACACATTTAACGACACTTGCCAATGTTAAAAGAGGAAACTTTGATTTTCTTCGAAAAGGAACAAGAATTCTTAGAGAAGACACATGCAACGATAATTAATGTTTGTAATTACAACATACAAAGACAAAGTAGGGTATGAAATTGGGTGTAACCAAAATTTTGGAGGGCATTGTAGAAACGACAACACCACTGTAATTTCCCAAACAAAAAATTGTTTAATAGACCTAAAACATTATAATATTCTGATCAATATTACTTCATAAGCATAACAATGTTACCAAAATAAAATTAAAAAACTAACATGTATAAATGATGTGAAAAATGTAGCCACTTTAATTTATTAATCACTGAAAAAAAACAATACTTGCCAATATAGTTAAGAATGAATCCCTTTCCAATGGAATTGCGACTACTTACCAAATTGCTAAAATGAAACAATGAAGCAAACTCATGAACCCTAGATGGATCCACCAAGGAGATATCATCACAGGGTTTTCGTATGAGAATAAAACTTGAACTTGCCATGCCAAGTTCTCAACATAATTAAAAATAAGATAAAAAAAATCAAGAATGATCCAAATGACTTGTTCCTCACCCCTTTTAAACACTTTACAGACTCTCTCTCCAACATTGGAGAAGCATTTTTATTTTTATATTAAGAAAAAGAAGTCAAATACGATTGGAAAATACCACGGAAAATACCTAGAGCACATACAATCCATCATAAAAAGGAATATTACATATTCTTTCACTCTAAAAGATGGATCTATGCTAGTTATATATATGTATGTGTGTATTCTTACATAAGAATACTATTTCCAGAAGAATATGTAAACTAAACTATGGACAACATTGCAATTCATTATTTTACTTCAATTTTATTTAATTATTAATTTTGTAATTTTATTTTATTTTATTTTAATTTTATTTTAATTTTATTTATTATTTATTTTTATTTTTATTTTTATATAATTTGAACGAGTCAAAATGTTTACAGAACAAGACATTACAAAATCTCATATATTAAGATAAAGAGTATCTTTGAGGGCAATTATGTTCTTTCTATTTTTAATTTAAATTTATAAATTAAAAGAAACTATAGTGTGATAAAAAAAATTATTTTGATTATAAAATCACTTTACGCCAAAATAAAGTGGAATAAATTTTCATATTAAAAAAATTTCTTAATCTTAAATATATATATATATATAATTTTAACTTATATTAATCTTATTATTATTATTATTTCGTTAAAATAAAATTATAATTTAATTAAATTTTATTGTATAAAATAAGTGATATTTATTTATTAATATTCAAAATTAAATGTATTTATCTAAATATTTAATTTATATGACTATTGTTATGAAAATTTAAACCTCACCCATATAAAACTTATTACTTCAAAATTGTTAAATGTGTTACTCATTTATAAACCCTTCTAATCTAATTTTATCTCGAAACTCCAAAGACCGAGTTAATTGTTTTATTACATCAAAATTCCTTCAACTAAACTCGTGTAGTTTAAAGGGTGGGCGTGTGCAAACAATCATAATATACCTCTGTTGAAAAATTTTAACCTCAAAAATATTAAATCTATTACTTCAAAAGTGTTAAATTTTATTACTTCAAATATACAGTGTTAATGTAGTTTTATATCGGCACTCTACATGTTGAGTTGTTTGCTATATTAATTCAAAATTTCGTAACTCAAACCCTTATGTAGTTTAAAGGGTTTGCATGCGTTAACAATGATAACATACAATTCGTCCATAATGATTTTGAAGGGTAGACCATTATAAAAATGCTAAAATCCATTAGCTACACAAATTATAACGGAAGAGGTTATTAAAAATTATTATTTTTTAAGTATTGTCACATTTTTGTTATTGATTTTACTATATCTAAATATTGCTAAATAGAAGATCCGAGCATTTTTGAAAAATGTCTTGTATTATTATAAAATATTTGTTATAAAAAAATGAAAAATTCTTAAAAAGAATATTTTAATTTAAATTATTATTATTATTTAATTAAGCATTATATTATCATGAAATTTTAGTATATATAATCAAAAGTGTTACGAGTCCTACAATATTCAGTTTCAATTAGCTATAAAATCAAAATATTTCATGTTTATAGCTATTAAAACTATCATATATTACACTACATAGTGAAGTAAAACATTTTTTAGAAGATATATCATGATATCAAGAGTAAAAGGTTGACTGAATCTAGTTCTTGAGCGTTTGTATAGATAAGAGTAAGAGGTTATAGTTCACACTATGTATGGCTTTAATTTTGGGTTAGGTGAGTGTTGATACCGCTACACTCATTAGATGGAGTTGAAATATTGGCTCTGCCTTCCCCTGTTATGATTGGTGTTAGGAGCCCAATTTGCTACCTCCTCGAGAATTTTAAAATCAAAATATGATTGAGATTAATGGGTGGTAACGACTTCAAGTTGGAGAATTCTTCCTAAATTTTCGGGGAGGGAGGATTAACAGAATGGAATATGGCTGTAGCTTCTTGGGAATGGGATGGGCACACGACTTACGAAATCCATCAAACCAAGGAAGTCCAATGAAACCATAAGGCATATGAAAGAATCCTAACACAATGACATACACCATAATGCAAGTCACATCTCACCCCAAAAGAAATAAAACCATAACCACTAAGCTTCCACCAAAGAACAACAAAACGAAAGGATAAAATCACTAGCAATAAGAGTAAGACAATACCTTGAGATGTCCATCCTAGTAATTTTGTTTCGACAAATTTGGGTGCACTAAAGATAGGAAATCTCCACCAACTCGTATGACATCCAACTCCACCGAAGTTAGTAGAGTCATAACATGTATAACCCATCAAAAAGTTATATTTGAAATTCCAAATTATACTTATTATTTGTAATTGAAATTTAAACTTTTATATTTTCTATTTAGTTGTTAGTTAAAATTTACCATTTTAAATTATTAGAAAGAGAATAATTTTTTTAGATTTTATTTAAAGTATATATTTATTTAGTCTATTCATTGAAATGAAAATATTTTTTTGCATTTTGTCATGGAAAAGTTGAATAAGTACATCTCTATCCAACCCATGAGGTGAAAAATTTATTCTTCATTAGGTCATTGGTTCAAATCTGATAGGGATGGAAAAAATATGTATTAGGTTCAAACCTCATGGGGGGAGGTTGAGCATGGGAGCCTCCTTTACATAATTAAACTATTAAAAGGGTCATTCAAGATTTATCGAGCTTAGAAAAATCATGGTGACGGTGATAGAATCCCACTAGAGGGAAGATTGTTCTTCCTTCCAACATTGAGGGATGCTCCACGCTAGGATCAACCTCATTACACACACACACACACACACACACACACATATACCTATACATATATATAACCAACATCTTACAAATAGTGAGATTATTTTTCATCGTAGTCTAACGAACTTCAAAATTTTCACTGATTATGGAAATTCTGCCAAGATTTACATAAAATTCTGTAGGAATTTTTTTAAATCCAAGTTACAATTGTCAAACTTCAAGATTTTTGGTGCCCCATAGGTTTTTTATGGTTCTTAATGCATTTCCACTATAAAAACACTATTCAGATAATGCTACAGTGAGATTTTTTGAAATTTATTTAGCCAGATTCTGACCACTTTTGACATATATATATAATGTTTGTTCTCTACCCACTATTAAATTTTATTTAATTATGATTAAAATAAAATAAAACGGTAGGTTTATTAGAAAGTGATATTTTATATAGTTGTCGAAATTAAAATGAGATGAAAAAATAAAAACCTCTAGATCATTACAATATTTTTAATTAAGACATTTTTAGAATATTAAAATAGTATTATAAAATCGTAGATTTTATTTCCCCAACTTACCCCACATTTATCCAAACCGAACTCACCAAGGGAAACAAATTAAAATAATATTTTAAGAATAAGTAATGGTAGATTTACACGATAGTATTCTAATTTTTAAGAGAGTAAGATTGTTTGTCCAATTGAATTTGGCCATTGCGAGGTAAGGTTGAAGAATAAAGATAATTTATAAGACGCTTCGAGTTAATTGTATTTTAAAATATAAAATGTGACATTGAAATCCTAAAATATTCCACTTAGTCAATAAATTTTGGATGACGTGGGTGTTACAACCCATAGAATCATACTCACTCTTTTGATATCTATGGATATGTGACAACCCATAATAATATTAAGCTAGCATTTGTACCAAAAGGGTGCAAAGACACGTTGAAAAAATTGGAGATGAATGTAGAGTGACGTACACATAGCGTTTCAGGAAATTAACTAATTCTTGATACCCATGAATAACCAAAAAGTGATGAAATTCCAGAAGAAAAGCATGCATAAAATCTAGTTTAGAACTTAAATGCAAAAAAATTGTGTCGAAACTTAAAGATATTGAAAGTCCGGTAACGGAAAAGTCAAGGTATTAAAACATTTTATTAATCAACCATCTGAAAATGAGAGAAGCTCCAAAGAATTGAGTGAAATAAGTACATTTATACATATATGATGAATCAAAAACTTGGTTTGAAGATGAACACAACATCTCTCCAGGATTTATCGATGACAACCACATGGGACGCTGTACCAAAACTATAAATTAGGTAGCTTGTTTCAATTTTTAATATCTCCAATAACAAATAACTCATAAATAGTGTAACACAATGAGTTGAAAGTATGTCATGTAACAACAAACATGAGTTATATTACAATAGAATAATAGCCATATAATGTAAAATTAAAAATATAGAATGGAGAAAAAAATAAAGGGGGCTTCTAAGACCTAAATTTATAACTCCCATGAAAGGAAAACAAAGAGCTCCTTATAAATCTCTATTCTTGTTTCCAAAGGATATTTTTATCCATATTAAACATATTTTTTAACACTAAGCTATTTGTAGTTCTTCTAACTGATAGGAATGTTCCTCAGAAAATCGTTTCACCCATAGATTACAATTTTACTAAGTCGATCTACATGAAAATATTATATACAATTTCAAAAATGATGAAATTATTAGCTTCCATATTAGCCAAAAAAAATATCATCAGATTCCCATGAAAACAAAAACTAAAAAAACATACATTGTACTTTCTAAAAATTTTGTGGATATGAGACAACACTTTCACTGATTCTACTCAACGCAGGGACAATAATGTGTGTGGGGATTCTCTAGTGAGTATAAGATGTATTTGAAATTTTCATCTCTTCTCCATTCATTCCCTTTTTCCTATGTTGACCTCATAATTGTCTAGAAAGTGAACATGATAGACACATTTGGGAAGAAAATGAAAAAAAAAAAGCTCCAGGAGGAAATTTTCATGATACCATTGATGCCATGGATTGTGGAAAAAGTCAATTAATCAAAATACTTAAACAAAAAAGGTGGGATTACATGAAAATATGTTAGAAATTAAAAAAAAATGATTATTTATTATTCCACTCACCATTTAAATTGCAAGCTAGACCATTAGATCCTTTATAGTGAGTTTATAAGTGCAGAAGGTACATTGCACTCACTAACAGATGACAAAACATTGTATTTGTATAAGTATGGCCATGTCAACCCTCAACTTCATATGAAAAATTGAAATATTATTTAATAAAATAACAATAGAACAATCAACAGTGGAGGATAGAACAAAAAATATCCAAAGCCAAGAAAATAAGGTCGGCCTTAAATCTAAAAGCCAACACAAACTTGAAATATGATAAAATGATTAAAAACTTATGAAAAGATACTCACTTCACTAAGAATCTGCATCACCAAAGATAATTTAAAGGCTAATAGTGTATATAAAAAACCACGATCAAATACAAATCCGAAAATTATGATACCTCTATTGTTGTTTTGTAAATATGTTAATGCACATGATACAAAAAGGAATAACATCACCCACTTAGTAAAGGGCCAAATATAAACAATATTTTTTTTTGTCTATTAGAAGAAAAATAGGTAGCTAGAGCGAAGCATCTAAAGAAACAAAGCTTTGATTGTTCATTTTTCAAAGAAAATTTTTTAATTGTTCCTTAAGAAAAGAATTCAATTTTCGTTACTCCTACTATATCGAGACATATAGTAATTTCTCTATAGATACATCAACATTTCAACCATTTTTTCACAAGCTAATAGCTATTATGCAATTATAAAAAGAGATAATTGCGTAGAAGGTAACATTAAAAAGACCATGAAGTAGGCTTAAGATACATTTTAGGTGAACTTAAATAGGTGCAAGCACTCAGAAGTCGAGCTGGTACTGTTTATTGTTATATCACTTGATGTAAACCATGACTTGAATTTTTATTATAACCATATTGGAGCTAATTAGTTGAATATCCATCAACTTGAAATTTAATTCATCGTAATGATAACATTATGAAACCTGCTCCAAAATAAAATAAAAGAGAGTTCAACGCCTTAGAAATTAGCCACTTCAAGTAGGAAACCTATTTTACATTAGAGAAATGAACACTTCATATATGATTAAAATGAAAAAACCTCCTTTCTATATATAGGAATCCATGGGGTCACAATACAATCCTAGCTGGCCTAACAATAATAATATAAGGGCACGATAATAACAATATGGGGGTTACAAGGGTACAACAATAACCATAAGGGGGATACACTAACAACAATAAGGGACTACACTAGTAATATAGGGACTTAACATGCCCCTCTCCATAAAAAAGTGTTGTCCTCAATGCTTCAGTAGATCTGGATGCTTCTGTATAAAATTAACATCCTCCCACGTAGAATATTCAGTGAATAAATTCATCCACTTGATGAGATACTCTGAAATTGATCGATTTCATAGCTGCTAAGTTCTTGTTTCAATGACTACTTCAGGTTCCAATATGATTTTTCCTTCCTCATCAAGTTCTGGAAATATTGTTTGAACTGGAGGTTTGTCACATATAACCTTATTTATTCATGAAACATGGAAAACTGGATGCATTCGAGCATGGGATCTCTATTGATTACAATAATATTTGGGTTTCCATGTAACTTTTGAATTGTTTCCATAAATCCAGTAGCAAATGTACTTGATTTAAATTGATGATACAATGTAGAAAAGTGTGCATACCTGGTAATTCTATCAACTACCACCATGATGGCACTCTTTCCTTGGGACTTAGGTAAACCTGTGATAAAATCCATTCAAATCTCCTTGTTGTAGAAGACCTTGGGTCTTAATTGTATCCACTTTATTTTGCTTGCAAACCAAACATTCTACCACAAAATTTTGAATATCAGATTTAAGGCCATCCCAAAAAAATATTTCTTCACGCTGCAGTAGGTTTTTAAAATTCCTAAGTGTCCTTCTAAGGGAGAAGTGTGTAATTCCAAAAGAACCTTTCGTTTTAATTGGGAATTCTTACAAAGATATAAGTGATATTTGTACCAATAGAAATTATTTTTCCAACTAAATGTACTAGATGTACTAGGATCTTGCTGCAACTTTTGAATGAGTGTCCACACTTCTTCATCCTTTTTCCACTCATCCCTTGCTTCAGTTATCCAATATGGTTGGATAATAGAATGGAATAAAGCAATGCTTCCACCTCTTCATCCTTTCTTGAGAGTGCATCTGCAACAAAATTTAGCTTCCCTTTTTTGGAGATGATTTAAAAGTCATAACCCAACATCTTTCTGACCCATTTTTGCTGTTCTTCTAAAGATAGTCTTTGTTCCAAAAATTATTTAAGACTATCATGATCAATTTTTACCTTGAAGTGTCTTCCCATTAGGTAAGGTCGTAATTTCTTTAGTGCATGTAGTATTGCTAACATTTCCTTCTCATAAATAGCTTTTTGTAAATAATTTTCTTTGATTGGATGACTTTTAAAAGCAACGGGTCTTCCTTATTGCATTAAACCAAAACCAATTCCATTTCCTGAGGCATCACATTGCATAATAAAGGTTTTTGTGAATTTTGGTGTAGCCAAGACCGGTGCTAGGCACATTGCCTCTTTAAGATTTTCAAAGGCCTTAGTTGCTTCAGGAGTCCATGAAAATGCATATTTCTTCAATAATTTTTCTAGAGGTGCTGCTACTCTCTCATAATTCTTAACAAACTTGTGATAATACCTCGTTAACTCGAGAAATCCTCGCAATCTCTTCATAATTGTGGGGACTTTCCATTCCTTAATGGATTTAATTTTTTTAGGGTCTACCTTAACTCCCTCTTGAGATACAATATGACCCAAATATTACACCTCTTGTACTCCAAAGAAACATTTGGATGTTTTTGCATATAATTGTTTCTCCTCCAATAGTTTGAGCACCTTGCTGACATGTTGAACATGATCCTTCCAAGACCTTTTTTAGATTAGTGTATCATCAAAAAATACTAACATAAATTTTCTAAGGAAGGGTTTGAAAATGGAATTCATCAACCCTTAAAATGTAGAAGGTACATTGGTAAGGCCAAAAGGCGTGGACAAAAAATCATGATGACCCTGATGAATTCGAAATGATGTTTTCAGAATATCTTCAGTCTTCATTCTAATTTTATGATATTGTGAATGAAGATCCAACTTGGCAAAATAAATTTCTCGATGTAATTCATACAATAATTCATCAATCACAAGAATGGGAAATTTATCTTTAATAGTGAGCTTATTTAGCTCCCTATAATTCTAACACATGTGCCATGATCCCCCCTTCTTGTGCACCAATACTATTTGAGTAGAGAAATAACTTTGACTAGGTTGAATTATACTAGCTTCTAACATTTCTGCAATCATACGTTCAATTTTGCTCTTTTGGACACAAGGATATCTGTAACGACTGATGTTTTGGGGAACACTTCCTAGAATAAAATGAATAGCTTGATCATGATCAGGAATAGGTGGGAGTACTTTGGGAGTTTCAAGGTTGTCCAAGAATTTTTGGAGATCTGCAGAAATAGAAGATTTTGATGTTGAAACTTCTAGTGAGCATAATTGTGAGATTACGCCTCATTGTTATTTATTCAAATTCTTTGTGATGAGATTAGAGCTTATTATCTTTCCCTACTTCCCTGCGATACCCCTTAATTCAACTTCCTTTTTCCGAAAAAAATTTCAAGACAACTTCTTGAAAATTAAAAGCTACCGTCCCCAAATATTGTAACCATTGTACTCCTAGTAGAACATCAACACCTCCCATTGGAATTGAAATCATAGGACTATTCAATACATATTCCCCCATGGTTACCTTCATATTATGGCATTTTCCAAAGCAATGTTTAGTTCCTACGTTTGCAACCATCACTTGACAATCTAGTGCTGGGTATAGGAAGCAATTCAGTTTCTTGGTTACCTTACAATTAATAAAATTATGGGTACTACCTAAATAAATAAACACTAGTAACTTTTTATTCTTGATATGCCCTTCTATCATGAGAGTTTGAGGAGTGGTAATTCTTGCTAATGCATTGCGAGATATGGTCAGACTCCTTTCTTCTTTCTCTAGGGTTTGTTCCTGGTGTATATCCTCTTCTTTTGAAGTTTATTGTTAATTTTCTTCCTCCACTTCACAATATATGTAAAATAGTTTCTTCTCAGCACACTTATGACCTTTAGTGTATTTTCTATCACAACTGTAGCAAATCCCTTTTGCTCTTTTTTCTTCCAATTGTTGTGGTGTCAAACTTGTAGGTTGTGGAATTCTAGGAGTAGCAAGACTTCTATCTTTATAGATGTGAGTGGTAGGATTCCTTGTCACCATAATTTCACATTCAATTTTTCTTGCCAACCTGAATGCATTCTCCAATGAATGAGGTTCCCAAAGGTGAACCTCATGTTGAATGTTATCCTTAAATGTCCCTGTGAAGACATCAATCCTCTGTTCCCCTAGGATATCAACTACCCTTATATTAAATTTTTAGAAGTCCTCAATGTGCTCCACCTTGGCTAAATAAGGTGTTTCTATTTGTATCCTCATAAAGTGCTATCATTTCCTTCGTAAAAATTGACCAAGTGACCATTTTTTTTACTGGAGCAAAGCCATTGATATGATACAAATGTATGTTGCTCTAAATATAAATTTGCAAGGCGTACCTTTTGTGTGTTTTGCACATTATTGAGATCAAAATATTGCTCCATCTGTAGTTTCCATGTTATGGGATCCTTGCCATCAAACTTCCTCATATCGATCTTTGGAATATGGTGGTTCTTCGAGCCAAAATTAGAGTTCATGAAATCAATATTAACATTTATTTTGTTCTCATCATGAGTTTCCTCCACTATCTTTTCACCTTTAGGAATCATATCTTGTATAAACTTTGTCAAACCTTCGATGTTTGCTTTTAGATATATATGCATATCCTCCCCCTTCCACACCATATCTTCACTATCAAAGTGCAGGTGGTATATGTATATGTATATGTATATGTATATGTATATGTATATATATATGTATATGTATATGTATATGTATATGTATATGTATATGTATATCTATATATATATATATATATATATATATATATATATATATATATATATATATAGATAAAATTTTGTTTAAACATTGTTATGCCAATGCATATCCTCCCCCTTCCACACCATATCTTCACTATCAAAGTGCAGGTGGTATATATATATGTATATATGTATATATATACATACATATATATATATATATATATATATATATATATAATAGATAAAATTTTGTTTAAACATTGTTATGCCAATGTTATTTTCCTAACTAAAGTTTATTAGTGAACTAAACTTTGTTAAATTCCTTTATTCACAACTCACATATCCCACTTTATTTTCTCTTATGAATCAAAATTAGATGTTTACTTATCATTCCATAAATCACTTTCACATTTAAGCTTTATTACATTTGAGCTATTTCGTTTCTGTAGAGCTTATTTTTTCTAGCAACAACACTTCTATAGGGATGGTTCATGTACCTGGCATCATTTACGTGACAAGATAATTTGGAATTTAGAGCTTCATTCAGGAGAAAGAATGAATAATAGGTCCACATTTTTCAACAACATCAACTCTTCATGCAAAATAAAGCAAAATTCCAGACATAGTTCACTCAAGATCTTCCAAATGTGAGAGAGATTTTTAGAAGGAGCTTCCACTTATGATGATAATCATTATCCATATCCGAAAAAGGTAGGGAATTTTCTCAAGTATCTTCCACTGTATATCCCCCGAATTTACTTTTGATAAGGATATGACATCTCCTTTCCACCTTTCTTCCCCTTCTCAAAGTCTAGTTTAGACATCGTCAATTCAGAGAAATAAATTTCAATTAGTAATAGAAAAATGAAAAAAATAGATTCAAAGGGCTAGAAAATAATGGGAAATAATAAAAATACTTCGAACCCCCCTCCCACGCCAAAACAATTGACCAATTGTTTTGGGTGTTATTCATTTTCGTACATTAGCAGTCATGAGATATTGACAGGATTTGGGGTGTTGTTCACAGTTTGGTCCCATGGGGCACACTTCAATTAATTTTATATACTTGAGTTGATTGATTGATAGAGAGTGAGAGGTGGGTTGTTAATAGTACAATGGCTTGATGGAGATGTGGAAAGTTGTATTTTTATTTTTTTTACTTCTCACATGTTTGGCTGAGTGCAGCATAATGAAAAAATACTAAGGATCGTGTCATTAGAGTTGAGAAGAATACAACTGGATTATGCTCCAAATTTGTGCAGACCTACTATTATAATTATGATTGCCATGGATACTATGTAAGATTTATGAACTTCTCCATTGCATCTATACACATATCATCCATAAATGGATTAATTTATTGTTTCTCTTTGTCCGTTTTGTTTTTGGTTTTATTTTTTATGGATTTTTCTTGTTTCATATCACAACCATAGATGACTTTCAGTTGGGGGTTTAGAGGATCAATAACTTCTTCGATTCAGGCGAAAAGGGTCTATTTTTCTTGAATCATTGTTTTTATCAGTGAGTGTTCATTACAATTAATTTTTGTGGCTGGCCCTATTTCTATTGTTGAGAACCTAATTGATGATTTGAGAATTTCATGGGAGGGTGGAGATACTTGGATGTTGAATCCACCTGATCAATCTCAAAAATCATCTGTGTTCATTCTGGAAGATGTTGGCGATAATGTTTGGATTAAGAATGATCGAACTAAATCTTACAACTATGGACATGAGAACTTGACAAAAGAAGATGCAGTATATTACCATTATTGATTAGTTAATCCATCATAAAATAACGAGGGTATGAAATCATGGGGTTCCAATATATATCATTTTATTTTTTGGCTGGTGGATTTTAGAAATTCGAAACACTTTTTGGTATTTCATTGATGGTACTCAACATTGTGATCATCTTAGAGAATAATCAAATTATGAAGTGCTACTCTATCAAATTATTTTTTGGAAGATCCCGACACTTCTTGCCTTTAGTTGATGATTACCAGTGCTTTGGATGAATTCAGATACTTTCTATCATTTCAGAGGTTGGCCTTCTACATGAAGTTCAAGACACTGAAAACATTGAACCACCAAAACTAGCCAGCCAAGCTTATCTATCCCAATTTTTATATACATAGTATTTCTACAAAATTTAACAATGACTCACATATTCTATAATAAATTTTGACTCTAACCATTTATGTAAAATATTTAATCCCATCCTTAGGCATACTGTGATTGGAGCTTGGATGGATTCACATACATAGACCTTCCTAAGAGACTACATATGGTGAACAACATCACAAACACAATTATTTATTACATTGGCTTCTCCGAGAAGGCATATTGGATTCCATGATAGGCGAGTTGTAGTCTGTGCATTAAATAATGTAAAGAGTTGACACAAATAATAGCTATAATTTCATATTTTTCGTATATGTCCTAACCTAAAAAGGGATCAAGATGGCCCAAACTGAAGCCTGCAATAGGAGACCAGGTAATAGAGTGTACTAAATGACACATTACATATGAATGAAAATTGAAATGTGCCATGGTATCACTAAATGTACAAGTTTGTTTTGGTTTTTGGCTTATATTAGTGTGAATGTTCAACAAAGAAAATCTATGTGACAAGAGAGCTTACATATATATGATAAAATTGTATATATCCTTAAGTCTAGGTTAGCTACCTTCGGGACCTAATCGAAAAGTGGAATGTCCACTATCCCATTGGATGCAATATCAAATAGTGATTATTTATTTATTAGAAAGAACATGAGAAGGGACATGATAGGTCATTAAAGGGCTTTTGGAAAAAGTATGATAACACTAATTATTATGTAAGATCATAAGTGTAAATATGCATTTTACCATTATCAAAAGTAGAGATGTCCAAGACATATATAGAGTAGATAAAAATGGTAAAAACACAAGAGAACATACATAGTTATTATATTTTATTCGCATTGATAAAGAGTAAGTTTTATATTTTGAATTAACTAGAAAAATAATAGGAACAATTGAGGTTGAATAGACTAGAAAATAATCAAAGAAATATAGTACAAGAAGTTGTGGCTGAGGCCTTAGCTAGTACACTTTATTTTTCTATAAAACATAAAATTCAAACCCTAAGTGACATATACATATAATCAGAAAGAATGACCATGCTACGGATATACCCTCTAATCAAAAAATGGAAATGCATAGAGTAGAAGAATTTAAGAATATAATACACTTTTCCTAACAAATAAATATGTATTCAAATATTTTCAAGTTCGGTTGGAGAGAAATGAAACAAAGTCGAGCTAAAATATATTACCTGCAACTTATTAAAGGAAAGTAAGTATATAAAATAGTTTCTTTAAAAAAGTAAGGATGAAGAGATTACATGCTCTGACTCTGTATAAACCAAAATGCAGTAATTGTATAGTACAAAAAAGTAATGTCAAATGACCATAATTATCAAGTAATTATTGGGCTACATATTTATATAGGTAAAATCTAAGTAGAAACAACTTGTAAAGGGTCCTATTGAAAAAAAAAAAATCCTTTAAGGGTTATTTCTTTAACCATGTAGATTGTGGATATCTAGCCTAGGGTTTTTTCCTCACAGTCGATAGAAACTTCATAAACAAAAAGAGGAACGAAATAAGATCCTGGACCAATGGTGGTTTGAAAAGTAAAACTGAATATTCGTAAAACCTTTGAATATGTAGTTCTTGAGAGAACATTAAAAAAAATTAACAAGAAATAAATATAAACTGAATGGAAACCAAATCAATCACACAAAGGTAAATACACAATTATTTACGTGGTAAAACCTTGAAAGGGTGTCAAGGAAATCTCCACGGGGCAAGGGATAGGAAAATCTATTAACCAATAATGATTCTCCATAGTTACAAGCCTCTCGGGCCATCCCAATTTAATACGATCTACTTCGTTACATAACTTCCTCTCTATTATGAAACCGATTAGCCTATAAATTACATTATTTACATAATTAGTTTTCATATTCCAACTAACTCCACCTTGACAACAATTTTCCTAGTCCCTTTCCCATGCCCATTCATCATCTCTTCTACAAGCCAAGAGAAGCGAGACACCATCTTAGCTTCTCGATTGTAACTAGCTTCGTAAATATGTTTGGATGATTTTCCTGTGTATAGAACTTTTCGAGAACTACTTTGCCACCATCGATTACATGTCTCACAAAGTGATACCTTACATCAATGTGCTTTGTATTGTTGTGATAGGATGGAATTGTAGCCAAATGAATAACACTTTGATTGTCACAGAACACACTCACTTTCTCCTGCGTCCTTCCAATCTCATCAAGAAGATCGTTTAGCTAGATTTCCTCCTTATAGGCATCTGAAGCAACTATATACTCTCCTTCAGTAGTGGACAAAGAAATTTTCTCTTGAAGCTTTGACATCCAACTCATTTCTCCACTAGCAAGAGTAAAAACATAACTTGTAGTAGATATCCTTTTGTCCAAATCACTTGCATAATAAGCATCCACATATCTGCATACTGGACCTTCATGACTAGCAAAGCTGATGGAATGGTTACTTGTGCCTTTCAAGTACCGAAGCACCCATTTCACTGCTTCCCAATGTTCTTCCCTTGGATTTTCCATGAACCTGCTGACAACTCCAACTTGATGTGAAATTTCAGGTCTTGTAGATACCATCGCATACATTAAGTTTCTTACTGCATTTTCATATGGTACACGAGACATATACTTCTTTTATTAATTAGTTTTAAGACTCAAAATTGAAGAAATCTTAAAATGATAAGCTAATAGAACATTAACAGGCTTCACATAGTTCATACTGAAATTTTCAAGTACTTTCTCCACATACTTCTGCGGTAATAAAAAAGCTTACCATTCTTCCTATCTCTGTGTATCTACATGCCCAAGGTATTTTTTTATGATCCAAGATCTTTCATATCAAATTTCCTAGAGAGTTGAGCCTTTAACCTGTTGATTTCTTCCATCCTTTTTCTTGCAATAAGCATATCGTCAGTATATAACACAAAGATAAAGAATATTCCATTGAAAATTTTGAAGTATACATAATGATCATACACACTTCTAATAAAATTCTAGCTAACCATAAGGGAGTCAAATTTCTTGTACCATTTCCTAAGCGACTGCTTTATGCCATAAAATGATTTCTTGAGCTTGAAAACTAATATTTCGCTGCAAAATTGTACAAAAACTTCTAGTTGATCAATATATATCTCTTCATCCAAATCACCATGAAGAAAGGTTGTTTTAACATCTAGCTGTTCTAACTCAAGGTGAAGTAATGCAGTTAGTGCTAACACAGTACGAATATAAAAATTTTTAACGAATGGTGAAAAAATATCATGGAAATAAATGCCTTAAACCTGAGAATACCCTTTTGCAACGAGCCTTGCCTTATACCTATCAATACTTCCATCAACTTTTCTCTTCAACTTGAAGACCTATTTGCACCCAACAACACTTCTCCCTTCAAGAAGTTCTACAAGATCTCAAGTATTGTTCTTGGCTAAGGAATCCATTTCTTCTTCCATAGCCCTTTTCTGTTTATCACTATCTTCATCATCCATTGTTTCCTGATAATAAGAAGGTTCCCCATCTTCAGTAATCAATGCAAAGGATGAAGTGGAATCTTCATACCTTTTGGTTGTTCCTCTTTCCCTTGTTGACCTTCTTAGAGGGACTGGTTGTTGATCTGGTTCTGGAATTTCTCTATTTTTCTTTGCTTCTTCACCTTTTTCATCAGAAGTCTCTCCTTCCTTTCCACTTTTAGGAAATGGTTTAGTCTCTAATTGAATTTTCTGATTTTGCCATACATGTTTCTATTCAAATTTTCCAACATCCGATTTTAGAAGAGAAGATTCATCAAATGTTACATCTATACTAATGACTATCTTCAATCAAGAGGGATCCCATAATTTGTATCCTTTCACTACATAGTCATACACAACAAAGACATAAAATTTTGATTTTGGATATAACTTTGAATGTTGATTCCTGAGAATAAGAGCATAGGCATCACAAAAAAAAAACTTCAAATGTGAATAATTATAAGATTGACCCGACCAAACTTCTTCAGGAATTTTTCCATTTATGGCAAAAAAAGGTGATCTGTTAACAAAATAAAAAGCAGTAGATACTGCTTCTCCCGAAAATTCCTTTTGCAGGTTAGCATTGTTGATCATGCTTCTGATTTTTCCATAAGAGTCTGATTCATACATTCAACAATGTCATTTTTATAAGGAGTATAAACATCATTTTTATGCCTAACAATCCCTTCTTCCTTATAGCATTTTACAAATTCTAAAGAATTAAATTCACCACCATTGTCAGTTTTTAAACATTTAATTGATGTGCCTATTTTATTTTCCATCATAGTTTTAAATTGTTTAAAAACATTAAATATATCAGCCTTATTGTTTAACATATAGACCCAAAATTTCCCAGAGAAATCATCAATAAATGTTAAGAAATATAATACACCTCCATAAGTCACAGTAGGAGATGGTCCCCAAAGATCAGAATGAATGTAGTCTAAAATTTGTTTACTATTATGATTTCCAATTTTCAACCTTTCTTTACATTGTTTTCCATACACAAAATGTTTACGAAAATCAAACTTCAAGGATTTCAAATCACAAGGAAACTTGTGGTTAATCAGTACCTGAATACCTTTCTTGCTCATGTGACCCAACTGTTGATGCCATAGACGAGAACCTTCTTCTGATTTTTTTGATACAATCGTAGATTCACTAACTTAAGGGCTTCCTTTGATTCTGTAAATATTTTTGACCTTTTTTGCCTTCACAACAACCAAGGCACCTTTTGAGACTTTTAGCACTCCATTCTGACCCTATAAATTTATAACCATTCGAGTCCAAAATTCCCAAAGAAATCAAGTTTTTGTTTAATTTAGGTACATACCTAACATCATATAATGTTTTAACTATTTCATCATACATTTAAACTTTTACATTTCCCATACCAATAGTCTCACAAGATGCATTATTTCCCATAAACACAAAACTACTATTTACAACTTCATATGAAGTAAACCAATTTCTGTGTGAACTCATGTGATGAGAAGAACCAGATTCTAACAACCAATTTTCAACATCTTGAGAGACATTACAAACATGTAGAGCTTCAGCAGTAAAAACTTCATCAATCATAGATGAATCAACTTGATTTCCTTCCTTATTCTGGTTTTCTAACTACTTCCATTTCCAACAGTCTTTCTTGAGGTGTCCAATTTCTTTGCAGTACAAGCACTTGGCTTTACACTTCCTGCTGCCCTTTGATTTTGATCTATAAAAACCCCTTTTTTTCTCCCCTCTTTCCTATGAGCGACCTCGCTCTACAAAGGCTTCTAGTGCAGATGTTTCAATGTTGGATTTCCTTCGTACTTCTTCAGATAACAGAGCCCCCACAACTGATTCAAATTTCAAAGAACCAGTAGTGCTCAAACTAATTTAAGTTACGAAGTGGTCGCATGACTCAGGCATAGAACATAACAAGTTTATAGCCTTGTCTTCTTCCTGAATTTTTGACTTCCATATCTGAAAACTGGAAAATAAGAGTATTAAAAACATTTAAATGTTCTACAACTTTTGTACCATCCTTCATCTGAAGACTGTACAATTTTCATTTGAAATAAATTCTATTGGTAAATGATTTGGTCATATACAAAGTTTCCAGTTTTTCCAACATACCTGCATTTGTACTCTCTTCAATAATATTAAAGAGAACTTCATCTGCGAGGCATAACCCAATGGTATTGACGGCTCGGGAATCCAAGTCCTCGCATTATGAATCTGTAATGCTTGGAGATTTTTTATTCACCCGTCTAATGCTTTGTGCAACCCTTTTTCCATCAGCCAATTCCTAACTTTCAGTTTCCATAATGTGAAATTGTTATTCCCAGTGAACTTCTCCACCTCGAACTTCGCATTCGTCATTTTGGCCATTTATTCCTCCTAGTTTTCCCTTCTTTCTTAAATTTCAAACTAGGATTTAAAAAAAAATGTTTTTCAACTAGGCTTTATGCCTGATTTTTAATTTCAAGAATTAAAAAAAAAAAAACTTGCAGTTCAGAATTTCAAGAAATAAAATTTCTATTTTTTTTTTTAATACAAAAAGCCCAAAACCCTCCTCTTAAACTAGACAATTTCCTTCTCAATTTCTTCTTAAAATTTTTTTTTGTGTTCTTTCAATATTGTCTGTTGTTTTTCACATAAAAATGTTGTCTGCCCTTCTTTTTATAGAAAAAATATTGTCTATCTTTTTTTTCTCAAAAAAAAAGTATTCTCAGAAGATAGAAAAAAAATACCTGATTTTATTCTTTGGCAGGGCCTGCGGTGTTTTTTTTTCCGACAATAGATTCAGATATAAAATTTACTCTTCCCTTTGGCTCAAACAATGACATACTAGTGCGAACTCCTTTGACTTAGACATCAAGTGACTAACACAGACACTCTTCCCACTCACAGTAGAGATGGTGCCTCTCAAACTTGTGGCTTAGATGGTTTATGGCTCAGAAAATGGACAATGACAATGGAAAATTATTAATTTTCTCTCTGCCCCTTGACTGGCGGACAGAGCAGGGTTTTAATCCAATCCGTTCTCCAACGACGACTTTCACCAAAATGACAACTCTTTCAACGTCCTCCCTTTCTCCAGTGACAGGACAGGGGCAGGGATTGCACTCTCTTGGCTTTTCCTTTCTTTGTTGGGGTCGAGGAACTCAGGCGACGACTTCTTCTGTAGATCTGGAGGGCTCCTTGAGTCCAACTGATGATCACAGTTCTTAGCAATGTGTTCTTCCTTTCGGCAGCAGAAATCAAGACTTTCTGACTTGGCGTTGAGATTTCTCGAGTTTTTCTTTCTCTGACGGGTTCGACCATGCAAGAATAAGAAAGCAGCAGAAGGTTTTACCATGCAATATTCAAAACTTTTAGAAATGGACAGAGACTTTTAACAAGGGTTCCTCCATTTCCTAGTTTTCCCAACGTAATCCCGACTCCAAATTCTAGCTTTTATACCATTTGTAGGTCTCGGGAGAACATTTAAACAACATTAAAAAGAAAGAAATATAAATTTAATGGAAACCAAATCAATCACGTACAGGTAAATACATAATTATTTACGTGGTACAACCTTGACGGGGTTTCAAGGAAATCTCCACGAGGCAAGGTATTAGAAACTCTATTAATCAATAATGATTCTCCATAGTTACAAGCCTCTCAGGCCATCTAAATTTAGTATGGAATACTTCGTTACATAACTACCTCTTTGTTATAAAACCGACTGATCAGTAAATTACATTAATTACATAATTATTTGTCATATTTCAACGCAATAGTCATAGCTCGAGAGGGGAATGCATACCTGCATCTACAAAGAGGAAACAAATAATGTTGGAAAAGAATACAGTCGAAAAAATGTTGAGATTTCCATTGAAAGAAGAAACCCTACCTTGATGTAAAGACGTGCTACTTTGGACTTGACTGAAGGGCCTATAAACTTTCCAATCTAATCTTATTCACCAACGTGAGATATATTTCCCTTATCTATAAGGACTAGAGTTCCAGCGAGAGGATCTAATCCAAGCATATGACAAATCTCTCTTACAGAGACTGAGATTCTTTGGTTAGGTTTACGATAACTAATAACTTTAATTACTCAATCTATGATGCAAACAATTCATTCTGATCCATTTGAAGGGGTCAGTTACCATGATTGTCAGTTCCCTCCTAAACCCAATCTTAATGGCCACATTCAAGAGAAAAATATCTCAGAGCACCAAAGATATACAACAACTCACCAATGAATTGCAGATCTCTTAGGGTGGAAATTAATGAAAGGCTTTTGTAGGATGGGGTTGCAACATTGAACAAAAAAAAGGGAAGTTACGGTAAACCCTAACCATTGTCGTTGCCCATGTTCACCTCCACTCTCTATTTATAAATTAAAAGTTTAAAATATGTCTCAATGACACTCTTGTCTTCCTATATAGCAAAATAAATAGTGCCTCTAGTGGAAAACAAGACGTGGCAAGGAGGCACATGAACAAACTCATTACGCAATGAAAGAACGTGAAATTCTCTGTCGTATGCACTGAAAGAGCTAGTGACAACAAGTGAATTTGGTGTGTGATTAACTAACTCGTGTATTTCATTGTAATCATGCAACCGTCATATTGGCCAGCCACACTAAAAAACATATTCTTCTTTAGACTGACGAATCTCCTACAATGTCATGAGGAAGAACCTCATAGTAAAATGCCTATCGATGTAGCTAATATTTAGAAATGTTTCATGACCGTCAAAAGTACATTTGTCTTTCTTTTTTATATATGAGACAGAGAAAAACAAAAATCGTTATGCCATGTGATTAATAATAAAAAATATCCCGTTGAATTTTGAATTGGTTCATGTCCTTAACATGCATAGATGAGAAAAATTATATATTTATTATTGATTTCCTGCAGCCATGCACCTTCATTTTCCAGAATTTTGCACAACGAAATATTCGTGATGCTAATTTTATGTGCAACCTCATTCTGATAGCCTTCACTTCCTTCGTCGTACAACTTATTCTTGCATCCACATATTAACGTGTTCAAATTATAATATTTTTTTATATTAATTATATAGAAGTAAAATATCACTTCAATTTATAACTCGGAGGACTATGGTGTACGCATCATCACAATTTGTATGTGAAATATCTTTTACACATGTATATATATATAAGGATTACAAAATAAGAGATGAGAATTTTGAAGCAAGAATGATTTACATAAATGAATTGAAATATTATTTAAAAATTACAAATTTATATAAATGAATTTAAACAGTATTTAAAAATAATAAATTTTAATTGATAATGTTAAAATTTTGATAAACATTATTTTTTTTGGTCAAAAGGAATGAAATAGATGGTCAATGCAAAATAGAATGTTGTATAACAAGTATAATGAGGATGAATCTCTGTAATCAATATTTTTTTTACATTTAAATGTATATATATTTAAGTTAGATTAATTTTTTTATAATAATAATAATTGATAAAGTTACTTTTTATTATATAAAATAATCATTAATTTGGTTACCTTTTATTATATAAAATAAATATTTTTTTGGTTTTTCATCAACATTACTAAACATTTTGTTTTAAAAATTTAAACTCACAAATAAAGTCAAAATCTTTCTCTACTCAAGTTGCATTTCCCAATGCTATCAATTAATAGCTTCATCATTGCCCAATTCTATCAATTACCAGTTGTAAAAATACATAAAAAAAATGTTACGGGTGAGATGTGACTCATACGTCTCCTTTCCTCATATAAAATATTAAATTGCATACTTCATATAAAATATTAAATTGCATATCATTGTCTCACATTGTAAAATAAAAATGAACATTAATGGACATGAAATGGCATTACATTTTACTTTCCATTTTAAAATCACAATGAGTATTGGAACAATTTAATCACAATAAGTATTCGAACAATTTTTTATTTGAAGTTTTGAAGCAATAACGTACTCACAAAGTGTATAGGCAACATAATGCCAAACCAGTATAGTACGCTGCTGGTAATAGATATCTCGAAGGTTGCTACAACTGTATTAGGAAAAAAAAAAAAACCACTATTCATGTCATCCATGCAAAAAATTAATAAGAATACAATTTGAACTTCCCAAAAATCCTCGTCCCCGGACCGATATAAAATATTAAATTACATATCAATGCCTTGTAAAATAAAAATAAACAGTAATGTCCATGAAATGGCATTACATTCTACATTCCATTTTAAAATTACAATGAGTGTTGGAACTAATTTTGATATTTGATTCGGAGTTTTGAAACAATAATATATTCACAAAATGTATAGGCAACAGAATGCCCAAACACTATTGTACAGGGCTGGTAATAGATATGTCGAAGATTGCTCAAACTGTATTAGGGAAAAAGTAAAAACCCCTATCCATGTCATCCATGTAAAACATTAATAAGAATACAATTTGAACTTCCCAAAAATCTTCGTCCTCGGACCGATAGCATTCTATATAGCATTCTATATTTATACCTTTCTAGTAGAAACATCATTGCTATTTCTACTATGTACTCACAATATTCACATGACAAAAGCCACACCAACACTCCAATCCAATAAATATATATTATGCTTTATTAGGCTCTATATTGTTGAATTTAGCTGATGATTTTCAATTGGATATATATATATATATATATATATATATATAGGGATTGAGTGTGACGACATTATTCTATGGCTTTTAGTGCTATTATTATTCACAATTGTATGAGAAGTATTTCATGAATTGGCATTAAATTGTAATTGTGTGTTGTTTAATGCAAGTAACTCATGGATTGGTAATGTAACATTCTATACTAAATAAAAATTGTTTAATTGACATTAAGTTGTGTGTTGTTTAATGTATGTAATTTTTTATACTAAATAGAAAATAGAAGAGAGTGGTGGCAATGATGCAGGTTAGTGTAATTGATATTAAGTTGCGTGTTGATAGAAGAGAGTGGTGGCAATGATGCAGGTGTTGGAATTTAATTCCAACTGCCTGCATTGATCAACATACAACAAAAGTAATTGTGAAAGGATCGAAATACAACAGAGTAATGGTTGATGGGATTGGAAGGGACAACAATGGCAGTGGAAACCTCCAGTCCAAAACTTCACGTAACCACGATCTTATCTGCAGCAACCACCAGAAATTAAATTCTCCACCAACCATATTAGACACACAAGCCAACAAGCAATTCCAGAGGGGTAGCAAAGATGGGCAGCAAAGGGGGGTTCTCTAAATTCTCCACCAACCATATTAGACACACAAGCCAACAAGCAATTCCAGAGGGGTAGCAAAGATGGGCAGCAAAGGGGGAAGGAGAACCCCCGGAATGGGTGATGTTAACCATGTATGGACCCACCTGTCCACCAAACAAAGCATAAGGGAACATGGGTTATAAACCTTAGCATAAGTTTAATGTTTTTGAGTTAAGTTTTATTTCCCGCATATGTTTTTATTTTTACCATGTGTTAATTCTATTTTAACGTGGTACATTATGTTTTTACTTTGGTAATACATATTATATATATTATAAATATGAGATATTTGTAATATATATATTATATTGTAAAGAGATATAAATATGCCATGAGCATTAAAAGAACAGTGACAATTGCTGTAAGAGCATTGTTTGCACAGAGAGTTGTAGTGTATTATATTTTTATATTTTTCTAGAAGGCTGAAAACATAAAAAACAGAGACAGATAAAAGTTTGGAAGCGCTGCGTGTGTAGCAGCCTGTTGAAGGATTTTAACCAGTGAACCCAGAACACTGTTATGAAGATTTGTAATAGCAGTTTGTCATTTATTTTATGAAATAGAGATAAGTATTTCATCTCTGTGTCTGTTTGCGTTTTAAATTTATTTCGGAACTCTGTGTTGTGTATTGGTTAAGGAATTATTCACAAATTCCAACATGGAATCAAAGCTAGTCCAGGCTCTTTGAAGGTGTTAAAGAATCTGAAGGAAGGAGCTTGTTGCAACAATTCTCCAGCAGAGTGAAGGCTCAGCAAAAGTCCAAGGTATTTCTAAAAACAAAGTTTATTGTTTGATGTTAAGATTACAGTCCAGAGAGCTGTAAAAGAGAAGTCTCAAGAGTTTTAGAGAAATTTTATTTCTTAGCAGAGAGATATTTTATTTAAAAACACATTCACAATGGCAGCAACAGGCACCAATATGACAAATCCCAACCTTCCATAGTTTAATGGGAAGAATCATGAATATTGGGCTATCACTATGAGAGCTCTGTTTCCCTCACAGGACATATGGGAGCTAGTTGAGAATGGCTACCTAGAACCAGTAGATGCAACAGCATTGGCTGCTTTGACAACAACAGAAAGAGATTTGCTAAAAGATAATAGGAAGAAGGATTCCAAAGCCCTATTCTATCTTTTTCAATCTGTACATGAGAGTATTTTCCCAAAGATTGCAACTGCAACAAAGTCTAAGGAGGCATGGGATATTCTCAAGGTTGCCTATTAAGGCATGGAGAAGGTGAAGACAGCAAAGTTGCAAATGATGAGGAGAGATTTTGAAACTTTTTGTATGAAAGACTCTGAAAATATTGACTCATTCTTCACACAAGTTATTGGGTTGGTTACCGAGATAAGGTATCATGGAGAGACACTTGAAGACAGAAGAATTGTGGAGAAAATATTGAGAAGTCTACCCTCAAGATTTGATGCCATAGTAGTGGAAATAGAAGAGAAAAATGATCTCTCACAATTTATAGTGGATGAGGTGAGTGCATCCCTGATGTGTCATGAACAAAGACTGAACAGAGGATCAGATTCCACATTGGAACAAGCCTTCAAGACCCAAATTTCTTTTGGTCAAGGCAGAGGTCAAGGCAGAGGTAAAGAGAGAGACAGAAGCCAAAACAGTGGCAAAAATAGTCTTGCAAGTTCGAGTGGAAGGAGCAGCAATAAAAACCACAATGAAGGCTCAAGCCAACAGCAAGATCATGGGCAAAGGTATGATAAATCCTAAGTCCAGTGTCATTATTGCAAGAAATATGGGTACTATGCCAATGAATATAGGAAAAAGCAAAATGACATGAATAATAGGAATAATGTTAATTTTGAAAAAGAAGAAAATAAGAACCAGAAGAATGTGCTGTTAACATGTAATATAGCACAAGATAAACAAGATGATGTATGGTTCTTAGACTCAGGTTGTAGTAACCACATGACTTGAAACAGAGCAATGTTTGCCAACCTAGATGAAAATGTTAAATCTGAGGTAACAACAGGAACTGATAGAAAGATTTCTATCAAGGGAAAAGGCAGAGTCAGTATCCTGGTAAGAAATGGAGAACAAAAGTTTGTGCTAGATGTATATTATGTACCTGGCTTGAAATGTAATCTTTTGAGCATTGGAAAGCTCATTGACAAGGGCTACAATGTATTTTTTAAAGATGATGTGTGCACAATCAAGGACATACCTCCAAGCAAGAAGGTCATTACAGAGG
Source organism: Pinus albicaulis (assembly GCA_034641835.2). Classification (NCBI taxonomy): domain Eukaryota; kingdom Viridiplantae; phylum Streptophyta; class Pinopsida; order Pinales; family Pinaceae; genus Pinus; species Pinus albicaulis. Next base: position 1,162,662,248 of record CM076570.1, on the reverse strand, counting down.
TGCAAATGATAAGCAATAGGATGTTTCCTCTCAAGCTCAGAGCAGACTTGAAGGAAGGAAGAAATGTAGCAGCTGTAACACAAGAGGTATTTCAAGAGGAAGTGAAAGATGAAGGCTGGTTATGGCACTTGAGATTTGGACATCTCAATTTCGAAGGCCTAAATTTGTTGCACAGAAAAGAAATGGTAAAGGGATTACCATTGATTGAGAAACCGGACAGCCTTTGTGAAGGCTGCATCTTGGGAAAACAACACAGAGAAAGCTTTCCAGCAGGAAAGAGTATAAGGGAAAAGACACCCTTAGAAATTTTCCACTCAGATTTGTGTGGACCAATGCAAACACCATCTTTAGCTGGAAAAAAATATGTTTTGACATTCATAGATAATTACACCAAAAAGACATGGGTGTATTTCTTGAAACAGAAGAGTGAGTGTTTGAGAAATTCCGCCACTTCAAAACTCTTGTTGAGAAGCAGAGTGGGCACTACATCAAAGTGCTGAGAACTGACAGAGGTGGAGAATACATCTCAAAAGAGTTTCTACGTTTCTGTAGGGAGAATGGCATACATAAGCAGTTTACCACAAGATACACACCTCAGAAAAACGATGTTGCAGAAAGGAAAAACCAGACCATCATGGACATGGTTAGAAGTATGTTGAAGGAAAAGCATTTGCCAAATGAGTATTGGGCTGAAGCTATCAATAGTGAAGCGTAAATCTTGAATATATGCCCAACCAAAGTTGTCATGAACAGAATTCCAGAAGAAGCGTGGAGCAGCAGAAAACAGTTCGTCACCCACATGAAAGTATTCGGCTATGTGGCATATGCACATGTCCCAGATCAACTTTGAAAGAAGATTGATAGTAAGGGGGAGAAATGTATCTTTTTTGGATACAGTAATGAGTCCAAGGCATATAAACTCTATAATCCATCCACCAAGAAAGCAGTAATAAGCAGAGATGTGCAGTTTATTGAAGAGGAATATTGGGATGGAAGCTTAGAGAAAATAGTGAGCGTGAAGACTAGTATGTCTCATGAAGAAGAAGAGAACAGGACAACAACAAATAATCCCTCCACAGTGGCTCCTCATCCACCTCCGCAAGTACAGAAAACCACACCACAAGCTGGAAACAGAACAGCCTTGAGAAATCAAGGAAGTGCTTCTTCAACCACACCACAGGGAACTAAAACTCCATCGAGTTCAAGTGGAGCTCCAAGTACACCAAGAAGATCGAGATTCAGAAATTTGAGTGAGATTTATGAACAAGGAGAGGTAAATGATAATGCTGGTTTGAATTCTTTATTTGTTTTGTATTGTCATGTTGATGACCCAATTCATTTTGAAGATGCGGTAAAGGAAGAAAAATGGATTAAAGCAATGGATGAATAAATTGGTGGAATAGAGAAGAGTAATACATGGGAGTTAGTGGACCTCCATAAAGACAAAGAAGTCGTTGGAGTAAAATGGGTCTATAGGACCAAGATAAATGCTGAAGGCAAGATTGAAAGGCATAAGGCCAGACTTGTTGTCAAAGGCTACAAGCAACAACAAGGGAGAGACTATGATGAAACCTTTGCACCAGTTGCAGGGATGGAAACAATGAGAACAATGTTGTCCATAGCAGCACAACATAAATGGAAGGTTTATCAGATGGGTGTGAAATTTGTATTCCTGAATGGAGTGTTGAAAGAAGAGGTATATGTTGAACAACCTCCAGGCTATGAGATTGAAGGCCAAGAGCACAAAATATGCAAGCTGAAGAAAGCTCTTTATGGGCTGAAGCAAGCTCCAATAACATGGTATAGCAGAATAGATGCTTACCTGACAGAAAATGGATTTGAGAAATGTGATGGAGAACCCACACTCTACATAAAGGAAAATGATGGTAAGATACTTATTGTTGTTTTATATGTAGATGATTTAATTTTTACTAGCAATGAAGATTCTCTCATTGTTGATTTTAACGCAGTCATGAAGAGTGAATTTGAAATGACTGATTTGGGTTTCTTGAGATATTTTCTTGGAATTGAAATAGAACAAAATGAAAATGGTATTTTCATTTCCCAAGCAAAATATGATGAAGCAGTGTTGAAAAGATTCAACATGTAGAACAACAAAGAAGCTGTAACTCCAATAGTAATGGGGTTGAAATTGAGCAAAGAAGACAACAACAAGGATTTTGATCCAAAACTATTTAAAAGCATAGTTGGCAGCCTCATGTATTTTACTGCAACTAGGCCAGATATAATGCACGTTGTTAGTTTAATCTCCAAGTTTATGGAAAGACCGAAAGAGACTCATTGGCAGGAAGCCAAGAGAATTCTCAGGTATGTGAATGGGACAAAGGGATATGGAATTTTTTACTCCTCATCTGAAAATTTTGAATTGACAGGTTACACTGACAGTGATTGGGCTGGAAGTGTAGATGATAGGAAGAGCACATCTGGATATGTGTTTCATTTTGGGATCGGGAGCAATTTCATGGGCTTCCAAGAAGCAACCAGTAGTTGCTTTATCAACAGCAGAGGCAGAATATATGGCAGCAACAGTAGCGGCATGCCAAGCAGTATGGTTGAGAAGGGTACTTAGAGATTTGTGTCATGAACAGGAAAAATGCACAACCATTTACTGTGATAATAGCTCAGCGATAACTTTATCAAAAAATTCTGTCTTTCATAAAAAAACAAAGCATATTGATGCTAAATTTCACTTTATAAGAGAGCAGGTAAATAATGGCTAAATTGTTTTGCAGCACTGCAGAACAGAGGAACAATTTGCTAATATTTTAACAAAGCCATTAACACAGAACAATTTTAATTATTTCAGGAAGTGCCTGGGTCTGCAGGAAAACCCAACAGTTGAAATTAAGGGGGAGTGTTGGAATTTAATTCCAACTGCCTGCATTGATCAACAAACGACATAAGTAATTGTGAAAGGATCGAAAGACAACAGAGTAATGGCTGATGGGATTGTAAGGGACAACAATGGTGGTGGAAACTTCTAGTCCAAAACTTCACGTAACCACGATCTTATCTGCAGCAACCACCAAAAATTAAATTCTCCGCCAACCATATTAAATACACAAGCCAGCAAGCAGTTCCGGAGGGGAAGCAAAGATGGGCAGAAAAGGGGGAAGGAGAACCCCCGGAATGGGCGACGTCCACCATGTATGGACCCACGTGTCCACCAAACAAAGCATAAGGGAATATGGGTTAGAAACCTTAACATAAGTTTAATGTTTTTGAGTTAAGTTTTATTTCCCGTATATGTTTTTATTTTTACCGTGGGTTAATTCTATTTTAACGTGGTACATTATGTTTTTACCTTGGTAATACATATTTTATATATTATAAATATGAGATATTTGTAATATTTATATTATATTGTAAAGAGATATAAATGTGCCGTGAGCATTAAAAGAACAATGACAATTGCTGTAAGAGCAGAGCATTGTTTGCACAAAGAGTTGCAGTGTATTGTATTTTTATATTTTGCTAGAAGGCTGAAAACATAAAAAACAGAGACAGAGAAAAATTTGGAAGCACTGCATGTGTAGCAGCCTATTGAAGGATTTTAACCACTGAACCCAAAGCACTATTATTAACAGCAATTTGTTATTTATTTTATGAAATAGAGATAAGTATTTCATCTCTGTGTCTGTCTGTTTTTTAAATTTATTTTGAAACTCTATGTTGTGTATTGGTTAAGGAATTATCCACAAATTCCAATAGCAAGTTAGTGTAATTGACATTAAGTTGAGTGTTGCTTAATGTATGTAACTTTCTATACTAAATAGAAAATGGAAAGAGGGGTGGCAATGATGCAGGTTAATGTAGTTCTCGCCAGTTTCAAAGATTAGATTACACTAGAGTGATTTGCATGTAAAGGCCAAAGTTAAGTATTATGAACTCCTACAACCTCTTTTTAGCAATTTCTTGTACGATGAAAACTCATCCTTATAAGTTTATAATGCAAGGTATTTTTAAGATAGGACCATTCTTCCTATGCTTTGCAAAGTACGTTTATTCTTGATAGTTTGAACATAATTAGATGTATAATGCAAGGTATTTTGAATATACGACTATTCTTCCTATGCTTTGCAAAGTACGTTTCTTCTTTGATAGTTTGAACATAATTAGAAGGCGCATGTCAACGTGATCCTCTGGTTTGTGGGATGAGGGTCCATTTATTTAAATAACTGACATGTAAAATGTGTAGAGGTAAATATATTTCTGTTGAATTAATGGCTTTAAACTTGTTCAAATCAACTCTCCTCAGAAAGATAAATTAAAAATCCGATGTCCTGGCTATTCGTTATGCGTGAATAGCTGGATGAGTGAGGTGAGCAATTCAAATAGCTTTCTATTGAACCCCATTTATGAGATACAAAATTACAATGATGTTTTTATCATCAATTCTTTTCATCATGCCAATGAATAAAAAGAAAATGAAGTAGATAAGACTCTCCAAAGCTTGGTATGCAGTAAGATCTAGGAAAATGGCATATCCAAAAAGTTTAAGAGGGCTAATGTTATGAATATTTTCATAACAAAATCAAAATTTTATTTATTGATTACTAGAGAGGGGTTGTGCTCATCACATTATCCTTTTGAGTCGTGGTCCCATTGTGTCCTTTTATGTTCCTCTCTAGCTCTTATAAGTTGCATGTGCTCTATGTTTTTGAGCGTATGTGTCCTCCCTGTCTACTTCTTGATGGTCTAGCTTTTGAAAACGTGTTCGATGGACTGTATTAGCTATTGCCGGAAAAGTTTTTGATGGTCGACTTTTTGAAAACGTGTTGGATAGATTTTATTAGTTGCTGCTGGAGAAGAGTTTTTAGATATTATGATATGTTTTCTTTTTAAGGGATCATGAAATGTTATATTTCATATAAAGAGAGTAATAGTGAGGTAATTTTATTTTTATAATAACTGTTTTTCAATTATTTGCTAGGTGTTGAAATCGTCAGTTCAAGTTTAAGTGTTCTAGTTCAATTTGAGTTAGTTGAGTTTAGTCGAGTTATAATATAGTGATTTAATGTTGATGTCTCCAATATAATATTATTTAACTGATTCCTAATATTGAGAAGAATAATTCTCTGCCACTAGAGAAAATTTGGAGCAGTAATTAGAACAAATTTGGAACAGCATAAAGGAGAAGCAAGCCTGCATAAAACTATATGAGAGAACAGCAAAAGTTTAAGAAAAGTTGAAAACGGCTAAGAAGCAGAAGAAGAACGGAAAAGCCCAGCAAAACCAGTAAAAGCACCAACAAAACTAATTATAAAAAGGAAATTCTAGAAATAGAAAGGCTATTCGAGAAAAAACCGACATTAAAAAAATTTTGCCCTATTTTTATACGAGGCTCAGCGTTATTAACGCAGCACTCAAAGCGAAGAGGTGCGTTAGTCTCGGTCAATTACACGGATTTCAAACCGTGTAAGGCTGTTCGAGAAGAAAACCGAGATTAAATATTTGTTGCACTAATGCACTGTTTCATAGGAGGCTCAGCGTTATTAACGCAGCACTAAAAGGAAAGTGGCCCGTTAGTCCGGGTCACCTACAGCCGTGAAGTACTGGCGTTAAGGTAATTTGCTGGGTTAAAAGCTTAAAATGATTTGAACCTTAACGTCTTTCTTTAAAAGGAATTTAAAGCTTTATAGAAAAGGTTTGACTTCTTTTTTTTTTGGTAAAAGGTAAGAAGCCCTTTATACGAATGTTTTTTAAAAGAAAAAGGTGATTTTAAAAGCTTCATATGAAGGTTAAGGAAGTTCATTTTTATGTGAAGGTAAAATGCTTTTATTAAAGTTAAAAAAAAAAGCAGCATTTTTTTTTAATTTTTTTGGAAGGAGATATAAAAAAAAAACTATTATTAGTATTTGAAGTTTTCTTTTGTTTGAAAGGAAATTTTTTTTGAGAAAATGAAATTATTTTTAGAAGGTATTTGATCAGCATATGTAGACTCGTTTTTTTGTGGAAGCTAAGCAAAGAGGTCATGGGAAAAGCCAAGAGGCTAAAGCAAAAAAAAGAATGTTTGAGATCTTTTTAGATCTGGAAATCAAGAGGCAAAATGATGCCTCTGCATTAAAATGCATAAAAGAATCAAGGGATGACAACATTCTCCCTCTAATTTTAGATGCCAAGACAACCAAAGAGACATGGAATACCCTTGAGAAGTGTTCTGGTGCAAGGGATAGCATTGAAGTTGAAGATGAAGGTGGATCTATAGCAACGAGATGAAAAGACTTAGCCAAAAGTGGATGATGAGTGTGAAGAAATTGCAGAAGCAACAGAGAAGAAGCACGAAGATGCTCGTGAACCCCATTGTGCACAGCCACAAGTGGATTAAGATATGGTGAATCCAACAACAGAACTTCTTGACGAAGATTTGGTGAATCCATCAATAGAGCTTGCTGATGAAGACTTAGTGAATCCAACAATTGCGCTTGCTGATGAAAGTAAAAATACTATGGTAAATCTAACTGATTGAAAATTTGATCAGGATTTTTTGGCTAATAATGATTGGTTGCAGATGATGCAACAGAAATATCATATAGACATGATGTTATTCAATGATGAAATCCCACTTGATTCAGTGGAAGACAACCTGTTTGCAGCAACGCAAGTTAATGAAGAAGAGACAAAGACAGAGAAAGAGATAAAGAAAGATGCAAATAAAGAATTCTACAAAGGGAAAGTAGAAACAGAGACAGAGATAAATGCATATGCAAAGAAAGAATTCTGCAAAGGGAAAGAAAAAATAGAGAAAGAGGCAAAAGTGCAACAGGAGAAAGTTTCCATTGCAGAATAGAAGAAAAAAAAACCAATGTGGTTTTGGAGATGTTTTTACACTTACCATTTATTTCCAATGTGCAGGAAAACAGACAGATTATGAAGAAGAGTTAAAATTCCTTGAAACATGGCTTGCAACACCATATCTTGATGAGGTCTACACAGAAGCTGTAGATATGAATGTTGAAGACAACATGCATGATGAAAATGTCGATGAAATTTTCAATTATTGGAGTTTTAAAGAGATAAAATATTATTCTGATCTGATGTTGCAACAGATTGCTGATGAAAAGTGAACTACAGAAGACAATATGTGGCAACAACCCACATACAATTATTTTCTCGAAGAAATCCAAGACATGCTTAGACAACCTGGAACAATAGAATACTTGCACCAGCAAATGAAGAAACTGAGTTTTGAAGGCTACAACAAAGAGAAAAATCTAAAACAATTTAGAGGCTATAGAATCTGGAAAAAGAGAAGAAGAAAACTAAATCTAGTTGAAAGTCAATTTTTTTTTGAAATGTAAGCCTCACTGAAACATAGACCAACAGGTATCTTAATTAAATTTTTATGTGGTTGTAATTAAGGGGGAGTGTTGGAAAATCTAATTCCAACTACCCGCTAGGTGTTGAAACCGTCAGTCCAAGTGTCCCAGATTAGTTTGAGTTAGTCCAGTTTAGTCGAGTTACACTACAGTCATTTAATGTTGATGTCTCCAATGTAATCCTATTTAACCGATTCATAATATTGAGAAGAGCAATCCTTTGCTCCACTTCTTTTCAATTTTCAATTCTTCGCAAGAGAGAAATAACATATGTCCACATACATGAATACAATAGTGATATTTTTCATCCCTAGTGTTGAATTGAACATAATAGATTTCACAATAGAGGAGAGTATTAAATGAATAAAACATAAAATATGCCAAATAGAGGAGTTGAAAATAATGAGCTGCTACATTGTTATGCATGGTGAGGGGTAATTTTATTTTTACAAAGAGCATTTTCATCTAGGAAAAATAATGAGGCACTACATTGTTCTACATGGTAGAGTGAAAGAGGAAATTAATAGACAATAGAACAATGGAACATAAATATTTGACGCACTGAAAAAGTCAATATTTATGCTCATACCGGGTTCAATGCAAACTTTTCATTTTGCCTCTTCCCAACCATGGTTGGAGATCATAAGGGATGCCCGCTTGAAGTTGTCAAAGTGTCTTAAAATAGTTAAATTGGAAGGTTTGTCTAGGTCAATTTGTTAAAACGTTGAATGAAGTTGCATTTTTCCATGCACAAAAAATTAATTCACAAAAATTAGGAACAAAAACAAGCCACCTTGTATAAGTATCCAAACAACACTCTAGAAAATTATGGATGATTCAAAATAGATATTTAAACTAAAGACAAAGAAATATTATATCAATGTAGAAGGAGATATCTAGTGATCATCTGCAAATCTTGAGATATCTAGTAAAGACGGACAACACTGCAAAAAAAACATGCCGAATAGTCCAAACAAAATACAAAAATAGGTAATATGTTTTAATTATAAAACTGCAACAATGCAACATTCACATAAACATATACATGAATAGATGACAACACATTCATGGATATATCTCACCAACCAAAAGCATCTATAAAAAAAATGACATATTATTATTTTCTCTCTTCATATTAAGAAGTACCACTTCAACACCCAAGGAATTTCATAATCCATTTATGAAATTGTGCCACATTATCCAAATTACATCCAATGTAAATGACTAACGGTCATAGAGACAAACACCGAACCTGAAAAATAACATTGCCACTGTCATATGACTATATAATGCAAACACAAGCATCATTGAATAATTGTGACACGTGTTAATCTAGAGGTTGTGGGTCTATATAAAAATAATAAAGCACCTTTCAAAGGAGACATAAAACCACAACTTTAGTTGTTTCTAATACAATCAGAGTCTGCACATATGAGATGAGTAAACCAAGGCCTCCCATGCATTGGTTATCAATGTGGCTGAAGAATGCGTCCTCTTGAAACAATAATTTTCCAAATACAAAGATATCCACAAAGATTGATGTAGAGCATGATTTTTCTTTGTTAAAAGGGTACAAGGGAATCTTCAACACCGTAGTGTGGAGTGAGTAGAATCCATGTCATTTAACCAATGATCTGCCCACAGTATATGAGTTTCCTCATCAAGAAATCTCTTCTCACATCCCACTTCTCTTAGATCATTGGAAATTTCATGCTGCAATATGTCTACATACTCAATACCCAAACAATATAGTGCACTAGAAACCAAAATACTTGCTATTATCTAGAAGCCGAAAATAAAGATGCAAGCACATGCTTGTAGTCATGAAAGTAAACAACATTTCCTATTGCAATAAGCTTTACTAAGTATCCACAAATAATGTAGGTGTGATCATCTTTAAAATGAAGGATAGATATCTTGAACTAGAGAATTTCTATAGAATGATCTTTGACATGAACTAGTAATGTGACATTCCATATCTGTACAGGGGTTTGAAGACAATTTTGTATTCATGAGCACATTTTCAATTTTCAACTGTTACTTGGCTCAATGTATAACACTCATAAATGGAAGCTCATAATGATTGCATATTCATATGTTGAAACTATAGTTGTTGGGGCCACCAAGAGATGATTTCAGAAAATTGAATCTACTACTAGATCATCTTTCATTTCCATACAAATCAAGTAATGACCAAAATCTTTCTCTTAGTGTAGAGTATGCATTCCTTCCGTTGTTTCTCCACATCATGCAACATAAATTTTATGGTAGTCACATATCATTCCTCCTCTGAATTTCCAAACAAGGACTCTAGTGTTGTGTCTCATGAAAGGAATGTGTAAACATTATTATTTACCTTTATCAAGTTGCGCCTCGAGGGATTTCCCACCCACTTTCCTTTCATATTTTCTCTAACCATTTCTCTCTCATCCCATATTTTAGATGCAACGTAGATAATGGACAATAGTACATAACTTCCAGTTTTTCCGGGATCCAAATAAAAAAGTTACTTTGCTACAATTTTTCCTATCTCAATGTCATAGTGAACTTTGCAGGCCCCCAACAAGGCTCCCCACATAGTGGCAGCAAGGTCTAAGGGAATTTTTTCAATAAAATCTTATGCCTCATTGAGATGACCAACACGACAAGGTAGGTCCACCATGCATGCATAATGCTCTATCCTAGGTGTAACTTTGTAATCTTGAATCATGGACACGAACAAATGTGATCCCTTATCCAACGAGCAGACATGGATACAAGTAGACAAAACAAAAACAAAGGTAATATGGCTTTGGCCCATGCACATTTCCTTAATTTGGGAAAAATGTGCAAGTTCTTCCTCTCTATGGCCATGCATTCCGTATCTAGAAATAATTGCACTCCATGAGATGACATTCCCTTTAGGAATTTAGACAAATGGTTGGCATGCAGTTTGAAAATTACCACATTTATAATACATGTCTACGAGGGAAATTCCATGGCCACATTTGATTCAAATCCAGTTTTTATTATGTAACCATGAATGCACTTACCTTTTTTCAAAGCTTCCAAATAATAATATGCAGGAACCACAGTCACCGTGGTGAATGAAATAGGTTTCACATTTTCTAGCTACATTTTTCCAAGTAGAGCCAAAGCCTTAGCTGGATTTCCACCCTGGACACACCCAAATATCATGGCACTCCATGAAACCATGTTTCTGTTAGGAAGGTCACCAAATATTTTTCATGCAACTTCTAATCTCACAAGCTTAACATACATAACAATAAGAGAATTCCCCACAAAAACATGAGACTCTAGCTTGCATTTAAGCACATCTGCATGGATGCACATACCTTGTTTCAGAAATCCCAAATCTGCACATGGTTGAAGTGCACTAGACATGGTAACTGAGGTAGGTATCAAACCCACTATTTGCATTTGATGAAGGAGAGTGAAAACCTCGCATGAATGTCAATTTTGGGCATATCCAACAATCATTTCCTTCCACAAAACCACTTCTCTTTTATAAATTTTGTTAAATATTCAGGATGCAATATCCAGAATCCCACATTTAGCATACATGCCCAACAAATAATTCTCTATAAAATCATCCCACATTTAGCGTACATTCCCAACAAATAATTCCCTATAAAATCATCAAATTCCAAACCACACTTAACTAGGTACCCATGGATTGATATACCGTTGTCATAATTTTTAAAGGATATGAGAAATTATTTTCCTCAACATAGAGAGTTCACATAGAGTTGTTGAAATGACTTAATCCAAACCATATAGTTACATAAATAAAATTATAAAGTTATTCATTTTAATAAAAATTGGTGGAGAATAAAATCACAACTATAGTGGAACAAGTAAAATCAAATTATTTTACAAATTATTTTGATAGACTTTTCATTTTTGTTGCAGGAAAATCTACAACATTGTATGCACTGTCTCCATCGTCTTGACTGGCGCAAATGTCTCTTCATAATCTCTTCCATGCTCGTGCTTGTATCCTTTTACAACTAGCCTTGCTTTATGTCTTTAAATCTTGTGTTTAATACTGCTCTTAGTATTATAGACTTACTTCAGGCCACTGACTTATTTTCCTTGCAAAAGGTCCACTAACTCCCATGTGCCATTCTTTTCTATTGCTCTTATTTCTTCATCCATTGCCACAACCCATTTCTATTCTTTGACTGCATCTTCAAAGTGTATTGGGTCATCTACATGACAAAATAATGCAAAAAAATAATTCAGATCAACGTTGCTATCAAATTCATCTTGCTCATAAATTTCATTTAAATTTCTAAATTTTGGTCTTTTTATGCTTGTTGAAGATGGGTTTGGTGTTGCACTTGAAGTAGATGGTGTTGTGGATCCTTGTGGCGTGCTTGGAGAAGCACTTGCTTGGTTGCGCAACATTTTCCTATTATTTGTTGATGGTGTCACTTAGTGACTGCTTTTTTGAGATTGTGTAGGTGGAGGAGTCACCGTTGAGGAATTACTTGTTGCGGTAAATTTCTCTTTGTCGTCATGAGACATACATGTCTTCACATTGACTGTCTTCTCTAAACTTCCATTCCATGCTTCCTCTTCTCTGAATTGAATATCTCTACTGATTATTACCGTCTTGGATGATGGATTGTAGAGATTGAATCCCTTGGATTCATCATTATATCCAACAAATATACATTTCTCCCCCTTGTTTTCCAACTTCTTCCTCAACTCATCCGGGACATGTGCATATTCCATACATCCAAACACTCTCATGTGAGTGACATTGTTTTCTTCCACTCCATGCCTCTTCAGGAACAATATTCATAAAAATTTTAGTTGGACACCTATTAATGATATATGTTTCACAAGCGATAACTTTAGCCAAATAATCATTTGGAAATGCTTTGCCTTCAACATACTCCTTGCCATTTCCATGATGGTCCTATTCTTCCTTTTCGCAACACCATTTTGTTGAGGTGTATACCTTGTTGTAAACTTCTTGTGAATTCCATGCTCCCTGCAAAAACATAGGAAGTCATTTGTGATGTATTCGCCACCTATGTTAGTCCTTAACACTTTGATTTAGTGTCCACTTTGCTTCTCAACAAAAAATTTGTAGTGGAGGAAGTAGTCAAACACTTCACTTTTCTGTTTTAAGAAGTAGACCCATGTCTTCCTTGTGTATTCATCTATGAATGTAAAAATATTATGGTTGCCACCAATTGATGGGGTTTGCATTGGTCCACATAAATCTGAGTGGACATTTTCCAAAGGTGCTTTTGCCCTTATAGAATTTCCTGTTGGAAATTATTCTCTATGTTGTCTTCCCAAGATGCATCATTCACATAGGCTATTCAGTTTTTCTATCACTGGAAATCCCTTCATCATGCATTTCCTATGTAAAAAATTCAAACCTCCAAAGTTGAGATGACCAAATCTCAAATGCGATAACCAATTTTCATCTTTAATTTATGCTTGAAAGTTTTCTTGTGTGACAACTGCAACAGTAATGTCATCCTTCTGTGAACCTATTGATATTTGTGCTTGAGAATCTTCTTCCTTCAAATCTGATCTTAGCTTGAGAGGAAACATTCTATTGTTTGTCATATGAACTTTTGCAATCCGATGTCTACTTGGAGGCTTATCCAAATTGTGCACACATAATTTTTGAAAAATACATTGTAGCCCTTTTGCATGAGTTGTCCATGCTTATGAGGCTATGCTTCAAACTAGGAACAAAATAAAAAACTGAAATATACTTCTTCTCTCCCTTCTTTGTTATAATGTATACTTTTCCTTTACCCATAATAGATAATTTTCTATCAGTCCCTAATGTAACTTCAGATTTCACACTCTCATCTAAATTAGAAAACATTTCTATGTTCCCTGTCATCTGGTAGATACACCCTAAATCTAGAAACCATACATCTCCCTGTTTTTCTTGTGCTAAATTACAAGCTAAAAACATGCTACTGCTGGTTCTGATTTTTCTTTATGAAATTTTCACTTGTTTTCCTACTTATGTCATATTGCTTCTTTCTACATTCATTTGCATAATGACCATACTTCTTACAATAATGAAATTGAACTTGGGATTTATCATACCTCTGACCTTCTGCATGATTTTGGGTTGGGACTTGAATTGGATTTTGATTGCTTCCCCTTACACTTGAGCTTGAAGGGCTGCTTCTTCCACGATTGGGTGGGCTTCTTCCTCTTCCTCTATAATTTGATCTTCCTCGACCTCTACCTTGACCAAATAAAATGTGTGTCTTGAAGGCATGCTCCAATAAGGAGTTCATTCCTCTGTTCAATCCGTGTTCATGAGAGATCAATTATGCATGAAGCTCATCCACTGAAAATTGTGAGAGATTCGTTGTCTCTTCTATTTCCACAACAATGGCATCAAACATTGCTGGCAGAATTCTTAGAATTTTATCAACTATTCTTCGTTCCTCAAGTGTCTCACCATGAGACTTGATTTGAGTGACCAACCCAATTACATGTGTAAAAAATGAGTCTAAATTCTTAGACTCTTTGATACAAATTGTCTCAAAATCCCTTCTAAACATTTGTAATTTTGTTGTCTTCACCTTTTCCATGCCTTGGTAGGCTGTCTGGAGGGTATCCTATGCTTTCTTGGAATTTTTTGCTGTTGCAATCCTTCGGAAGATACTTTCATGAATTGCATGAAAGATGTAGAAGAGTGATTTGGAGTCCTTCATGTTGTCTCTCAATAAATATCTTTTTGGTTGTGTCAAAGCATTGTATGCTACCACCTCTACTAATTCTTGGAATCATTTCTCCACCAATTCCCAAATGTCTTGAGAAGAAAACAAAGCCTTCATTTTAATAGCTCAATTCTCGTAATTTTTTCCATTAAACTTAGGTATTTGTGGATTAGTAAAGCTTGTTCTTGTTGCTGCCATTTTCATTGTGTAGAAGAAAACTTTCTTACTGTGTAAAAAATTCCTCACTTTGTAAATAATTTCTCACTGCTGGAGAATACGCTACACAAAATTTTTCAGAACTCCTTTTAACTCCTTAGTTAAAACACTTGCGTGAAGGTTTAAACCAGCTCTGATACTATTTGAGAATTTTTAAAGAACATGGGAGATTATTTTCCTCAACAAAAAGAGTTCACACAGAGTTGTAAAAATGACCTAATCTAAACGATACAGCTGCGGAAATCAAATTATCAAGGTATTCCTTTTAATACAGAGTGGCGGAGATTAAAATAAAAAGTATAGTGGAAGAAATAAAATTAAATTATTTTACTCATGATGAAATAGTAAAACAGAGTGTTGCAGTAAGAACAATACAGAAAAAGTTTCACAACTGTAGGTTTTAACCCTGAACAGAAATTATCTACACACGAATTTTATAACAGAAAATAAACAATAGAGAGGGCATAAAACATAAAATAGATAAACATAGAGATTTTCCCCTAGATCCCAAATTGGGATGACTAGCTTGATATTTCATTATATTCCTTTTAGTGTTACAAAACATATATATACATGCCGAAGCATACATAAACCCCAATCCATTAACCCTGGATAACCGTAGGTCCGTTGACCGGATCTACAAAATACAAAGGGTCGAAAACCATCGTACCCCAAAACACCATGTGCAAACTCATGCACAAAACATGGGTGGGTCTGCCTATGAGTGGGACCACACACCAATTTTTTTTTTGCTGGGGCACTACCACCCCCCGTGACCCCCATGCTGCGCCCGGCGCAATGTACAGCGCGTGGGGTTACTCATGGAAAGAATATAATACATACCCAAAATTCTCCCACTTGTTGTTTTCTTTCCATAGGGAGCCATAGGAGAGCTTAGTCATTGGGCCAATTCTTCAACACCCATTGTTTCTCTACACCAAGAGAACATCTGAGTGCTCACAGACTTCGTCAATGCATCTGCTACATTCTTCAAATTGTCCACTTTTACCAGCAACACCCTTTTAGCCTCAACCATATATCTAACAAAGTGATATTGAACATCAATGTGCTTTGTCTTTGAATGATAAGCAGGGTTCTTAGTCAAGAAAATTGAACTTTGGCTATTGCAGTCTATCCTTATAGCTTGTTGTACCAAACCCATACTTGAACACAATATTTGCAACCAAACTGCTTCCTTTCTTGCATGAGCAACTGCTATGTATTCTACCTCTGTAGTTGAAAGCGCCACTATAGACTGTCTTTTACTCATCCAACTGACTGCACCTCCAAATAGGCTAAACACATACCCACTTGTAGATATTCTTTGGTCCAGATCTCCAGCCCAGTCTACATCAACAAAACCACGAATGTCCAACATTGTTTCTAATCCTAATCTTCCTTGGTAGCACAAGCCATAATCACTAGTGCCACGTAAATATCTAAAAACCTGCTTCACTTCTGTCTAATGCTCATTTCCTGGGTTTGACATAAAACTTCTCAATACTCCCACTGCATGTGAAATGTTTGGTCTAGTACAAACCATTGCATACATCAGGCTACCCACTGCACTTGCATATGGAACACAGGGCATATCCTCCTCTTCTTCTTGTGTCTTGGGACACTGTTCAGCAAACAACTTTACACCTACAAGAATAGGAACATTTACCAATTTACTATCCTGCATATTGAATCTCTGCAATATAGTCTCGACATACTTCCTCCGGTTTAACAAGAGCTTCCTCTTTGCCTGATCTCTCTTAATTTCCATGCCTAAAATATAGTTTGCAGCACCAAGATCCTTCATGTAGAATTTGGAGAATAGCTGGGTCTTCAAATCTTGGATAATTTCTTCGTCATTTCCAATCAACAACATATCATCCACATACAAGACCAAATAAATAACACAGTCACCAATTAATTTAAAATAAACACAATGAACCTCCTTGCTTCTAGTGAAGCCAAGTCCTCATATATAGGTATCAAATTTCTGATACCACATCCTTGGTGACTATTTTAACCCATACAGAGACTTCTTCAACTTGCATACCAGTTCTTTCTTACGCTTCACCATAAAGCCTTCAGGTTTCTTCATGTAGATCTCCTCTTCTAGATCCCCGTGAAGAAATGTTGTCCTCATATCCATCTGTTCTATCTCAAAATCAAATGTAGCAGCAACAGATAAAAGTAATCTAATAGAAGTAACTTTGGCAATAGGAGAAAAAATATCGCCAAAATCAATTCCTAGTACCTGGGAATAACCATTTGCTACCAACCGAGCTTTGTATTTCTCCACCTTGCCTTCGACATTCATCTTCTTCTTAAACACCCATTTTCTCCCGATGGGCTTCCTTCCAGCCAGTAACTCCACCAGATCCCATGCTTCATTTTTGTGCAAGGATGCCATTTCATCAACCATGGCCTCCTTCCAAAGTTTTCCATCCTCTTAATCTACTACCTCCCTGAGAGTTCTGGGATCATCACCAATTGTAGTTAATGTAAAACCTAAACAGAAAGCATATGGACTATACCTTTCTGATTTCCTTCTTTCCCGAACTGATCTTCTCAAAGCTGGAGTTTGTGGCTCTTCCTCTTCTGAGTCTTCTTCTGTTGTAGAATCTAATTCATCCTCATTTAGCTCAAAATGTATCTTCTCATGTTCCTTTGGTATGATTTCATGTTTAACAACATCTTTCACCTCTCTAAATGCCACATCTCGGCTATACACAACCTTCCTTGTTTCTGAGTTCCAAAGCTTGTAACCCTTTAAACCATCCTTATACCCAATAAAGATGCACCTTTCAGATTTATTATCCAACTTGGTCCTTTTCTCCTTTGGAACATGTACATATGCATCACATCCAAAAACCCTTAGATGTGAAAGAGAGGGTTTCTTACCAGTCCATACCTCATGTGGAGTCTTATCCTCCAATGCTGATGAAGGTGATCTGTTAACTAAGTAACATGCAGTCTCCACTGCCTCTACCCAGAATTCTTGTGCCACCTTCCCAACAAGGGACTACTCGTGGAAAGAATATAACACATACCCAACATTCTCCCACTTGTTGTTTTCTTTCCACAAGGGTCGACAGGAGAGCTTAGTCATTGGGCCAATTCTTCAACACTCATTGTTTCTCTACACTAGGAGAACTTTTGAGTGCTCACAGACTTCGTCAATGCATCTGCTACATTCTTCAAAGTGTCCACCTTTACCAGCAACACCCTTTTAGCCTCAACCATATATCTAACAAAGCGATATTGAACATCAATGTGCTTTGTCTTTGAATGATAACCAGGGTTCTTAGTCAAGAAAATTGCACTTTGGCTGTTGCAGTCTATCCTTATAGCTTGCTGTACCAACCCCATACTTGAACACAATATCTGCAGCCAAACCGATTCCTTGGTTGCATGAGTGGCTGTTATGTATTCTGCCTATGTAGTTGAAAGCGCCACTATAGACTGTCTTTTACTCATCCAACTGACTGCACCTCCAAATAGGCTAAACACATACCCACTTGTAGATCTTCTTTGGTTTATATCTCCAGCCCAGTCTGCATCAACAAAACCATGAATGTCCAACATTCTTTCTAATCCTGGTCTTCTTTGGTAGCACAAGCCATAATAACTACTACCACGTAAATATTTGAAAACCCACTTCACTGTTGTCCAATATTCATTTCTTGGGTTTGACATAAACTTGCTCAATACTCCCACTACATGTGCAATATCTGGTTTAGTACAAACCATTGCATACATTAGGCTACCCACTGCACTTGCATATGGAACATGGGACATATCCTCTTCTTCTTCTTGTGTCTTGGGACATTGTTCAACAGACAACTTTACACCTACAGGAATAGGAACATTTACCGGTTTACTATTCTACATATTGAATCTCTCCAATATAGTGTCGACATACTTCCTCTGGTTTAACGAGAGCTTCCTCTTTGCCCGATCTCTCTTAATTTCCATGCCCAAAATATAGCTTGTAGCACCAAGATCCTTCATTTCGAATTTGGAGAACAATTGGGTCTTCAAATCTTGGATAATTTCTTTGTCATTTCCAATCAACAACATATCATCCACATACAAGACCAAAAAAATAACATAGTCACCAATTAATTTAAAATAAATACAGTGATCCTCCTTGCTTCTAGTGAAGCCAATTCCTCGTATATAGGTATCAAATTTTTTATACCACATCCTTGGTGATTGTTTTAACCCATACAGAGACTTCTTCAACCTGCATACCAGTTCTTTCTTACCCTTCACCATAAAGCCTTCAGGTTGCTTCATGTAGATCTCCTCTTCTAGATCCCCGTGAAGAAATGTTGTCTTCACATCCATCTGTTCTATCTCAAAATCAAATGCAGCAGCAACAGATAAAAATTAATCTAATAGAAGTAGCTTTGGCAACAGAAGAAAAAATATCGCCAAAATCAATTCCTGGTACCTGGGAATAAAATTTTGCTACCAATCGAGCTTTGTATTTCTCCACATTGCCTTTGACATTCATCTTCTTCTTAAACACCCATTTGCTCCCGATGGGCTTCCTTCCAGCTGGCAACTCCACCAGATCCCATGCCTCATTTTTGTTAAAGGATGCCATTTCATCAACCATGCCCTCCTTCCAGAGTTTTCCATCCTCTAAATCTACTGCCTCCCTGGTAGTTCTGGGATCATACCCAATTGTAGTTAAGGAAAAACCTGAACAGAAAGCAGATGGACTATACCTTTCTGGTTGCCTTCTTTACCGAATTGATCCTCTCAAAGCTGGAGTTTGTGGCTCTTCCTCTTCTGAGTCTTCTTTTGTTGTAGAGTCTGATTCATCCTCCTTTAGCTCAAACTCTATCTTCTCAGGTTCCTTTCGTATGATTTCATGTTTAACAACATCTTTCACCTCTCTAAATACCACATCTCGGCTGTACACAACCTTGTTTCTGGGTTCCAAAGCTTGTAACCCTTTAAAACATCCTTATACCCAATAAAGATGCACCTTTCAGATTTATTATCCAGCTTGGTCCTTTTCTCCTTTGGAACATGTACATATGCATCACATCAAAATACCCTTAGATGTGAAAGAGAGGGTCTCCTACCAGTCCATACCTCGTGTGGAGTCTTATCCTCCAACGCTGATGAAGGTGATCTATTAACTAAGTAACATGCAGTCTTCACTACCTCTGCCCTGAATTCTTGTCCTAACCCGGTACCACTGAGCATGCTTCTTGCCTTTTCCATCAGCGTTCTGTTCATTCTTTCTGCAACTCCGTTTTGCTGAGGTGTGTATGGAGTAGTCTTCTGCCGTGCTATACCACACTTCTTACAGAACTCTTCAAATTCCTTCTTGCAGAACTCCCCAACATTATTTTTCCTCAGCGCCTTTATCTTCTTCTCTATCTGGTTTTCCACCAGAGCCTTAAATTCTTTAAATTTGTCAAAGACTTCAAATTTCTTCCTCAAGAAATATATCCATGTATTATTTGAGAAGTCATCTATGAATGAAACATAGTACACATACTTTTCCAGTGATGGAACTGACACAGGTCCAAACACATCACTGTGCATAAGTTCTAATATCTTGTTCGCCCTCTTAGCACCAGAAGGAAAACTCACCCGATTCTGATTCCCATATACATAATGTTCACAGAAATCAAAATCCAGAGAGCAATTAGACATACCTTCTACCATACCATTTGTATGCAGTATCAGAAGGCCCTTCTCTCCAATATGTCCAAGCCTTTGATGCCATAGCATGGTCTTTTCTCCGAATATAGCTAGGTTTTCCACTCCACTTTCAGGAACCATAGAACTGTTACACCCATCAATAATAGTGCTACCTTGTAGCTTGTACAGACTTCCAGTCCAAACTCCCCGCATTAATACCAGTGCTCCCAGAACCATGTTGCAGGCATCTTTCTCGAACATTGTTTTTACACCTGCATCATCCATCTTGCTTACAGAAATCAGATTTATGGCCAATGCAGGAATATGCAGAACACCAGGAAGTGTTCTAATCCTTCCACCTTGCAGATTCAGCTTGAATTTTCCACATCCGACAATTCTGACCTTCCTATCATCCCCTAGGAATACTTCGCCGCCATCATATTTCTCATACTCTCAAAACCAATCCCTACGGGGAGTGACGTGAAAGATTGCACCCGAGTCAATTAACCAGGACTCATGATCTACATGTGTATTTGAAGAAGAAGCCAAATACACATCCCCACCTTCATCCGAGGTGGTTTTTGCCTTTGCAGAAGGAGCATCGTCAGATCCCTTTCCTTTCTTAAGAGCTTTAGATTTGCATTCCTTTTTGTAGTGTCCTTCCTTTTCGCATTTCCAGCACACCTTTACAAACTTTCCAGGAGATTTAGATTTCCCTCTAGATTTAGATCTCCCACTCGAAACCTTATTCTTTTTTCTATTTTGGGACCTTCCTCATACAGATAAGGCATCTCCATTTTGACCCTCCATATTTCTCTGTCTCATTTCCTCTGATAGTAAGGCTGAGACAATGTCATCAAAATTCAAGGTAGTTGTATTGCTACCTATTGCAATAACCAGACTGCCCCACGAGTCTGGTAGAGAAAACAACAAACTGATGCACTTATTTCATCTGAGATTTTAATATCAACAGATGACAGTTGACTTACCATAGTATTGAAGGCGTTCATATGCTCTGTCACCGAGTCTCCATCCTTCATCCTCAGGTTATACAGATTTTTCTGTAGGAACAAATTATTCACCAGAGACTTAGATTGGTACAAATTCCAAAGTTTTTCCCACAAATTCTTCGCCGTAGCTTCCCCAGATACATTCAACAATACTGAATCTGAGAGACACAATCATATTGTGCTCTTAGCCTTTCGATCCGGTTTCTTCCAGTCTTCATCTGACATTGCCGTTGTTTTAGTACCTGGATCTACCGCGATCCACTGATCTTTATCCACCAGCAGATCCTCCATCTTGAGCTTCCACAACTCAAAACTTTGACCATTAAATTTATCGATCTCTATCTTTCATAGCTCACCCATCTTCTTGCAGGTAATCCTGGATATCCCCCTTGAAACAGGGGTCTACCTGGGGCCTCGCCAAAGACCCTCGATAGCAAAGAAAGTCCCCTTGAAGCCGAAATAGCTTTGAAACCAAATGTAGGTTTTAACCCTGAACAGAAATATCTACACACAATTCTTACAACAGAAAATAAACAATAGCAAGAGCATAAAACATGAAACAGATAAACACAGAGATTTTTCCCCTGGATCCCAAATCGGGACGACCAGCTTGATTTTTCATTATATTCCTTTTAGTGTTACAACACATATATATACATGCCGAAGCATACATAAACCCCAATCCATTAACCCTGGATTAGAACATAACAGTAGTTCCCTTGACCAGATCTACAAAATACCAGGGGCCGAAAACCATCGTACCCCAAAACCATGTGCAAAATCATGCACAAAACATGGGTTGACAAACTTTATGAAGTGGGACAGTAAAAAAAATTTATTTGTGCGCGCTTGGACCATGAGGAAACACTTGACCAAACCACCAGCCAGGTATAGCATTACAACCGATGGGCTACCTAGGAAAAGACTATAACTATACTCAACATTTCTCCTACTTATTTCTTTCTTTCTACAGAGCCCTGAGAAGCAATCCATTGGGCAGTTCTTGACACCATTGTTTCTCTACTGCAGAGAACTTCACAGTGCTCTGATATTTGATGTCTCTACATTCTTCAAAGTGTCCACCTTTACCAGCAACACCCTTTTAGCCTCAACCATATCTCTAACAAAGTGATATTGAACATCATTGTGCTTTGTCTTTGAATGATAAGCAGGGTTCTTAGCCAAGAAAATTGCACTTTGGCTATCACAGTCTATCCTTATAGCTTGATGTACCAACCCCATACTTGAACACAATCTTTGCAACCAAACTGCTTCCTTGCTTGCATGAGTGGCTGCTATGTATTCTGCCTCTGTAGTTGAAAGCGCCACTACAAACTGTCTTTTACTCATCCAACTGACTGCACCTCCAAAATACCTAGGCTAAACACATACCCACTTGTAGATCTTCTTTGAGGTCGAGATCTCAGTGCCCAATCGCATCAACAAAACCACGAATATCAAAATTAGCTTCCTAATCTGATGTTTCCTTCAGTAGCACAAGCCATAATCCTGGTGTTGAAGCAAATGTCTGAAACAGCTACCTTTGTTTGTCAATTTCTCATTTTAGGGTTTGACATAAAACACATAAATTACTCTACATGTGCAATGTCACTTTAAATCATGGAGACCATTGACTTGTGACTACCAATACACTTGCATATGGAACACGAGAAATATCCTCATATTCTTCTTGTGTCTTGGAACACCGTTCAGTAGACAGATTTGTACCTACAAGAATCAGAACATTCACCAATTTACTATCCTACATATTGAACCTCTGCAATATAGTCTCAACACACTTCCTCTGGTTTAACCAGAGCTTCCCCTTTGCCCGATCTCTCTTAATTTCCATACCCAAAATATAGTTTGCAACACCAATATCCTTCATGTCGAATTTGGAGAATAGTTGGGTCTTCAAATCTTGGATAATTTCTTTGTCATTTCCAATCAAAAATATGTTAATCCCACATACAATAACAAAATAAATAACATGGCCACCAATTTTTCCTTTCTTCTGAGTGAGCATCTGAGCCAAGTCCTCGACTATGCTAGTGTCAAATTTTTGATACCACATCCTTAGTGATTGTTTTTACGCATATAGAGACTTCTTCAACACCACTCACCAGTTCTTTTACCAGCTTCACCATAAAGCCTTGAGGTTTCTTCATGTAGATCTCCTCTTGTATCATGTTGAAGAAAACGTTGTCTTTACATCCATCATTCTATCTCAAAATCAAATGCGGCAACAACGAGATAAAAGTAATCTAATAGAAGTAACTTTGCTTATAAGGGAGAGAAAAATATCGCCCAAAATCAATTCCTTGTACAATTTGTACACAGGAATAACCTTTTCTACTGTAGGGTTGTATTTCTACACCTTGCCTTCTACATCCATCTTCTTCTTACACACCCATTTGCTCCTGATGGGCTTCCTTCCAGCTGGAAATTCTACCCGATCCCATGCCTCATTTTTATGCAAGGATGCCATTTCATCAACCATGGCCTTCTTCCAGAGTTTTCCATCCGCTGAATCTAATGCCTCCCTAACGGTTTTGGGATCATCATCAGTTATAGTTAAAGCAAAATTTGAATAGAAAGCATATGGACTATACCTTTCTCGTTGTCTTCTTTGCAGAATGCAGGCTAATCTTCCATCATGTTGCTGGAGTTTGTGGCTCTTCCTCTTCTGAATCTTCTTTTGCTGTAGAGTCTAATTCATCCTCATTTAGCTCAAACTCTATCTTCTCAGGTTCCTTTGGTAGGATTTCATGTTTAACAACATCTTTCACCTCTCTAAATACCACATCTTGGCTATACACAACCTTCCTTGTTTCCGGGTTCCAAAGCTTGTAACCTTTTAAATCATCCTTATACCCAATAAAGATGCACCTTTCAGATTTATTATCCAACTTGGTCCTTTTCTCCTTTGGAAAATGTACATATGCATCACATCCAAATACCCTTAGATGTGAAAAGAGAGGTTTATTTGAATCTGCTTCCTCATCTAGAATCTGTCCTCCATGTTGATAGAGTGATCTGTTAACTAAGTAGCATGCAGTCTCCCACTGCCTCTGCCCATAATTCTTGTCTAACCCGGCCAATACCACTGAGCATACTTGGCCTTTTCATGAGTTCTATTCATTCTTCTGCAACTCCATTTTGTTGTTGGTGTGTATGGAGTAGTCTTCGTAGTGCTACTCTTACAGCTTCTTACAGAACTCTTCAAATTCCTTCTTGCAAAACTCCCCACCATTATCTGTCCTCAACGCCTTTATCTTCTTCTCTGTCTGGTTTTCCACCAGAGCCTTAAATTATTTAAATTTGTCAAAGACTTAAGATTTCTTCCTCAAGAAATATATCCATGTATTCCTTGAGAAGTCATCTAAGAATGAAACATAGTATATAGACTTTCTCACTGTGCACAAGTTCTAATATCTTGTTCGCCCTCTTAGCACCAGAAGGAAAACTCACCTGATTCTACTTCCCATATACACAATGTTCACAGAAATCAAAATCCAAAGAGAAATTAGACATACCTTCTACCATACCATTTCTATGCAGTATCCGAAGGCCCTTATCTCCAATATGTCCAAGCCTTTGATGCCATAGCATGGTATTTTCTCCGAAGACAGCTAGGTTTTCCGCTCCACTTTCAGGAACCACAGAACTGTTACACCCATCAATAACAGTGCTACCTTGTAGCTTGTATAGAGTTCCAGTCCAAACTCCCTGCATTAATACTAGTGCTCCCCGAACCATCTTGCAGGCATCTTTCTCAAACACTAATTTTACACCTGCATCATCCATCTTGCTTATAGGAATCAGATTTCTGGCCAATGTAGGAATATGCAGAATACCAGGAAGTGTTCTAATCCTTCCACCTTGCAGCTTCATCTTGAATTTTCCACATCCGACAATTCTGGCTTTCCTATCATCCCCTAGGAATACATCGCCGCCATCATATTTCTCATACTCGCAAAACCACTGCCTATGGGGAGTGAAGTGAAAGAATGCACCCGAGTCAATCAACCAGGACTCGTGATCTACATGTGTATTTGAAGAAGAAGCCAAATACACATCTCCACCTTCATCCGAAGTGGTTTTTGCCTCTGTATAAGGAGCATCATCAGATCACTTTCCTTTCTCAGGAGCTTTAGATCTACATTCCTTTTTGTAGTGTCCTTCCTTTCCGCATTTCCAACACACTTTTACAAACTTTCCAGGAGATTTAGATCTCCCTCTAGATTTAGATCTCCCACTCGAAACCTTATTCTTGTTTCTATTTTGGTACCTTCCTTGTTCAGATAAGGCATCTCCATTTTGACCCTCCATATTTCTCCATCTCATTTCCTCCGACAGCAAGGCTGAGACAATATCATCAAAATTCAAGGTAGTTGTATGGATACCTATTGCAATAACTAGACTGTCCCATGAGTCTAGTAGAGAACACAACAAACTGATGCACTTATCCTCATATGAGATTCTAATATCAACAGATGATAGCTGACTTACCACAGTATTGTGTAGAAATTAGCTGAATAAATCACTTATTCACTGAAGATTAACCTGGTCATATATCAATTTCGAATTGCATACATAACACATAACCTTCTTCTACGATTAATTGTCACATGCGGAAATAACAGAAGCAATCTCACATCAAATCAATCACACATTAACTCAGTATGTATGGGGAAAGCCTATAGCTGAAAACCCCACAGTTATTGTGTATATTATAATGGAGAAATCATGTAACCAACAAAGTACAATACTCCTCACAAGTACTCAGTACTTTCTCATAAAGTCACACACAATCTAACTCAGTTTTGAACAAGTCTCGGGTTCAAAACTCACTGCTGACTGCCTTGCCTCTATTGCGCAATCATGGCCTGTATATGAAGAGGTTCAAGGTTCTAATCCCCTTGCCTTGACTGCGCAATTGTCATGGACAATTCCTCCAAGTGTAATGCAAATCTCATGCAAAACCAATCTACCAACTGATAGCTTTACTCACCCGTTCATCTACCTCTTCCACTGGTCTCCACTGAACTGATCATGCACTGTAGTGAACTGAAGTGTTCTTGAGTTGACTAATGAGTTAATATTTAGTAAATTAAATATTATTTAATTTACTCCTCTCATATCTAGTTGATTAGTTAGTTAACTAATCCCAACTAGTTCAACTAAAACAAACAGAACACAACTCCACTACTTGTCCCGTTAACTCCTCCAAAACTCCTGCCACTGAAGTCTAACTGAAACCAACCATGCAAGATGCCATCAAACCCTAGGAACCACGTGATTCCTTGTGTCAGTTGCATGAGCCACCTCCATGACTCAAACTGAAGTGCGCCAAGAGAGTAAACTGCTGTTTATAGTCAAAATATTATTAAGGTTAAATAATATTTGACTTCCATATTTTTAGGAGATCAGTCTAAAAATAGTCTGGGTCCTAAAAAATAGGGTCTCATCTATTTTTACCGACATGTCGCATCCATCAAGAATCTCCAAGTAGAATTCCCAAATTATGCTCCGTATGTCTAAAAATAGACATAGTCTAAAAATAGACTTTGCGCCGGAATTTGCCTGCGGGCCCACTTAGTGAAGGCGACTTCATTTCACTAAGCTCCATCATCTTGCTGCATTCTCAACACTCCCTCTCAGCAAGATATGGATTATCTGCAATCCCTATCCTGCCTCTGTGGAATTCGAACTTGCTCCTGGTGAGCGCCTTCGTCAGGATGTCGGCATCCTGATCCTCGTGGGAACATATGAAAGCATCATGATCCTCCGCTGAACACAATCTCTGATGTGATGGTACCTGATGTCGATATGTTTGGACCTATCATGAAAAACTGGATTAGCCGAGAGCTTGATGCAGCTCTGGTTATCACAGTAGATCACTGTAGGCTCCAAATGCAACCTGAACAAACCTGTGAGGATCTTCCTCATCCAAATAGCCTCACATGCAGCCAAGCTTGCTGCCATGTACTCGGCCTCTGCTGAACTGAGTGCCACGGATCTCTGCTTCCTGCTGTACCAGGAAACTGCTGTCGACCCAATGCTGAAAACTCCTCCAGGAGTGCTCTTCCGGTCTGTTGGGCTCCCTGCCCAATCTGCATCAGTGAAACCAGAAAGTTTCACTCCATCCTCCTGTCTGTACCATAGACCATATCCCGATGTGCCTCTGATATAGCGCAATACATGCTTGCCAGCCTTCCAAAAGAGCTTGGTAGGCTTAACCATAGCTTGCGAAAGCTGGTTAACTGCATAGCATATATCGGGTCGTGTATTGACCAGATACATAAGCGACCCCACCAACTGTCGATAGACATTGGCATCCACTACCTCCGCTGAAGTAGCATCCTCCTTCCTCCAACCACCAGGAAGAGGAGTGTCAACAGGCTTGCAGCCTTGCATGTTGAACCTCTCCAGAATCTCCCGAGCATACTTGCCCTGAGAAACAAACAGTCCTCCGCTGCGCTGCCAAATCTCCAATCCCGGGAAATAATGAAGGATGCCCAAGTCCTTCATCTCAAACTCTCGTGCAAGATCCTCCTTGCATGAAAGTATCAACTGCTCATCGCCAGTCAAAATCAGATCATCTACATACGGTACGATGATCAACAGCTTCCCCTCCACCACAATCTGGTACAGGTTTGGATCCGCCTCACTCTTGGAGAATCCAAGCCCGGTGAAGTAGCTGTCTATCCGAGTGTACCAAGCACGAGGTGCTTGCTTCAGCCCATACGGTGCTCTCTTGAGTCGGCACACATGCGACTCACTGCTGAAGATCTCAAAACCTTCAGGCTGCTCTATGTACACCTCTTCCTCAATAACTCCATTGAGGAGCGCAGTCTTCACATCCATCTGATGAATGTGCCACCCCATCTGCGCTGAGAGAGCAAGGATCGTCCGTATGGAAGAGTACCTTGCGACAGGTGCAAAAGTCTCCTCATAGTCAATCCCCTCGATCTGTGAGAAGCCACGGGCGACAAATCTCGCCTTGTACTTCTCCACACTCCCGTCAGCCGCCTACTTCACCTTGTAGATCCATCGCGAACCTACAACTGATTTCCCAACCGGTCTTGGGACAATCTCCCATGCACTGTTCCTGATGATCGAATCATATTCTTCGATCATGGCATCAACCCATGCGGGTTCCTCCACGACTTCCTCAAAAGAGGATGGCTCCATCACAACACATTGACTCACAAGAGCCATGTATCTAGTGTACCGATCCGGTGACTGTCTCTGTCTGCGCTGTGCTGTAGGTGGTCCTACAACCTTCTCTGCATCCCGAGCCAGTCGCTCAGCTTCTGTAGTGCGCATGCGCCCTCTGATGGTTGGCGCTGCATGGGTGGTTTCTTCCACCTCTTGAACTTCCTCTTGTGGCTGATCCACATTCGGAAGCTCCTCCTTAGGAACTAACAGCTCCTCATCTGCATGCAAGTGTAGCTCCCTCTCAAGCGAACACTGCATGGCTTTCTCCTCCTGAAATTTTATATCCTGTCGCACAACAGTCTTGCGACTGTCTGAAAAATACACCCGATAGTTGTGAGGTGTATCAGTGTACCCCATAAATATTCCAACCTCAGCGGTTGGATCTAGCTTCCTTCTCGCATCCTTCGTCACATGCATGTAGACAGGAGAACCAAAAATCCGCAAATGGGAAATATCAGGCCTCTTGCCAGAATAAGCCTCCTACGGTGTACTCATGCCAAGAACCTTGTGAGGACAACGGTTCTATACATACACTGTTGTATTGCATGCCTCAGCCCACAAGTGAAGGGGTAGGCCCTGATCATGCAACATCGCCCGTGCAGCACCCACGATCGTTCTGTTCTTCCGCTCAGCCACCCCGTTCTGCTATGGGTTATGGGGTGCGATGAGCTCTCTCCAAATCCCTTCTGTGCTGCAGAACTCCTTGAGTTCAGCCGAGATGAATTCACCACTGTTATCACTCCTTAGAGCAATCACCTTCTTCCCCGACTCCTTCTCGACCAGTGCTTTAAACTCACAAAACTTCGCGAATGTATCGCTCTTCTTCTGCATGAAGAAGATCCAACAATTTCGAGAGAAATCATCAACAAAGATCACATAATACTTGTGCTTTCTTGTCGAAGCAACTTAGAAGGACCACACACGTCTATGTGAACTCTCTCAAGGATCATCGTGGCGCGACTATCCTTCTCAAATGAAAAATTAAACTTTCTGTCACCCTAATTTTGCTGCCTTGCACCCCGATGAGCGCAGCAGTTTGTAAAGTCCAGTAGAAATCTGCTACAGAATCTTCAAAGCTCCATGGTGAAGATGGCCCAATCTCCTGTGCCATAGTTCGCCCTCATCATCCCGGCTCACCACATCTCCAGCCTTGCATGCCATAGCTGCGCAGTCATCTACCTGCAACTGATAAAGGTTCTGAGTTCGAACCCCTATCTTCCGGGTCTCTCCAGTAGTCTTACTGCGCAGGAAGGCTTTTCCTTCCCTGAAGACCACATCATACCCCTTATCCTCCAACATCGCTACTGAAATCAGGTTCTTCTTCAATCCAGGTACATGCATGACATCCTTTAAGACAAAGGTTTTACCAGACTCCCTCTGAAAGGATACGGTACCGATACCAGTCGCACTATATCTACCGTCATCGCCCATCTCGATGTGCATACCCAAATCCTTGTCCTCTAGATCTGAGAACAACTCCCGATCTCCCGTCATATGAAATGACGCACCGCTGTCCAAGAACCACACCGATCCCATCACACTTGAAACCAAGCATGCAATCAGTGAAAAGTCAAGCTCGAACTGTGAAGCCAAAGCTTCTCCATCTGCAGATCTTCCCGCTTGCTTGTTCTTCTTCTTTGGACAATTGGTAGCATAATGTCCGTGATCATGGCAGTGAAAACATTTCACTTTCGCCATATCCTGCTTCTTGCCCTTAGCTCCAGAATGAGAGGTTTTCTTACCCTTCCCTTTCTTAGCTTTGGACACCAAAGCGCAGTTTTCTTCATCAGCTCCCTTTGATGAAGATCCATCTCGAGTAGTCCTCCTTATCTCCTCATGCATGAGATCCGCCCAAAGGCGCTCCCATCCCGGCAGCTTCTCACGACCATTGACACTATCTTGATATGAGTGCCAAGCCTTCGGAAGACCAAGGAGAGCCAGGTCGACCATATCCTCTTCATCGACAGTAACTCCCACACTTCCCAGTTCATCTCTGCATTGAGTGAACTTCGTGAGGTATTTGGCGATACTATCGCCCTTCTCCATCTTGATGTTCCTGAGCTTGTCTTTGAGCGCCAGCTTCCTTTGGTCACTCTTACTCTGGAATAGATCCGTCAAAGCTTTCCTCATTAAATATGGAGTAGCCTTTCCATGCAGGCTGGATACAATATGATCCTTGACGCCCTCCAACAGGATCCTTCGACATTTCGCGATCTTCTTTTGCCATGCATCGACCAAGGCTGCATCAGTGGGCTTTGGGACATCCGCATCCACGAACTCCTTCAGACCATTATCTTCTAACACTGCTTCCATTCGATCCTTCCATGCAACATAGTTCGAACTGCCTTCAAGAGCATATTCGAGTCGCAAACCATTGAAAGAAGACATCTTTCAACACCGGCACCAAGAAGAACAACCTTCTGCAAAATTTGAATTCCAAACTCCAAGCTCTATCGCTTCCGATCTATACTTGAAAACAAATTATTTCCAAATCAGAGATTGACTGCAAGGGGCTTTTACCAGACCTTTCACTTTCAGAAGAAAGATGAATCCGGAGGCTTCCTGGCCCGTATGCAGACTCTGTCCGAGGAAATAAGTTTGCAATCACCGTAATAGATCTCGACAATTAATCTCGCTCCGATACCATGTAGAAATTAGCTGAATAAATCACTTATAAGTTGCAGGATTAACTTTAGTCATATATCAATTTGATTGCTATAGATTTACAACGCTTCTTCTACAATTAATTGTCACATGCGGAAATAACAGAAGCAATCTCACATCAAATCAATCCCACATTAACTCAGAATGTATGGGGAAAGCCTATAGCTGAAAACCCCGCAGCTATTGTGTATATTATAATGGAGAAATCAAGTAACCAATAAAGTACAATACTCCTCACAAGTACTCAGTACTCTCTCATGAAGTTACTCACAATCTAGCTTGATTTTGAACAAGTCTCGGGTTCAAAACACACCACTAACTGCCTTGCCTCTATTGCGCAATCATGGCCTGTATATGAAGAGGTTCAAGGTTCGAATCCCCTTGCCTTGATTGCGTAATTGTCATGGACAATTCCTCCAAGTGTAATGCAAATCTCATGCAAAAACAATCTACCAGCTGATAGCTTTACTCACCCTTTCATCTACCTCTTCCACTGGTCTCCACTGAACTGATCATGCACTGTAGTGAACTGAAGTGTTCTTGAGTTGACTAATGAGTTAATATTTAGTAAATTAAATATTATTTAATTTACTCCACTCATATCTAGTTGATTAGTTAGTTAGCTAATCCCAACTAATGAGACTCAACTGGCTCATTTTCTACACGCTCACTATAAATAAGATTAACTCCTCCAAAACACGCTTGCCGAAGTCTACGCCCAGAAGCCAACCATAGATGCCCGCCAGACCTAGGAACCCATTGATTCCTTGTTTCGGTTATGAGCCACCTCCATGACTCAAGGCTGAAGTCTTAAGAGTAAGACGATGTTTTATAGTCAAAATATTATTAAGGGTAAATAATGACTGACTTCCATATTTTAGGAGATCAGTCTAAATAGCAGGGTCCTAAAAATAAGGGTCTCATCTATTTTTACCGACATATGTCGCATACTTCAGAAATCTCCAAGTAGAATTCCCAAATTATACTCCCGTATGTCTAAATGAACAGATCTAAAAATAGACTTTGCGCGAGTATTTGCCTGCGGGCCAGTGAAGGTGTCTTCATTTCCACTAAAGCTCTCTCATCTTGCTGCATTCTCAACATATTGAAGGTGTTCGGATGCTGCACTGCAAAGTCTCCATCCTTCATCCTCAGGTTATAGAACTTTTTCTACAGGAACAATTTATTCACCAGAGACTTATATTGGTACAAAGTACCAAGTTTGTCCCACAAATTCTTCACCGTAGCTTCCCCAGATACATTCAACAATATAGAATCAGAGACACACAACCATTTTGTGCTTTTCACCTTCCGGTCCAACTTCTTCCAGTCTTCGTCTGATATTGCCGTTGGTTTATTACCTGAATCTACCGCAATCCATTGATATTTATCGACCAGTAGGTCCTCCATCTTGAGATTCCACAACTCAAAACTCTGACCATTAAATTTCTCGATCTCTATCTTCCCGCCGCTCACCATCTTCTTTCAACAAGAATCAATCCCTTAAATCTCCTTGAGCAGGGTCTACCTCGAGGGCACAAACAAAAAAACCCTCGTAATGACGTCCCCTTAGGCAGAAAAAGCTCCGTCTAAATGTAAGTTTTAAACCTGGACAAAAATTATCTACATAGGAATATTATAACAAAAAATAAACAATAGGGAAAGCATAAAACATAAAATAGATAAACACAGAGATTTTCCCCTAGATTCCAAATTGGGACGACTAGCTTGATATTTCATTATAATCCTTTTAGTGTTACAACACATATATATACATGCCGAAGCATACATAAACCCCAATCCATTAACCTTGGATAACTATAGTTCCCTTGACCGGATCTACAAAATACCAGGGGTCAAAAACCATCATACCTCAAAGCCATCGCAAACTCAGCACCTGAAAACATGGAGTGCGTTCGAAAGATGCAGGTGGGACCGCACCGGACCACGATAGGGGAGACTCTTGCCCCCGTGGCTTATGCTATGCCCGGTGCAACGTACAGTGCGTGGGACTAGTCGTGGAAAGAATATAACACATACCCAACATTCTCCCACTTGTTGTTTTCTTTCCGCAGGGGGCCACAGGAGAGCTTAGTCATTGGGTCAATTCTTCAACACCCATTATTTCTCTACACCAAGAGAACTTCTGAGTGCTCACAGACTTCGTCAATGCATCTGCAACATTCTTCAAAGTGTCCACCTTTACCAGCAACACCCTTTTAGCCCCAACCATATCTCTAACAAAGTGATATTGAACATCAATGTGCTTTGTCTTTGAATGATAAGCAGGGTTCTTAGCCAAGAAAATTGCACTTTGGCTATCACAGTCTATCCGTATAGTTTGTTGTACCAACCTCATACTTGAACACAATCTCTACAACCAAACTGCTTCCTTGCTTGCATGAGTGGTTTCTATGTATTCTGCCTCTGTAGTTGAAAGCGCCACTACAGACTGTCTTTTACTCATCCAACTGACTGCACCTCCAAATAGGCTAAACACATACCCACTTGTAGATCTTCTTTGGTCCAGATCTCCAGCCCAGTCTGCATCAACAAAACCACGAATGTCCAACATTCTTTCTAATCCTGGTCTTCCTTGGTAACACAAGCCATAATCACTAGTGCCACGTAAATATCTGAAAACCCGCTTCACTGTTGTCCAATGCTCCTTCCCTGGGTTTGACATAAACCTGCTCAATACTCCCACTCCATGTGCAATGTCTGGTCTAGTACAGACCATTGCATACATCAGGCTACCCACTGCACTTGCATATGGAACACGGGACATATACTCCTCTTCTTCTTGTGTCTTGGGACAATGTTCAGCAAATAGCTTTACACCTACAGGAATAGGAACCTTCACCGGTTTACTATCCTGCATATTGAACCTCTGCAATATAGTCTCGACATACTTCCTCTGGTTTAACCAGAGCTTCCTCTTTGCCCGATCTCTCTTAATTTCCATGCCCAAAATATAGTTTATAGCACCAAGATCCTTCATGTCGAATTTGGAGAACAGTTGGGTCTTCAAATCTTGGATAATTTCTTTGTCATTTCCAATCAACAACATATCATCCACATACAATACCAAATAAATAACACGGTCACCAATTAATTTAAAATAAACACGGTGATCCTCCTTGCTTCTGGTGAAGCCAAGTCCCCGTATATAGGTATCAAATTTCTGATACCACATCCTTGGTGACTGTTTTAACCCATACAGAGACTTCTTCAACCTGCATACCCATTCTTTCTTACCCTTCACCATAAAGCCTTCAAGTTGCTTCATGTAGATCTCCTCTTCTAGATCCCAGTGAAGAAATGTTGTCTTCACATCCATCTGTTCTATCTCAAAATCAAATGCAGCAGCAACAGATAAAAGTAATCTAATAGAAGTAACCTTGGCAACAGGAGAAAAAATATCACCAAAATCAATTCCCGGCACCTGGGAATAACCTTTTGCTACCAACCGAGCTTTGTATTTCTCCACCTTGCCTTCAACATTCATCTTCTTCTTAAACACCCATTTTGTCGCAATGGGCTTCCTTCCAGCCGGCAACTCCACCAGATCCCATGCATCGTTTTTGTGCAAGGATGCCATTTCATCAACCATGGCCTCCTTCCAGAGTTTTCCATCCTCTGAATCTACTGCCTCCTTGACAGTTCTGGGTTCACCATCAGTTATAGTTAAGGCAAAACCTGAACAGAAAGCAGATGGACTATACCTTTCTGGTTGCCTTCTTTCCCGAACTGATCTTCTCAAAGATGGAGTTTGTGGCTCTTCATCTTCTGAGTCTTCTTCTGTTGTAGAGTCTGATTCATCCTCCTTTAGCTCAAACTCTATCTTCTCAGGTTCCTTTGGTAGGACTTCATGTTTAATAACATCTTTCACTTCTCTAAACACCACATCTCGGCTGTACACAACCTTCCTTGTTTCTGGGTTCCAAAGCTTGTAACCCTTTAAACCATCCTTATACCCAATAAAGATGCACCTTTCAGATTTATTATCCAACTTGGTCCTTTTCTCCTTTGGAACATGTACATATGCATCACATCCAAATACCCTTAGATGTGAAAGAGAGGTTTTCTTACCAGTCCATACCTCATGTGGGGTCTTATCCTCCAACGCTGATGAAGGTGATCTGTTAACTAAGTAACATGCAGTCTCCACTGCCTCTGCCCAAAATTCTTGTCCTAACCCGGTACCACTGAGCATGCTTCTTTCCTTTTCCATCAACATTCTGTTCATTCTTTCTGCAACTCCATTTTGCTGAGGTGTGTATGGAGTAGTCTTCTGCCGTGCTATACCACACTTCTTACAGAACTCTTCAAATTCCTTCTTGCAGAACTCCCCACCATTATCTGTCCTCAATGTCTTTATCTTCTTCTCTGTCTGGTTTTCCACCAGAGCCTTAAATTCTTTAAATTTGTCAAAGACTTCAGATTTCTTCCTCAAGAAATATATCCATGTATTCCTTAAGAAGTCATCTATGAATGAAACATAGTACACAGACTTTCCCAGTGATGGAACTGACACAGGTCCAAACACATCACTGTGCACAAGTTCTAATATCTTGTTCGCCCTCTTAGCACCAGAAGGAAACCTCACCCGATTCTGCTTCCCATATACACAATGTTCATAGAAATCGAAATCCAGAGAGAAATTAGACATACCTTCTACCATACCATTTCTATGCAGTATCCGAAGGCCCTTCTCTCCAATATGTCCAAACCTTTGATGCCATAGCATGGTATTTTCTCCAGAGATAGCTAGTCTTTCTGCTCTTCTTTCGGTAACCACAGAACTGTTACACCCATCAATAACAGTGCTACCTTGTAGCTTGTACAGAGTTCCAATCCGAACTCCCCGCATTAATACCAGTGCTCCCCGAACCATCTTGCAGGCATCTTTCTCGAACACTTTTTTTACACCTGCATCATCCATCTTGCTTACAGAAATCAGATTTCTGGCCAATGTAGGAATATGCAGAACACCAGGAAGTGTTCTAATCCTCCCACCTTGCAGCTTCATCTTGACCTTTCCACGTCCGACGATTCTGGCCTTCCTATCATCCCCTAGGAAGACATCACCACCATCATATTTCTCATACTCGCAGAACCACTCCCTATGGGGAGTGAAGTGAAAGGATGCACCTGAGTCAATCAACCAGGACTCATGATCTACATGTGTATTTGAAGAAGAAGCCAAATACACATCCCCACCTTCATCCGAGGTGGTTTTTGCCTCTGCAGAAGGAGCATCATCAGATCCCATTCCTTTCTCAGGAGCTTTAGATCTGCATTCCTTTTTGTAGTGTCCTTCCTTTCCGCATTTTCAGCACACCTTTACAAACTTTCCAGGAGATTTAGATATCCCTCTAGGTTTAGATCTCCCACTCGAAACCTTTTTCTTGTTTATATTTTGGGACCTTCCTCGTACAGATAAGGCATCTCCATTTTGACCCTCCATATTTCTCCATCTCATTTCCTTCGACAGCAAGGCTGAGAAAATGTCACCAAAATTCAATGTAGTTGTATTGCTACCTATTTCAATAACTAGAGTGTCCCACGAGTCTGGTAGAGAACACAACAAACTGATGCACTTATCTTCATCTGAGATTTTAATATCAACATATGACAGCTAACTTACCATAGTATTGAAGGCATTCAGATGCTCTGTCACCGAGTCTCCATCCTTAATCCTCAGGTTATACAACTTTTTCTGTAGGAACAACTTATTCACTAGAGACTTAGATTGGTACAAATTCCAAAGTTTTTCCCACAAATTCTTCGCCGTAGCTTCCCCAGATACATTCAACAATACTAAATCTGAGACACACAGTTGTATTGTGCTCTTAGCCTTTCGATCCAGTTTTGTTCCAGTCTTCTTCTGACATTGCCATTGGTTTAGTACCTAGATGTACCGCGATCCGCTGATCTTTATCCACCAGCAGATCCTCCATCTTGAGCTTCCACAATTCAAAACTTTGACCATTAAATTTCTCGATCTCTATGTTTCCACCGCTCGCCATCTTCTTTCACCGCAAGAATCAATCCCGCAGATCTCCCACTGAACAGGATCTAACTCAGGCCCAAGAAAAAAAACCTCAGTAGCAAAGACGTCCCCTTGAAGCCGAAAAAGCTCTGATACCAAATGTAAGTTTTAACCCTGAACAAAAAAAATCTACACATGAATCTTATAACAGAAAATAAACAATAGCGAGAGAATAAAACGTAAAATAGATAAACACAGAGATTTTCCCCTGGATCCCAAATTGGGATGACGAGCTTGATATTTCATTATATTCCTTTTAGTGTTACAACACATATATATACATGCCGAAGCATACATAAACCCGAATCCATTAACCCTAGATAACCGTAGTTCCCTTGACCGGATCTACAAAATACCAGGGGTCGAAAACCATCGTACCCCAAAAATCCATGTGAAAACTCATGCACAAAACATGGGTGGGTCCGCCTATGAGTGGGACCGCACATCCAAAAACATTTCGCCGGGGCACTGCCCCGGACGCCGACAAGGGGTGCTGCCACCCCCCCTGTGGCCACCCTGCTGCACCCACCGCAACCTACAGCATGTGGGGCTACTCGTGGAAAGAATATAACACATACCCAACAACAACCAAATTGCAACTAATAATACTTTATATTATAACTTCAAAACATGAAATACATTCACATATGGAGGTTGCAGCTCCTTTGCCAGTAAAACACAAGTTCTTACATTCACCAGGGTTGCAGAATTTAGACATAGTAAAACCCATAACTTGTGTTCACGCGGCTACCCAAATTTTCTCCATGATTTTCTCCTTCTTGTCTTTCCATACTTACATCCGCCACATTACATGAGACTAGTGCTTACATGTAAGATCAAAACATATATATATATATATATATATATATATATATATATATAAGACATTTAACTCATGGCATACATAATTTAATACAAAGGATGGGTGAACATGACTTTCTGAATTTTATAGAGGTTGCGTGAGGTAAATAACACTTGCGGATTAAATGGTTGCCCATACACTTTTAATAACCATGCCTTAAATTTCTATTTGAATTTTAATTAATTTACTCTATTGAAAAATGGGGAAAATATACTCTGATCAGAACGCGTCCTTCTCTACAAACTCAACCCGCAACCTGTAAAACATGTACTAAGGTATGGATGCTTTCAGTGTGTTTAATGCGGTGGTCGAGATTAATTTTCCAACAACCTTGTTGCAGAGCTTCCGATTGCAAACATTCCTAGAACACGAAAAATGTGGTGTCGTTATTGCATCCGGTCCAACACATAATTGCATTCGATTAAAAATGAATATTTCCTCATTAGCATAACCATACTAGGCATATCCATCAACTATTGCATTCCATGTGACGACATTTCTTTCAGGAATTTTATCAAATAAGCCTTGTGCAACTTCTATATTGCTGCATTCTATATACATATCTATAAGTACAGTAACCACAAAAACATCATATTCAAGTCCAATTTTGACCACATCATCATCGATCTCTTTTCCCTCTCGCAGAAATGAAAGGGATGCATATGCCTTAAGCATAAAGGGAAAAGTAAAATTATCTAGCTAATTACCTCTGCTGCATTTGACAATATAGTGCAATGGCTTCTTAAGGGAATCCTTTTTTCACATAACGTTTCATGATGGTGCTCCATAAAAAAAGATAAAGTTTTCATACTGTATCAAAGACTAGGCATGCATCCTCCATATCTCCATTCATGTTATACATGTTGACAAGCTCGATGTTCAGTAAAATTCTTTGTTCAATTGAGGATCTCAATAAAGAAGAGATATCATTTTCAGATAGCAAAACAGATGTTAGTTCAATAGAAAAAGGGTATACAAAGATTGGTCTGACCATTTTCATGAAGAAACACATATCACAATAATAATTAAACCTAAAAAATATTAAATATATTAATTCAAAAATATTAAATTTATTAGTTAACTTTAAACTCTATTAATTTAATTTTATCTCGACATTTTAATGCTGAGTTGATTACTTTATTACTTCAAAATTTCATAATGTAAAATCTTATGTATTTTAAAGGGTTTGCAGGTGTTAGCAATGGTCATTTACAATTGGTCCATAATGATGAGAAGTCTGGAATATTATAAAAAAGTAAAATCCATTAGCTACCCAAATTATAATTTATTAAGAGGTCCTTAAAATTTATTATTTTTAAGTATTGTCACATTTTTGTTATCGATTTTATTATATCTAAACATTTCTCAATAGAAGATCTAGCCATTTTTGAAAAAGTTGATAAGCTATATTATTATAAAATAAATTGTAATTTCCTTAAAAATATTATTTTCATAATTTTAAATTCAGATTATTATTATTATTAAATTAAGATTGTATTATCTTAAAATTCCGATAGATGTAATCAAAAGTGTCATAAATTATGTAATATTTAATTTCAATGTTTCTAGGGAAACTATGTTGGTTGACTATTACCTAATGTTTAGGAATAAAAAAATCAAAATATTTGACAATGAAAGCTACTAAAACTACCATATAATAGACTACAAAGAGAAGTGGAACATTTTTTAGAAGGCATATCATGATATGAAGAGTCTAAAGGGCTGACTAGTGCTAGGCCTTAAGCGCTTGTATTGATAACAGCTGGAGATTTTAGTTCACACTATAGATTCATTTGAAGGTGAGTTAGATGAGCATCAAAATTAGCCAGACAAGATTTTTTATATTTTTGCACTCACTTGATTTCATTCAAAGAAGAGATGGTATAATTATAGTCTTCATGCTTCTCCTTCAAGACCCTGCCAAGAAGAGATTTCATCTGCCAATTGAGGGTGATGAAGTTGAAATATTGGCTACGTCTTCTC
The DNA here is from genome assembly GCA_034641835.2 of Pinus albicaulis. Taxonomy (NCBI): domain Eukaryota; kingdom Viridiplantae; phylum Streptophyta; class Pinopsida; order Pinales; family Pinaceae; genus Pinus; species Pinus albicaulis. The sequence continues at coordinate 1,162,622,517 of CM076570.1, read as the reverse complement.
CTAGTATGACTAGTGTCTGGAAAAAAATTGGCTACCTCCTCGAGAATTTCAAAATCAAAACAGGCTTGAGAGCCATTGCTAGTGAGGGCATGAAGTTGGAGAATTTCTTCATGAATTTTGGTGGACGGGGGGGGGGGGGGGTAAACATATTGGAATATGGTTTTGGCTTCTTGGGAATGACCTTGGGCACACAACCTACCCTAGGGTCCTCTACTGCAACCTTCCGCACAATTGCACTTCCACTACTAGGTATGCTACACTAGAAGAAATTTTTCTAGACAAGAATGCTTTCCCACAAGAGTCTATAATTGAGAGTAATGAGTGTGGGAAGACAAAATAGAAAGAAAAAGTAAGTGTTTCTAATAATTCTAGGCAGCTAAAGCTAGCAAACAAAGGAGAGCGAATGAAATAGTAGGGAATATCAAAGACTCCTCCACAACCATTTTCTTGCAAGGAGACACTATAATGCGAGTTGCAACTTACCCCAAAAGAAATAAAAACATCACCACTAAGCTTCCACAAGAGAAAAACAAAATGAGAGAAAAAATTCACTCAGCTAGAAGAGTAAAACAATACCCTGAGATATCTAACCCACAAATCCCTGTCGGACAAATCTAGGTGCACTAAAGATAATAAATCGTGACCAAATCATCTGACATCCAACTCCACTATCATGAGCTGAGTCCTCACATATATAAATCGTCAAATTGTTATATTTGAAATTTGAAATTATATTTATTATTTGTAACTGAAATTTGTTTTATATTTTCTATTTATTTGTTAGAAAAATTTTACCATTTTAAATTATTAGAAAGTGAATAATTTGTTTAGAATTTTGTTTAAAGTGTATATTTATTTACTCTTGTCATTGAAATTACAATACCTTTTCCATTTTTTCATGGAAAATTTCAATAAATATATCTCCATCCAACTGATGAGGTGTGAAATTTACTCTTCATGTGGTCATTCGTTCAAATCTCATGGAAAAAAAAGGTCCTATATTGAAACCTTATGGGGAGAGGTTGAGGATGTGGAATTGAACTATTGAAAGAGGTATTCAAGCTTTCTCAAGCTTAGAAAAACCATGGCAGTAGTAATAGCATCCCACTAATGGGAAGACTTTTCTTCCTTCCAACATTGAGGGTTACTCAGACCTATTGCTTTTATATATAACCAACATTTTATAAATAGTAATTTTTTTTTTCTATCCAACATTAAAACTAACGCATATATAGATAGATATATCATATTTTTATAGATTAATATTAATTATGCCGTAAGGCGTTCTTGTTTGAAAAAAACTTTTCTAGATGCCAATGTGTCCATGTCTGAGCCATTGGATCAAATGTTAGACGATTGAAATGTTTTTGGCCATTTGATCACAAGTAAACAATTATATATATATTTTTATAATGTTAGTTTTTTTTTCTTTTTAATAAGTTAGATTGATTTTAGGTGTATAATAGAAATGTTGTAATAACAATAAATTTACCTTTAATTACTTAATTGTAATAGTTTGTAACTACATACATACTCTTTGGATTTTTTTTGGTTAATGAATATCAAATTTATTCTATTAAAAAAAACTATATACATATCTTTAATTACCGAATTGTAGCTAAAAAATATTATATGTTTTTACTTTATAATCATAAACAAATTTCATATTATATGATGTCAAACTTACTCAACCTTTTATTCTGAAATTTTAAACAAAGTTTTTCACTACACAATTTTAGCTTTTATAATTTTTTGATTTTTCAATTCAAACAAAATTTACAAAAGAAAAAACCCACTCAGTCCTTACTGTAGATTATAGTTTTATAAAATTGACACTGTGTGATTAATAATAGAGTAAGTTGAGATAACCCTAAGGGGCTCTTTTACAAGTTTTATCATAACCTTTCCCTCCATCCAATATATATTGTAGAGTCTTCTGAAGAGAGAGTGTATTCTAGTTTATAACCTAATACTCAGTCAAAAAAATGGCTAGGGATTTCACAAAGTATTAGTTTGTAACTTGATCCACAATCAAAGAAAATGGCCAGGGATGTCACAAGTTTCATTCACACAATGATCTATTGACATTCTCAGTTGAAATGGATCTTGTTAGATACATGGTGGCCAGAGACACTAAAAATTCAAAATAGATATAAGTTATGGCATCCATATTCTCTAAAAACCATTCTAAATTTCCCATCTTATACAACAATTTCTAATAATAACCGCTCAGTTGACTCTCCAATTTTTGAAACCCCCACCCATGCTGGGGAGATCAGAGTTTAAAATCAAATGTTCCTGTGGTTTTTTTAAAGGGTTCATAAATAAAACAAACAATGATAAAGTCAATATTGTGGTATAATAACTGATTTTTGAATCATTGTGACAAACAAAACATCACATTATCTCACAAAATATATCTAATGCTATAAGGATCTAAGATAATAACAATGTTTTGAATCTTGATAACTAGGTGACAACCAAAAATAAGTTTTAGCCACAAGAAAAAAAATCACAACAACTCACAGAATATATCCAAGGTTGTATTGAACCCCATACATAGTGATGGACATCATAATCTCTCTCAGTGTTAGAATTTTTTTCTCAGTGAATTTTTTTTTACTGCTCTTGAACTAATGAAAGTCATCATTGTTTCATATAGGAGTGTTTAGTTCTGATAAGAAAATTGTGATATTATCCCTTTTTAGTTTTTTAATGATTTAATTAAGATTAACATTTGTATGCTGTCATGAGGAGATTTTTTAATCTTTCATGTCAATTACCTTTTATAACTCTAGGAGGTTCTTAATATTGCCTTTTTTTTTTTAATAAATGGAACTCAATTATATATTTAAAAAGATGATTATGTAAGAGAATTTCAGGATTACAATTTTTTTTCCAAGTTGACAATGTGAATGTTTATTTACCTATAGTTGGCTCCCATGTCCAATACCTCTCCATTAGGTTTGAAGATAATAGGTAATGGAAATTCAACTACATATAAAACAAATAATTTATATATCAAAAAATCAGTTTTATATATTATAGTAATTCTAGGTTGAGTAATCTTTCAATTTGGCATTCAATTCTTTATTAATCAAGTTGTTTTACTTAATAGCGAGTACAATAATTCTGTAATCAAATAATAGGAGAAAACATATTCACAATATAATTTATTTGAATAAATAGATGTGTGTAATTTATTTGAATAAATAGATGTGTGTAATTTATTTGAATAAATATATGTGTGTAAAATAGTTTAATAAGAAACTAGATTTGTAATTATAAAATATAAAATTATAACTTAAAATTGTGAAATTACTTTGAATTTTTTTGTTTATTATTTATATAGAGAAAGAATAAACCAATTTTGGAGTTAAGAAAATAAACCATAACATAAAGAACAATATCTCCTTCCAAAAATATCTCCATATTAAAATGACATTCACTTTGTTGTATACCAAGACTATTGTTATTCATATACAATATACAACAATTTGTGACGAGCATGTAATTAGAGCTTAGATATGTAGATGAAATTGGAGTAAACTCTATTTCTGTTAATAAAATTCACTTTATTTACATCTATGCTAGATAGATTGTACTTGAATGTATTTAAAATATCTTATTTGATTGACATGCTTGTTTCAGAGGATTATTAATCACCAAAGGATTTTTACCTCCAATTTCCTATATCAATATCTATAACAATTTTTTAATATATGTGAACATATTATGTTGGTTTATATATATGTTTTCACCCACAATTGCCTATTTCAATATCTATAACAAAATTTTCTGGTTGATAACTCTTATCATTGATATCTTTGAAACCTGTTCATTCCTTCACGATGATTCCTTCTCTCCAATAACTTATTTCTTCTAAGATACTCTTTCCTATGCTATTTCCTTAAAGCGTTTCTTTTACAACATGTGATGCTATTACTAATATAAACTTAATCTAATTCATTCCTAATATATTGACTTAACCCATCAACACATACATACATAACATATATATTAATAATATAAAATTAAAAGAATCGGTATCATCATCGAATTTTATATAAAAAAATCAAACTGAAATTAAAAGTAACCATTCCAATGTCTTGACTCCATATCGTAACGGAATTTTTTATGTATATATCAAATTAAAGTAAGAATTGAAATGTGATATTTGGATAGCATCGAAATAAAAGGCATAGCATCGAAATAAAAGGCAACAGGCAGACGTTGTGGCTGTGTCTCGTCACCGAATTTTAATTAAAAAGATGACAAATTGTTTAGTGGAGAGGGGACAAGGTCGATTGTAACGTCCGTCTCCAAATCGATGACACGGTGGATTGTGGTGAATCGTACGTATAGGGTTTTTCATGACATACGGTTGACGAGAAAGTGGCTTGTGAGGAATGCTACGTAATAGGGTTTTAATGGCATGCGCCTTCAAGGTAAGTATGTATTTTCGTGCGACCTGAAACGAGACCCCGCAGTATTTTGGATAAGAATGGCGAGGGAGTTAGGATCGGAGAGGCCCCTTCTGGAATGCCTTGAGTTTTATACGAAACTCGCTATTGCTCTAGTTGCGTTGGTGGAGGCTTGGAGAAGGTTCAGGACGAGCTGGAACGTGTCGTTGGAATGTGGCGAATGGTTCGTGAATCTGATCTTCCTTGTCTCCCTTGCTTACAAGCTGTGGTGAAAGAAACGCTTAGACTCCACGCGGCGTCACCTCTTGCCCTTCCTCAATTATCTGTGGAAGCCTGCAGTGCGTTGGGCTATGAAATTCCCAAAAGCACTCGCGTTTTGGTGAATCTTTGGGCAATCGGAAGGAATCAAACGTCATGGGACGATGCGGAAAGCTTTGTGCCTGAGAGATTCATGAATGGCTGCTCCCTTGATGAAAAAGTTCGTAACTGTGAGTGGAATCTGTTTGGAGCTGGGAGGAGAGGAGAGATTAATGAATGGCTGCTACGTCGATGAAAAAGTTCGTAACTGTGACTGGATTCCGTTTGGAGCTGCGAGGAGAGGGGAGATTCATGAATGGCTGCTCCGTCGATGAAAAAGTTCGTAACTGTGACTGGATTCCGGTTGGAGCAGGGAGGAGAGGATGCCCGGGAGAGCAGCTGGGAATGCTTCTTGTTGAATTTCTATTGGCACAGCTATTGCATTGTTTTGACTGGACACTGCCCGAGAATATGAATGGGCTGGAATTGGATATGTCTGAAAGGTATGGAATCACAATGCGGAGAGCACATGATCTTAGTGCTGCTGGCACCCCTAGCGTTATGGTTGTACTGTAATTTGTATTGCTGACTGACAGAGCCAGCAGAGGCAATCAGAGAGCGTAGAAACGGTATGAATAAAAGTTGTAATATCACTATGATAATGGGCATCGAAGAATTTGTAATGGTGTGCCTATGATAAATTAGTAAACTATGGTGCGTTCGAAGGTGGGAAACGGTTACTATGGGTTTTATCCAAATTGTATATTTATGTCTATGGCTGTTATATTGATTTAATTATTCATTAATATTATAATATAGATTTAATATCCACCAAAAATTTTAATATATTTTTATTACTGTTGGGTTGAAATTTATTTAAAAGAAATTATTTTTTTAAAATTAAATTGATATATGTTTTCTGCTATGTGTTATTTCTAAGATTTAAGGTGTTGCAATAGTAGTTGGTCGAAATTTCTTCTATGGGATTTTTATCCAAAAATTTCTTTTATGCACTTATAAGATTTAAGGTGTTGCAACATTAGTTGGTAGAAACTTATGCTATGGGATTTTTACTTAAAAAATTATTTTTTAAATTAAATTGATTTATGTTTTTTGGTATGTGTTATTTCTAAGATTTAAGGTGTTGCAATAGCAGGCTAAACTTCTTCTATGTGATTTTTATCCAAAAATTTATTCTATTTATTTATAAGATTTAAGGTGTTGCAACATTAGTTTGTAGAAACTTTTTCTATGTGATTTTTACTTAAAAATTATTTTCATAGAATTTTATAGATCATATAAGTTTAATTCAAATAAATATTTATGGTGTTGTAACAAAATTTATAAGTTCTAATAAAACAAATGACACTTACATTGAGCTGGCTCTATATCGAGGCCACACAGGGACCTGTTTATGGAGCACAAACAAAAACTTAGAAATAATAGTTTTGTGGGGGAGTGTTACAGTTTTCAAATGGTTCTGAACTGATGTAATATAGATTTTTGGGCATGTTGAAGGTATTATTGAGGCACATTCACACTCTACATAATGAAAGCCTTTGTACAATGGTTATATAGACACTGGAAAATAAAACCATCAAAATAGTCACTGTATATGAAATTTGTGAAGCAAGGCTGTATCGGTAGCTAGAAATTGCAGAGGCCGTGAGTTGCACTAACCAATATGGCTGCCCACCGGCCAGAAGAGAATTTGTGAAGCCTAAAGAATAGATTCATCAGTAGGAGCACATTGCAGAGGTCATGCACTGCAGTAAATGGGATGGAGGTTCCTGAGTTTTTCCTACTGAGCGTGAAGGAATGGGAGCTCAGTTTTGTCGTGGCTTGGCAAGGTTAACACTTAGCTAAAAGCTTATTGGTTTCTAACAATATGGCGGAGAAGATCTTGGAGAAGATTCAAGCGATGAGTGCAGGTGAATGAGTCAGAAATGGAGTGTGAATTGTCGAAAGTGAGTGTTGTTAGTGGACAGAGCAGAGTTAAAAACATTTTCTATATGTTTGGGATGTGTAGGTGTGTTTAGTCAATTTAGTATCCTAAATTTTTTGCATTAACTATCAATTCGAGGTTTGTAAAATGATGAAGTGTGGTGCATTATATGTGCTTAAGAAACCTATTCCTTACTTCGTTGTTTGTATTTTATGTTGTTTTTAGGGGGGTTTTTGTTCTTTGAGATCTAAGAATGGTTAATCTAAAACTATGGAAAGATTTAAGTGATTCTAACTGAATTTTAGAAGGAAGAAAAGGAAGTGTTTCTTAAACTAATCTAATTTTCATAAAAACAAACCAAAATTGTGGTCTAGTTAAGACCTAATTTAGGAAACAAAGAATCTATCTAATTTGCTTATTTGTCCTAATCCATGGATCTATCTCTAAGACTAAGATTGAGAATTACAATGCCTATCTTAATGAAAGTGGAAAATGAACAACTAGTGTACCTTTGGTTACTTCAACATTCAATGATTAGGTATGACCCTATTGAAATGTTGTCAAGTAACTGTTTGTACTTTTAATCTCCTAATGTCTAGAACAACAAGCAAGAAATGTAATGAAAACTTCTAAGGTATGTTTAGTTACTCCCAATATTCAATTTTTAAAGAGTGATCTTATTGAAGTAATGTTAGGTAACTAATTACACCTATTGAACTAGAGAACTAAGAAAATCTGAAAATGGATAACTCAAAAATTGCATTTCATTAATCATTCAACCATCCCATCATGATCAGATCAATTTATTTTAGAGTGATTTTAAGGAAGATTATTGTTTGCAATTAAGTGAGGGTATTAAAAAAAAAGCATGTAAGCTTTAACTAAATTCAACTAATGTACAATTGATTTTCTGCAACATTCAATCGTAAAGTGCTTAGCCTCTTGAGATGCCTTAGGAGAAATCAATTATGCCCTAGTCCTTGGAAAGAAAATGACAATAAGTAAAGTAAATTCAACTACTGTATGTGTGAGATATTTAACCATTTAATATAGGATTAGCATATAGAAAATGGCTTTCATAAACATCTGTTGACACAACAATTGACAACTCTATTCTAATGTTATTAAAAGACAAGACCAGTAAAACTAAACAACTATGGTTTCTTAACACTTGAATCCTTAATTCAGTTTTGAAAACAGAGTTTCTATTTCCATGAAATGTCTTGGAAGAGTAAGTCTACACAATTGTGATTTATCATTAAACTATCTGAAAACTGGAAATGAAGCATAAGTTTAATTAGACACAGAAATTGCTAAAACAGTGTAAAGTAAATTTAACTAAAAACACAAATAAAAACCTCCTTCGGAAGCAAGGGCTCTCTGCAAATGATGTGGTTGAACTCCTAGCTTGTTAAAGAATAAATCAAGCAATCATTGGCAAATTGAAATTCTTATTATGATGAAAATACAGTCTGGAAATAGAGTTTACAATTAGAAATATGAATTGTACTGAACTGTCTCTCGGTTTTGTGGAGCCAATATTTAAAGAGAAACTACATAAATAATTACAAGTTGAACTAGCTACAGGTGTCTAACTCGAATTGCAATTGAAATAGGACTGTTGGACTCGTGATTTGCTACGAAGAGAAAATCAGGATTCCTACTACTACAGGTAACGTATTTTGACTTGTATCTTTGACCATGAGTTTAGGCTCATTTTTATGTTGATCTGGACTGTGTGAGTAGGATAGAATCCATGTAGGCATAATTCTAGAGAACCCCATGTGGCCCAATTCCTCAGCTGATGCCTGGAACCTGCTAAACCATAAGAGTGGCTACGGAATGCACATTAAGCTGCAGAATAAGTCACAATGTAGCTAAATTGCAAAAACTTATCCAAATAGAAAGATCATGAAAATATAATATGACAATAATTTAGATGCATCCTTAAGACAAAACTAAGCATTATTCATTGATTAGGGTTTGTGATCTTATGGAAAAATGATGGAATGAGGTGGAAAAACTGTCAAAGAGAGGGTAATCTTGAGGATCGACATACCTCCACTGCAAAATCATTGCATGTCCTCATGCAATTTGACAAAAATGTGAGTTCTTCTCCCCTACTGCATTTGCTCAGATACCTCATCTAGGAAATCCAACCTTCGTCTTTTGTTCTTCTCGGAAGTCAATGTCATTCTAGGTCTTTTCATAAGAAGTTTGAACTTAAGGTTAATGATTGCCCTGTTCAATGACTTGTTCTTCTTCTTCAATTTCCTACTTTTCTTATGCCATAGTCCTAACTGCAAAGTGGTATTATCATGCATTGCCTTGTCCAATTTGTTTTGTTCCTTCAAAATCTCATTCTCCTGCTTGAAGTGCCTGTTCAATATCTCTAATTCATAAATATCCTGCTTAAGAGCATCAATTAGAGGTTCTTGTGGATTGACAGGTGTTTCTGGGTTCATTGAGGCACTTCTTTTCTCCAATGATTCTACATAGTCATATATTTGTTGTTGAACTGGCTCTATGCCAGGAGATCTTCTACTAGGGCCTTCCTCAAAATAATAAATAGGAGAGTATTGAGGATTGTACATAGAAGAAATATCAACAGTTGATGGTAGGGGGTTCCCTCTTGTATATTTATAAGCTTTGTCCCTTTTGATACTGTCTTCTTTATGATACCTCAAAGTCTAGAGCTCCTTCTTAGTTTTGGAGGACTTTCATTCGCTTCATTTGTAACCTCACTCTCTTTCCTTTTCTTTCCTCTAGCCTTAATCTTTTTCCTAATTTCTATCGTTTCCTCAGAAATTAGCTTTTCATTATTGTTCTGTAGTGAAGTTTCAGGTTTGTCTTCAACAATTATATCATTTTTCTTTCTTCTGATTCTCCTTACATTATCTTCCTTGGGTGGTGACTCTGGTTGTTCTTAAAAATGATTCCTAGCAAGGAAATCCTCCCAAGTGTCTCCAATGCTCCTTAAGTGAAATTCACTCAATATTTTCACCAAACCATGATGATGCATGGTTTTCTCTATGAATTGTATTCTGTTTTGCACATTTGAGGCCATCCTTCTTAAACTATTGAGCAGAAAGAAAGGAAGGTTGATTTCACCATTTTGTAGAAAAATCGTTAATAAACGAATATGGTAAACATACATGGTTCGAAATGTTCCTTCACAAGTTATGAATTTCTGTAAAATCAATAGCATATTTCTCCATTTTCTTTTAAGAGCTGTACTAGAGATTCCTTTTCGAAAAACTGAGACATCCATACCTGGGTTTTTGAGTATCACCTTCCATGATTCATTATAGAATTATTTGTTCTTGAACCATCTTTCTCCATGCCTTGGAAGTTCTGTAGCTTCAGCCAAGAATGATTCTATCATTGTAAATTTAATGCCCCCAATCTCTACATCGGTTCCATCAAAAGACCGAGAAAAGTATTTTGTAATTTACTTATGAAAACCATTGAATTTTTCTATGAACCTCAAACATCCAGCTTTTTGTGACAATTCTTTGACCTGTGGGTATCCTTCCATCTATTTTACCCCCGCTGGTTCTGATCTAACAATCAATTACATCCTTCTTTTATATCGAGTACTTTCAACCTTTGGAATTACCCCTCTGTTTTATCGAAATGAGTTGACTGCAGAATTGATGGAGATGAATTGGCCGTGGAATCGATGGAGATGAATAAGATGCGGATATGATAAAACGTTATGGAGATTTGTAGGAAATAAATAAGTGATACGGTCTTGGAGAGGCATAGACAAGTAGGTCACGTCATGATCATGACCGTTAGTCATCAATCAAGGATATTAATGATGGACCGTTATGAAACTTTATATGAGGGATATGGTTTGATATATAGCATGATGAGGATTGCAATCACTTCGAATGATGAGTTGTGAAGGACACATATGAGTGTTCATATTATACATGTTTCATGTTTTTAACTTTGCTATTAAAAATAAATTTTTACACTTCACCCCAGAACTTAACCTTTGTGTTCATTGTCTTGATTTGATGTTGTTCCTTAGGTACTCTTTGTAGAATGGTGGTCTTCAAAACATAATCCTTTAGTCCCTTGCAATCATCATGTCAGAACTACTGAAGTGGTTGCAGAATCAAATTAGTTTCAGAATAGAATAAGCTGCAGAATGTTTTTTTTTTTTTTAAGTATGGAACATGAATGGAATGAGTGAAAAATATGGAATGAAAGTGAAATATGAATTAGGGAATGAATGTGAAAATGAAATGAAGGTGGAATAACAGTGGAGTGTGATGGAATGAAACTGAAAAATGACATTGGAGTGTGAAAAATGAATTTGCAGATTATGGACTACAAATATGAATGTAGTTTTGTGTCACTACTTATTATAGAAAAGAAAATGGAAAATATAGGGTGCCAGAAGTCTCTGATTTTCACCTTGTATTTTCTGCATAAGTATTCCAATCATTTATTGGTTTTCATACTTATACATTTTATTTTATTTTATTTTCAACTCTTTTTTATGTCGTTGTTGTTGTTGGTTTTTTTTCTTTTAATAAAATGTAGGAAAAATAAAAGCTAAGTTTGTGAAGAAGAAGAATTCCTCTTCACTAAATCCATATCAATATTATCTTGAAATTTCTTGAAAAATTCTTCTTTTGAAAGTGGTTTATGATATACTTTCAACCGATGACCATTCACAAAAAGAGATACCTTTTCTTCATCTATTGTCTTGATCTTCAATGCTCCATTATCAAAGACTTTTTCAATCTCATATGGCCCAAGCCAATTAGTCTAAAACTTTCCTTGAAAATACTTGAATTTTGAATCAAACAAAAGTGTCAAATCCCCTGCTTGAAACTTTTTCTTTTTGATATACTTATGATTCCATTTATCCCTTTGCTGCTGGACTATACTGGTTCTTTGGAATGCATGTTGTCTGATTTCATCTAGTTCATTCAGTTTCTCCAGTATATGCTTCTGTGGTTATGATAAATGAAGTCCCAATTGGACTGCTATATTGAAGGTTCTGATCTGAAACTCTATAGGGAACAATACTTGCTTCCCATAAACAAATTCATAGGGAGTATGTCATGTTATGTTCCTCCATGTAGTTCCATAGGCCCATAAGGCTTCAGGAAGCCTATTTTCCCAATCTCTTTTGTGTAGATGAACACTCTTAGTGAAATTTCCTTTAATAACCTTATTGGTAGATTCAACTTGACCATTTTCTTGTGGATGGTAGGGAGTAGACTTTTTGTGCTTGATGTTGTAATCTTCCACGAGCCTTTTCACCATCTTTGATGTAAATTGAGTGCCTTGATCTGTTACAATTTCTCTTCGAACACCAAAACGAGTGAAGATGTCCTCAAAAAGAAAATTAACTACAGATCCTTCATTAGCCAAAGGTAATGTTTTAGCCTCTACCCATTTAGTGACATACTTAATGCATACCAAAATATACTTCTTTTGTCTAGATGGAGGATTGATAAGTCCGACAAAATCCAAGGCCCATTTTTCAAAAGGTTCAATGAGTACCTGAGGTTGCGATGGCATTTCATTTGAAGGAGCAATTTTCCCTACCCTTTGGAAACTGTCACACCTTTTGACATATTCTTTGACATATTTGAAGATGGATGACCAATAATATCCTAAATGAAGGATTTTATAGGCTGTCCTCTTGTCAGCAAAATGTCCACCACAAGGTTCATCATGACATGCTTTAATAATTTGAGTCATTTCATCTTCTCGACCACACCTTCTGATAATGAGATCTGGACATGTCTTATACAATTCATTAGTAATCCATGACAATCTTGCACTTAATTGAATGATTTTTCTTTTATATCTAGAATGCAAATGTCATGTAACTAAGTAATTGGAAATATATGTAAACCAAGGGGTCTGAGTAGTTACTAAAAAAAGGTATTGATCAGGAAATTTATTTTCAGCTGGAGTGTCATCTTTGATATTTTGAATTCTAGACAGAAAATCAGCAACTCTGTTTTGTTTTCTAGGCCTGTCTAGAACAGTAATGTTGAATTCTTGCAGGAGCAATAACCATCTTGTAAATCTGCCATTAGTAATAGATTTAACCTAATTTTAAAGTGATATGTATGAACAAAGGTTTCATAGCATGTTATCTAATGTCTAAATTTATTGATAGCATGAACAACAACTAAGAATTCCTTTTCAGTTACAATGTAATTCAACTCTGTGGGAGTCAAATTCTTACTTGTGTAATAGATAGCATAGGGGATCAAGTCTTTTTTTCCTAAAACAACTCCTAGAGATGTGTCTGAATAATTTGTTGAAATGTGAAAAGGCAATTTCCATTTTGGCCCTCTTAAGATGGGTGCTTCAGAAATTTTTTCTTTTAAAGTTTCAAATGCTAACTGGTAGTTAGAATTCCAACTAAATTCACAATCTTTGGTGAGTAGTTTGAAGAGTGGGGATGCTATTTTGGTGAAATTTTCTATAAATATTTTATAAAACCTAGTAAATCCTATAAAATTTCTAACATCCTTTTGGCAACTTGCAATTGATAACTTGGAGATGACTTCAATTTTCGATTTATCAACTTTAATTCCATCTCCTCAAATGTGATGTCCGAAAACAATCCCTTCAGTAAACATCATGAAACATTTTTAATGACTTAGAGAGAGGTTTGCTTCCTTACATATTTTAAGAACCTTTTCCAAGTTTTCTAAAGCTTCTTCAAATGTATTACCATAAATTGTAAAGTCATCCATATACACTTCTACACAATCATGTATTAGATTAGAAAAAATTCCTAGTACTACCCTTTCGAATGTTGCAGGTGCATTGCACAATCCAAAAGGAAATGCTTGGTAGGCATAAGTCCCCATGGACAGGTGAATGTGGTTTTATCTTGATCTTTCAGTGCAACTTGAATTTGATTGTAACCACTAAAACCATCCAGGAATGAGAAATACTTCTTACCTGCTAATGTATCTAACACTTGATCTATAAAAGGCAAATGAAAATGACCTTTAAGGGTAGCTTTATTCAATTCCCGATAATCAATGCATAGACTTCATTTACCATTCTTTTTCGGTACAATCACTAAAGGAAAAACCCACTAATTGTCTGAAATTGGATAGATGAAGTTTACATTTAACAATTTTTGCAATTTCTCGTTCACAATTTCCCTAAGATTTGGACTCATCCTTATTTGAGGCTGTCTAATAGGTTTTCAATTTTCCTCAATGTAAATGTGATGTATACAAGTCTTAGGACTAATTTCTTTCATGTCAGTGTATTCCCATGCATATGTAGATGAATGTTTTTGTAATGTTTTGATTAGTTTTTCCTGTTGTAATTTCTCCAAGTTATTGTTTATATTCAAGGTTTTCCCTGGAAAGATTTCAACTGTAGAGCTACCAAATTCTTCCATATATTAAAGAGACATCTGCCTAGATGACAAATATTCAATATTGGATTTTTCTTTAAATTGATCATGTTCATATTTTGGAGATGATTCATAATTTTCTATTGTATTTAGGATTTGGCTATCTTCGCTAATGGTTGAAATAGTAAAGAGAGGTTGCATATCTTCTTCATCATCAATCCATTCTTTGTCATCTATCTCTGTGATTGTTGTTGCTGGAGGATACAGAGTGAATTTATTAGTTGAATTACCATCATAAATGTATATGTCACCAGATCTATAGCTAATAAAAGCATCAGTTGTACCAATCAAGGTCTTCCTAGTATGAGTGGGTGTCCTCCTAGATTGTTCTTAGGGGTTAAAATCATAAAATCAACAGGGTACTCCCAAAAATATAAATACATTGAAATATCTTCTAACACACCATTTAGTTTGGTTATAAATCTATCTTCTAATTGAAGTAATGTAGGTGTATAAAGAAGATTAGGAAGATTGAGTTTTTCCATGGTCTGTTTGCTCATGATGTTTATTTTTGCTCCTAATGAACAAAGAGGAGCCGCATGGCTACTAATGAACAATGTATGAGGAGGAGGGTGATGAAAATATCTTCTGATATGCACTCATCTGAAGCTGTGAAGGATAATTTGCTATGGAAGGTGCATATTTCTTTTGGCCACGGTGAGAATGTGCACATTGCTGGAATAGGAAATTCCTAGAAGGAAAGGGCATAGAAATGATTGATGCTACAAACCGGTTGTAGTTGTAAACCATGTGATATTGGAGTATGATGATTTATGGGGTAGGTTTGCTAGCTTGCAGAAGCAGACACTCGTTGGGATATGGTTATTCTCTGAGATAAGGGAGTAGATATGATTGAATGGGTCAAAATTTTCTAGTGCCCGCTGCTTGCATATATTTCGAAAGATAGAAAAATGATGGGAAATTGGTTTACTGTGAAGTTCCTGCATCAAGATGATTGCAAAAATATTATGGACCGCACTTGGGTTAGGGGTAGAAGCTTCATGCAGCTTTTGCCTTGGTTTCTAAGGGTAATCTGGTTATTGAGGCTCAAAGGAGTAAGTTGGTATGGGTAAAGATACCTAGTTTACCTCTTGAGTTATGGACAATCAAAGCCCTTAGGGATATTAGGAACTCCATAGGCATAAATAGGCACATAGATCCTCGATGCATTGGTACATATGATAAATTTATAGCATGGATTCTCATTGAAGTATCCTTTCAAGGGGGGCTACTGGGTGATGTTGATTTTATATGAGGGCAACATATACACTGTCAGAGGGTGGACTACTAGGGTGTACCATTTCGATGCCTCATATCTCACCACATTGGTCATCTATAGAGGTTGTGCCCTTTAAGTCATACAAATATGGGACGACATGACCACCATTCAAATGGTCACTATTGTGCAGAGGCTGCTTTACAATGTGCGGGCACGAACATTTTAGGTAAGTCTAATCCTTCTTCTTTTTAAAGAGAAAGGTTTTTCCCCTATGATAAGGATGTTGTAACAAATCCACCTTCCTTATTTCATTTTGCACCTATTTCTACTGTTACTCGATGCAATGAATATGCTATTACCTGGCCTCCTTATAAATCTTTATCTCTCCAAGGGTTCTCTCTCATTGAAAATCCACATGGCACATGTATCTCTGACAAAATTGTTGAACATCCCACCAAAACGCAACCCACTGAGCATTTGGTTGTCTCCCCCTTGATGCCCATGCTCGAGTGGGATTCCCCACACTAGTCTCGTGATCCTAAACGGGTGGATATATACGATTCACCGAAGAATACAGTTGGCAGTGATCTTGAATAAATATTACAGATCCCTTTTCTTGATTTGGCTGACATCGTTGTCTTTGAAAAGGCTCCACCGGACCCTCAGCCTTCCATCTCCCCTATCTTTGCATCAAACATCACAGCTAGGAAAACATCAAAGTCGAGCTCCAAGCATTTTAGAGGCTGACATAAGACCAAATCCCTATTCTAGGTGAACTTATATGACCTGACGGATGTTCCTATTTCCGCACCTAAAGAATTTCAGGCCCTTAGAGCAAGCAACATGGATGGCGTACCTAAATGAATTCTATTTTCCAACTTAATATTAGGGGGATGGGCGACCTCTCAAATATTTTATGCCTTCACGATATGCTCTTTTAAGTTCAACCATCTGTGGTATTTTTTCAAGAAACTCTATGTGCTATATATCTTGCTATTAAAACTATGATCAGCATTTTCCCTGGCTGGAATGTTGTGGGTGTCGATGCCATTGGAAGGGCTGGTGGAATGCTGTTAATATGGAACACGTTATTGGTGAAGCTAAAGGCATATAAATTCTTCATGGGAATTTTTTTATATGGAACCTTTAGGGGGATATCTGAACAAATCTCTCTTATAAATCTATATGCCCCCTGCTAGAACCAAGTGGCTTTTTGGGAGAGGATGAAGCAATCTGGGATTTTAACCATTAAAAACCTTATGGTGTTGGGTGACTATAATTCGACAATGGCTGCTATGAATCATGGGGGATGAAGGCCCATATTGATCCACTTGCAGATAAAAGGAAATTATTCTATGAATCAGGAGTGATGGATGTAAAGCCCTCCCTGGTGGTTCTAACCTAGAAAAATAGGCACAAAGGACCTAAGTACATTTCTAAGCGGTTAGACCGCACTATGATTAACACATATTTATTGCGGATCCTGGGAAACATGAGATCTCATGTGATCTCATCTTCCTTGTATGATCACATGGCAATTATTTTATCATGGCACCATGATCCAAATACTTCTGGGATTCCCTTTAAATTTAACCGAGTTTTTTTATTGGATCCTACATTTAATAAGCTAGTTACTGATTTCTGGAGGAGGGACAAATCAAATGAGTGGTTAATGGGTTGGGAAAAGTAAGCTTAGACGGTTAAAGGCCATAGTAAAGAAATGGGAACGGAGGAAAATAAAGGGATTAAAAATGTATTTAATGAGTATTGAAGATAAAGTATCTCATATTTATAAGGATATGATGGATGATCCCCGAGACTCCCAAGTATATTTTATCCTTGAAAAGATTGAAGCACGAAAATTCGAAATATTAAAAATATAGGAAACATCTTGGAAGCTCAAAATCAGAATCCAGTGGTTGAAGGAGGATGATTTGAATACAAAATTCTTCCACAAGTGTGAAAATGGTCATTGAAATAAGAATTCAATCTGGGGGATTCAGGCTACGGATGGATCAATAAAACACTCACCAAAAGACATTCAGCAAGAGGCATACAATCAGTTTTCTGATTTTTATAATGCAGATCTAGAGATTGATCATCACTGTCAAAAGTGGGTACTCGAGCACATGCCTCCTATGTTTGATCAAGATGCAAAGGATATCATGGAGAAGGTTGCTTCTAAATGGGAGATAGAAGATGTACTTAAATATTTTTCACATGATAAAAGCCCGGGGCTGGATGGCCGGCCGACTGAATTTTATTTACACTTATATGAATTACTGGAGAATGAATTGCTTGCAGTGGTCAAACAGGTCCATGTGATGGGGTTTTTTCCAGGCGACATGAACTCTACTTTCATAGTCATGATTCCTAAATCTTCCAACCCAAAAACGTTTGTTGATTTTATACCTATTGCATTATGCAATGTGGTGTACAATATTACTTAAAAAATCATTGCAAATAGAATCTTGTGGGGTTCTATCTTCATTCATATATGATGATCAATATGGGTTTCTAAAAGGGTGGTTGATATACAACATAGTAGCTACTGCATAGGAAGAAATGCACATGATTCATGAATATAAGAAGGAGGATCTTATTATGATGATTGATATCCGCAAGTCATATGATTCAACGGATTGGTCCTTTATTAGACTTACTCTCCTCAAGGTAGGATTATATATGTCATCTATTAGATGGATAATGGAATTTATATGCTTTGTTAGATACGATGTCCTTATAAACGGTCTGCCATCTAACTTCTTCATGGATAGAAGGGGACTCGGGAAAGGATGTGCTCTGTCCTCGCTCATTTTTATTCTCATAATGGATGGTTTTAGTAATCTAATGAGGATGGAAAAAAATGCTGGTTATTTTGAAGGCCTATGATTCTCTCCTATGGTATGCATTACTCACTCTCTCTTTGTGGATGATTGCTGGTTTTTGGAAAAATAATTAGGAATAAATGGTTTTATTTGCACTTTATTCTTACCTGGTTCAGATCTGCTACTAGACTATGCATCAATAGAGAGAAGTCCATATTATTATATGACCTGGGTGATTTGGATGAAATTAATTTCATTGCTAGTTTCTTCCATGTACAAAAGAATCATATCATGACGGGGTTCACTTATCTTGGTTTTAGACTAAAACCATGTGCTTATAAGAACAGGGATTGGCTTTGGTTGGTAGACAAATTCAGAAATAATATCATGAAGTGGAAAAACAAGTGGCTTACACTTGAGGGCTGATACATTTTGTCCAAGCAGTATTATCCTAATTTATTGTGTACTGGACTCATTTGTATTACCTTCCAGCTTTCATTATGGGGGAAATTAATGCCATTATATCACACTTTATATGGGCTGGAGCCACATATTTTAAGAAATTTCATTTATGTAAATTAGACAATATCTCGATGCTGAAGAAATATGGGGGTTGGGGCTTATTAAATTTGCGTATTTTCACCAATGCACTTCTCATAAAATCCTTGTGGCATGCTTTAAAAGGACACGGGGTCTACTCTCTGATCATTTATCACAAATAAATTGAGGGTCATCCCCTACTCTCACTGTATCGGGGCCTCATCTAGCTGACAAAGAAAGCCTCACCGATTTGGCGCAACTTCACGAAAGCTATGCAAATCTTGGGTTGGGGGTTGGTTTGGCACTTTGGGAATGGGCAGAAGATTTTCTGGGTGTTGATAGATTCCTGGGAATGAATGATGCTTTAGGTATTGACCCTCAATAACTTCACATATTAAATCAAAGAGGCATATTTTACATATCTCAACTTATATTAAGTTGGAAATTAGGCACACTGATCTAGAAATCGGATGAGATATTGGGGCTGGAGGGACCAAAATCTATAACATGGGATAGATTAAAAGGCATATTACAATTGGTGGGCCTGTCCTTCAGAGGAGAGAGGGAAAAAATGGTATGGGGCGGAATGCATCTGGATGGCAACATACAGGTTAAAGACTTATATTTGCATATCATCAAAGAACAGATTGTGGATTGTACCTTGTCACCTTTCCTACAGACATGGCGTTGGAATATACCTTGAAAGATTCTACTTTTTGGATAGATGCTATGGAAGAAAAAAATTCTTACATGGGATTCTCTTATTAAATGAGGATTTCAGGGTCTGGGGAGATGCTTGCTATGTCTCATGTATGAGGAGATTATTATGAACTTATTTTTTTATTGTACCTTTTCTCTCTGTATTTGGAGGTTGTTTACAACTCTCCTGTGGGACCCAAATTGGAGGCCTATTGATTGCATTCATACTATCATTGTGTGGGGGGCCACAAAAGGAAATTACAAACCTCTGACGTTTTATGTTTTCTAGGAGATATGATGTGCCAGGAACTGATTAATTTTTCAAGGTATTCCAGTCAACATTACAATGATTCATGGTAATATTATGAGATGGATGGGGGAACATACTTTTCCATCTCCGGTCTTGGTATAATTATCTGTCCAAAATCTCCGTCACCATATTTCCCTTCTAGCGATATATTTTGATGAGGCGCAAAGGGATGGTGCATGTGGTTGCAGGGCATGGACTAAGCTTGTGGTGGATGAACATTTTCATATTTGTTGGAATGGGGGATCGACATCCAGCAATAAGGCTGAGCTCATGGCCTTGTGGAGTGGGATTATCATGGATTATCATATTAATTTGGTTTCTATCAACATATATGGTGACTTGAAATTTAGTATTGATGGTATCTCGGAAAATAGTAGGATGCACAGTCAAAACCTGAACGAATGGATTGAGCATGTAAATTATATCTTATCTAAATTCTAGATCTAAACGATGTAGCATATCTTCAGAGAGAAAAATACGAGGGTTGATTTCATCTTGAAGAAATGCCTGGATGTGCCTTTTCGGACTATTCTGATCACACACTACAAGGAATCAAATCTGGTGGCATCCTTTGATTTCCCTCTGCCTTAGTTTTTGTTTTTCATCTAGATCCTCAGCAAGCGAGCCTATTTATGATCAAGCGAGCTATATTTCTTCTCCCCTACTATCTTTGTGCTTTTGTTTACTCTTCCTCTAGGAAGCCTCATGATCGATATATGGGTATTTTTCTTCCGGATGGGTGACTATTTTTGCTTGTTGTTCAACATGAGGCTCTCAATATCTATCACACTTTTTTCTTCTTGTACTCCTTATAGATCGATTGATTCTGCCATAATTTGATGAATATCATGGTTTTTATTGCGCCAATTTTTGGTGGCCTCAGATGTATTTCTAATGTCATCCCACACTCGTGTCACATACCTCTCCCTCCAATTTTTTTTTTTTTTTATTACACTGCTCAACATCCATTTGTAGCTTAATCATGTCGAACTTAAGGTTTAGTCCCACATAGACACCTTTTTAATTTTCCATGCTACATGAAGTTTTAATTATCATGTTACATTAAGCCACCCAACTTGGCTATCAACACCTATATAAATATATAATGATTTTCATACCCACTCTTATACAATTTCATCCTACACTTTTTATATCTCGTGCAACATAATCTAATCCTCATGAATTTTCACTTTATAATTTACATTGAATCAAATTGTTTTTCTCATATTAAACCATACACCTCAATTTGGAAAATCAGTTCGTAGAGGTCACATTCATCACAATTATGGTTTCTCTCACCATCATACGATGGTAGATTTTCATGTTTACAAGGGCTTTGTTTTAAATAGTGATGCCCTAGTCGATGGCATCGATTTGTGATGGATAAATGAAATCACTTAGCGTGAATCTGCTTCAATCCTTAACGTACCTAGTTGCATTACTTTTTTTATTTTGTGATCTTTTCGGTGTTAAAACGATTTTGGGGATTAACATTTCAGATGTGCATAAACACTCTATCTTTTTTCACGTACCTTGATGGACAAGTATTTATGCTAAGTAGCATCTCAAGCCTATGAAATTGATAGAATATATGGTTTTACATCGGTTAATTTGACGTTTCTGACATCGTTTAATTGCGTCTATCTGTGTTTGTACGCTCGGTCTTCAATTGTATTAAATTGATGTTCTTTGATGGAGAGTTTTATCGATCCATGGGATAACCATCAAATCGCTGCCATCTGGAAGATACGATTTTCTTAGGGTTTATGGGTTTTATTCGCTATATCTATTGACTTCTTTCCCTTGCATTCATTTCCTTGGTCTTCTTTCCTTCTGCGACATTTGCTCTCTGGTGTTTCTCACGACAACCTTTCTTGGCCTCCGACATATCATGGAGACGTATGGTTTGTGAGCACGTTCATCCTATGATGCGACCAGGTAATTTACCTTGATTTTGGTTGCCATAATTAAATCGTATAAATTTTTGTTGTGAATTCAGAATTTGTATTTACCTACTCGCTATGGATTTCAACGTCTCTTCTCAACAGCTTGTCGACTTCACTCTACATATATAAATTTTTTCTGTGTAGCCTATGTGGCCCCATCCAAAGATCATGCCTGTATCATGGCTTACGATGAGTTTGCAGACAGAAACGTCCCACGGTTGCCATGAATTTGGTTAGGGTTTCTTGAGAAATCCTCTGTCGACATAGGTAAAAAATATTTTCCCATAGTTTTAGGTCCTATTTGGGTTTATTAACTATGCCTTTCATTTCGTTGCTAATCTACAATATCGTTCATCTTGGCCATACCAGTACGATGCTCTAATTTAACATGTTGGCCTCAATGGTGTTCATCTGCTCTGAAGCAGATGAAGTTATTAGGGTTTATAGAACAATTTTTCTTTGGCTATTTTAAACGAGGCATGGATCCTCATTATGGCATCGACGACAGAACCCTTTCATGGTGATTCACTGGTGTGTAGTTTCCATTGTTGTTCATTCACATTATTTTTTCTGGTTGTGATAAGTTTCCCCGGTGATCATTGCATCGCTAATTTTTTTTTTTGTCTCAGTGTGGTCCGAGCCTCCACCATCGTATGGCAAGGTATGCATTCTCTATTCATTGGTTGTTTGGCAAGGCCTGAGTTTAATTCGGCTTTTGAATTCTGCCTATGTTTGTGCACATGTTGGTTCCTTTCCATGAGTTGGTAGTAAAATCCCCTTTGGGGTTTTTTTTTTTTTCGTACAGCGTTTTATTTAGGGTTTCAACCCTAATTGCTCAGACATCTTTTATAACACTTTTGATATGTGTATAAGATGGAAGCCTCGATAATTTTTTTTTTTCCTGGCTCGCCTCGTAAATATTTCTTGTTCAATGATTTTATCTCACAGTTTCATATAATTACTGGTGTAGAAGGGATGTCGATCATAGTTTCTTCCCTATAGTTTCTCATTTATCTGTTGTTCAAATAAATGATGGAACAATTTATTTAAGGACTTTATGCCCATGCCTAATGATAGAAATTTCTACTATGTTCGTACTATGATTCACTCGCATTCTGCTATATCAGTGCTTGAATTTATTTTGCCAAATTTGGGTATAGTTCTGGGTTCCAAATGGTAACCAAAAATTTGTACTTATATTTAAACCGAGTAAGGTTTATTTATATATTTTTTTTCTACTTAGTTATTTATTCCCTCTGTGCCAAGGGTTTTTTCCGGAATTTTATATATATAGTTTTACATCAACATTAAAATCGAACATAGTAGTTTTGTGTAATTCAATACTCGTCGTTGTTGCCATTCTGAGTATTATAATAACTGTGCTTGTATTCCTTTTTTTTTCTTTATAACTTCACTGAGAATTTTCATTAAAGATTTCCATATAAAATTTTCACCATATTTAAGTTGCACAGTGTAATATTCTTTCTAGCTTTCTATGTGATTTATACCGAACTCACCTCGTTATGGTACAATATTGATAAATTTTAATAAGCAAAACGACCATTTTCCAATGGCTAGGATATAATTTCTTTCGATAAGTATGCAATTGAATGTACATGCCAGCTTACAGATTTTCATCATCATGTAACTGTACAATTTAATTACATTATTCCTACTATTTAGAAATTTCTATAGGCTGTAGTCAATAATACTTTCATCTATAATAATTGATGTCTATACCACATAACTTTATTGGATTATATCATTACCTGCATGAGACATGTTTAAAGGATGTCTAGTTTCAATTATATCTGTTACATATAAGGGTATCCATCTTTCTTTTCATATATGCAATAGTTGTTTTATTAGTCCAAAAGCAGATTAAAGTTAGATAACTAAATCATCTTTGGGGTAAGATGTATCCTCAGATTTAAACCAACATTGGTTTAGAGACTCTGATGGATTCTCCCCAATGGTTTTATTCCTACCACTATACAGAGTTGAAAGGATTTATTTCTTCTACACAATTATGTGAAATTTAGGGGATAACAATTTCAAAATTTTAATCTAACATAATCACCTGTAACCATTAACCATATTGCATGATAACACGTACTTTAACCATACATAAAACTTATGAACATACCACTTCTGCAATTGACCAACCTCCCAACCCTATAGTTCTTTTGTCCTTAGAACTCACCCCCAAGCTGAGATCATCTCCTAGAATAGACCAACCCCTAATCTATTCAGGAGTAGCCTATTTAAGCTTTTGCTCCCCAAAGCCTATTTCTAATTCTGCGTCCAGAATTACAAGATGCTTTTCTTCCTGTTTGCCTAGGCTTCCCTGATTTAGGAATTTCTAAAGTTGCTTTATGCTTTTCCAGCTTTTTACCTCTTCCCAACTACTCTCCACCTCATTGGGGAAAATATAGATTTTTCCTCAAAAATCTAAATTAGAAATGATTTCTTTCAAGGATTTTTGAAAGATTATTGGGGAAAGTTTTAGCCTCTTTCCATACCTCATGGATTTGGCAAATGATCTCATAATTCTCATTTGGTCAATATGCACAGAATTATTTTATTTATTTTCCACAATTAAAATTTAATTACATCCACACAGTACTTATCCATTGGGGTCCACTCCCCTTTGTATTACAGCTCAAATTTCTAGCTTGAAAGAAAAACATAAGCTATGGGTGTTACAACTCGCTGGCGATACATGATGGAATGTATATATATCGTTCTGGTTATGCTTTATGTTATTGAACTTATGTATGTTGATGATTTCAGACTATGGTGGGAGCACAATTGTTATTGAGATTAGGCCGTTTCTGGACAAGTACTGCATGTACAGGACTTATGTCTATTGGCAATGTATATGGATCATGCACTTTTTTAATAGAACAATGCTTTCTATTTCTCCTGAAAAAGAAACAAGTGATATATAGTAATTAGTACCTATGGCTTAGTTTAAATATAGCTAAATTGAAGTAAAAAAAAATAAAGAACTAAATTTTTATATATTTCATCTTGTAACAATAAGAGAAGTGCATTTAGCATTTATTATTTGGACTTTCCTATAGTGGAATCCAGTAAAACAATTTGAGGTGAAATATTTTTTTTTCTAAGTTGGTTTAATCTATTTATATAAAACATAATGTAAAAAGCAAGACTTTCCTCTGGGGTTGCAAAGACTTCCAACTCTGGAGGGATTCTTAATCAAAAAAATAAAAAAAGAGACTGCCCCTATAGGGGAAACCAACCCATAATATGCCGCCCATAACTGAAAAACTAGAAATTACAGATTTGCACAAAAAGCAGCGTTTACAGAAATAGTGATTACAGTCATTGTGTCCTAGAATGCAGCAAATCATAGGAAAAGTAAAAAAAGAGAAAAGAAGACCTGTCATCAGGCTAGCTACTGGTGTGTGAAGGAGGAGTCTCCTCCACAATTGGATAGCTATAGTCATCCTCCACATCTTCATCATCTTCCTTGGATTTATGGGCATTGTTCTAAGATGAGAAAGTTGAGCTTTTTCCTTGTAGCTGCTTGTCTGAGTGCGCAGAACTCCGACTACCATTTCCCTTAGTACTGGAGATCTGCGAACATGATTTGATAGGGAAGGCCGTGGATTCTTTGTAGACCTATGGAGGCCTCACAAATTTTTTTGACTTCCTCCTATGCTTGTTGGAGCCAAAGGTGATATCTCCATGCTGCTCCTCTTGAAACACAATAGAAATTGTGGCGATAATTATTGGACTGTCTATAGCACTCTTGAAGTGAAAATGTGCTACATTTCCTGTCGAAGGCTGGGTGTTTCAGAGTTCATGGCAAGAAAGGGGCGGGCAAGAGCCAACACCTCTACCACCCCCTGCCTACATCTCATACGGTTCCTACGCGACATGTTGGGGCTGAAGGCCTTATAAGTATGCAAAGAGGCCAAATGAGAAGACAAAGAGGTAGATTGAGAAGACAGAAAGACTGAGTGAGAAGACAAAGGGGGTTAACCAGTGGGTGGATGTAGAAGACACGAAGGCGGGCACGAAAAATTATCACATCGGATAGGCTTGAAGGGGGAGAATGCATAGGGGAGGCAAGAGGCGAACATGGTGAGAGGCGAACACGGCGTGAGGTCAGCCTTTGAGAGAGTGAATATCATGTTGAGTGTCTCACTGAGCCGAGCGAGGACTTGAAGCTCTGGTCGACTGGTTGGCAAGCTGAAGACAAAGATGGAGCAGAGAGATGGAGCTCAATAGCATAGATAGGGTGAATGATAAAACCAGAGAGTGTTGGGAAAAAATAGCTATGCTGGATATGGGATGTGTCTCCATTGAATTAGGCGTCGAGCAAGTTGTAGAGTAATGACGGAGCGGGTGAGCTATGAATGCCCATCGCTAAACCCCAAGGGTATTTAAGGCCTTGGTACCATGGTATTTCCTTGGGCCAGCCACCGTATTAATCTCAATGCGCACCCGCATTCAGGATTGAGATGTCCTTGTGCACTAGGAGAGTGCAGTCATGAATGAGAGTGGCATCCTTAGTGTTGTTGAGAGAGCCCTTGAACAGGAGGAGATTCTGCTCGACTCCCTTATTTTCTAAGTGATCCGATACCTTATTTGGAGTGCAGAGGATGTGCTTAAAGGAAATGGCATGAAATTCTTTGAGCCATTGCTCAATTTGTTCTAATCTTGTCAAGAGATGCTAGCTTGTAGACACTTTGGAAGCAGGGGTGCCTAGTTGGAGATGAGTGGTGGCCTCGATGAGAAGCTAAGAGTCTCCTTCTACTTCCAGGGGGAAAAGGTTTTGTTATTTTGCAATAAGGAGACCCTGCCATAAGCCTTATAACTCAGCAGAATTGTTGGAGTCCCGACCAATCAAGCCAAAGTATATTTTGAGAGAGTTACCTGTTGCATCTCGAAAAATGCCTCCAAAATCTGCCGCACCCGGGTTACCTTTGGAGGCACCATCAAAGTTCATCTTGATAATGTTGTTGTTAGGTGGAATCAAAGAACTAGGAGAGTCAGGATGGGTGGAGGATGCAGGGGAGAGGAGGGGAAGTGGGGGAAGGGAAAGTTGCCAGTTTTCCCATATAAGACTCTCGGGAGGAGTAGAGAGAATGTTAGATTCCTACTATGACTGTAGTGCAATGGTTTCCTGAAGGTTGTTGCAGAGGTTAGTCCAAAGAATATCAGGGGAAGTGCTCTTATCTTGGAAAATTCTTTTATTCCTTTCTTTCCAGATAGTCCATATAATGAAGCCAGGGAGGAGATACCAAAGAGTGTTGAGCAGGTTGCTATTGAAAGGTTCAGAGGGGCAATGTCGAATGGTGTTGATGACATCTCCCTTGATCCTTATAGTTCTTCTATAGCAGATATCTATTTTTTTGCACAAGGAGTTATCAATGTTGCAGCTATCCAAGAGATGTGGCATGTCTTCTGCATGGTTGGAATAGTTGGGATAGATTAAAGGCCCAATGAAGCCTCTTTTGAGGATATTTTCCTATGTGAGAAGTTTCTTCTTTCTTAGGAGCCATAGGAAGGTATAAATTTTGGGCCAAATGCCTGGCCACCATACTTGAGTCCATAGAATGTCCTTTTGTGCTTGCGCTGAGTGAAAAAACAACTGATAGGCCTCTTTGGTGGTGAAGTATCCATGAGGAGTGTGCCCCCACCATAACCTGTCTTCTTGGGTAGTAAAACACATTTTCTTGTAGTTGAGCTCTTGGTCAATTTCCCCATAAGTTTCATCCTGCCAATTCACTTGCCATTGAGCTGCCGAGATCTATTGATGATAACCTTGATTTGGTTGCAGATGCTAGAAGAAATTGACTTGATTGTTCTCTGTTTGTTGAAGTACAACTTTCCATTTCAATTTTTGGAAGAGATTCGCTAATTTTTGCAACTACTGCTAGCAGTCTTCCCAAAGTCTGGCAGAATTACGAGAGTTGATCTCCAAAAATATATGGGCTTGAATTAAGGCACTGTGTTGTTTGGCAGAGTTCCAAATGAGGGAGCCAAAGATCTCTGGGGAGAGTCTGATAAGATCTATAGGAGGTCCATTTTTAGCATATTTGTCCACCCATAGTCGAGCCCAAGGAGTATGAGGCTTAGAGAGCCACTGCCACCATATTCGCGCCCCCATCATGGCATTGTTGTGCTGGGGATCACTTATTCCTAATCCACCTTCAGATTTTGATATACAAACATCTGTCCATTTTACAAGCGCCCATTTTCTATGAAGCCCTGTAGAACCCCAAAGGAAATTTAGCTGTATATTTATGATCTGCTTTAGGACCCATGTGGGTGCTTCAAGGACAGAGAAAAGATATAGAGGCATAGATTGGAGGACAACTTTGATAAGAACAAGTCTTCTAGCAATGTTGAGTGATCCATAAGTCGAAGAGGAGATACGGGCGTCAAGTTTATCAAGGAGTTATTTCCAGGAGGAGTGTTTGATTGTAGATTCAATGAGTGGATCTCTAAGGTATTTGGAAGGGAGAACTCCCATAGAGAATCCGAGGAGATGAGATATGTTGTGTTGAGTGGGTGCAGGTGTGTTGACGAAGAAGATTTGCGATTTTCCGGCATTTATGGTGGTACTAGAGGCTTCAGAGAAGGTGTCTAATAGAGATTTGAGAGAGTTGGCTTCTTGAACAGAGGGATGACCAAACAACATGTTGTCATCAACAAAATGTTGATGAGTTATGATCTGGTTATCATGAAGGGAGATACCCCTGAGAGCATTGTGGGAGGCGGCATGATGAATAAGACGGCCAAGCCCTTCTGCCATGAGAACAAAGATGAAAGGGGAGAGGACATCCCCTTGATGAATCCATCGAGTGGAAGAGAATGGAATGGAGGGATTACCATTGAGTAGGATGGAGAACCTATGGGTGGAGATGAGATGCATGATCCATCTGGTCCAAGTAGGACTGAATCCAAAAGCAAGAAGCATTTGATTGATGTACTCCCAGCTTAATTTATGAAATGCTTTAGAAATATCCAGTTTTAGAAACATACTTCCCTTATTGAGATGTTTCAATGAATGTACCACTTCATGAGTGAGGATGATACCATCGATAATTTGGCGACCCTCAACATATCCAATTTGTTCCGGAGAGATGAGCAGTGGGAGCAGAGGTTTCAGCCTGTTGGCGATGACTTTGGAGATAAGTTGTAAATGAAATTACTTAAAGTAATAGGCCTGTACTTGTTCCGAGTGCTGGAGTTCTCCTCCTTGGGAATGAGGGCAAGGAATGTTGTATTAAGAGATGAAAGAATCCAATGTAGAGTCCTAGATTCTTTGACTAAATCCCAAACTTTCAATTTGATCTGCTCCCAGAAGAAGTGAAAGAATTTTGCTGTGAATCCATCGAGGCCTGGGGCTTTTCCATCTTTGAGCTATGCCATTGCCTACTCTACTTCTTGAATAGAGATAGGTTTAAGTAACATAGAGTTATGTTCCTCAGTGATTATCCTTGGGTTATGCTAAGTGACCCTATTTATGGCTTGCCTTCGATTTCCAACCGTCTCGTGGAGAATTTTTTGGTAATATCAGAGGAGTTCCCTTTCTATATCCTCATGTTCCTCAAGTTCTTCCCCCTCACTGTTGCTGAGGAAGGTGATGTGGTTTTTCGTCCTTCCTTGAATGGTGGAACGATGAAACAATCTGGTGTTTTTCTCCCCTTCTTTAAGCCAGCGGATCCGAGACTTTTGACGCCAAAATATTTCCTCTTGTTGACACTGCTCCTCTAGTTTTGTGTGAAGATTCATTTCTAGAGCTGCGTAGGCATCCGATCTACCTTCATTGATGATGCACTGCTGTAATTCAGACATTTGATGTTCGAGTTCCTTTTGATGAGAAAAATGTTTCCAAAGATTATTTGATTCCGTTTTTTGAGTTTGAATTTGAGGTGTTTGAGCTTCTGCTAAAACTAGAACATTTTGGATCCCCCAAGAGGGTGGAAGCCTTTCCAGCATATGATTACCATCTCTTTGAAGTCTGGGTAGCTAAGCCAGAAGGATTCAAAGCATAATGGTATTTTTTTAGTTGTTCCAGGGCGAGACCATTACAGGAGGATTGGCCAATGATCTGATCCAGCCAAGGGAGAAATTGAGGTGTGAAAGTCCCCCGTAAGTGGATAGCATTGTCTAAGATGAGGAATTGATCCAATCTGGAGGCAATTTTTTGTGAGCCACCTCTTTTGTTGGTCCAAGTATGAATTCCATTGGAGAAAGAGAGATCTATCAGCCAGTTGTCTCAAGCCTGATTCTTCCTCCCACTTTTTCCTCCAAATTGGTGATCATATTGAAGTCTTCACCACAGATCTAGAGTGGATGGCGTCTAGAGGAGTTGAGGGAAAATATTGTGGAAAGAATGGAAATTTTTTGCTACTGGTCTTGGGGAAAGTAAACATTAGTGAGGTGCTCATGTGTATTGGAGCCGACCAAATGGAAGGTGGGTTGAATAAAATTGTGGGAAGAATGAAGGTCTGACAGTGAGATAATTTTGGGGTTCCAAAATATGGCTAACCCTCCTAAGGCTCCAGATGCGTCTACCACCACTGATTTTCAACCCATCCAAGATTTGGTGAGTATGAAATCCAGAGCATTGCTGTTACATTTAGTCTCCTGGAGGAAGACTATGATTGGCTTGTATTGCTATATCATATTTATCATTCGGTGTTTGGAGGGGCTTTTTAGCCCTCTTACATTCCATGAGATTAACTTCATTAGGAACTTTGGGTGATCGTCCGATAGAAGTTAGTCAGCTTGGGATACCTCCCAGATTCCACAAGAATTTCTCCTACTATGATTGTTCTTTGCAGATCTGTCTTGTGCCATCTCTTCCTTGACTCTTTAATTATCCTTTTTCCGTCCCGGTGGCTACCTGTTTGAATTCCTAAAGAGTTGCTTTGTTGTGCACTAAAGAGTACGACTTCAAGGCTATCAATTTGCCTCATGGGAATCTTGTCGTAAGCCTTTTGATGGCAGGCAAGCTCTAGGGCTAGAATTTCTATTTCACCCAGATCAATGCTCTCAGGTTCCTCATCCATATAAGTAGGCGTATTATTTTCTTCTTTAGGCTCATCTATCTGAGAGGCAGAGGGGAGATTACCATCTATATCCATCTGAGAACTTCTGATGACAATAGCTTTATCCCTGTTGGACAGGGGGGAGGATGCATGTGGTATAGAAGGAGAGAAAGGTGTGGGTATCTTTTGAGGCATGGGTTTGGAGTCAGGAATATGAGAAATTGGGCTGTCTAAAGAAGGTTGCGAGGGACCTGCTTCCATGGATGCAAGGGTGGTGAGGATTTCAAAGCTGTTGCTGGTGGAGGGAGCATTAGGAGCCTAGGGAATTATAGAGGACTTTTTGGTATGCTTCTTCTGGCTGGAGACTTTGGTGAAGCCTTTAGCATCTGTGCTTTTCAAAGAAGGGGCAGGTTTAGGTGGGGTATTCAAAGGGAAATCTCTGAAAAGATGGTTGTGCTCACGGCACTTTCTACATCGAAATGGAACATGTTCATAATATATAGTTTGTATCCATTCAAAGTCGTCATGGAAGAGGCTTACGGAGTTGGTGAGGGGTTTGGCTAGATGCATGTAGACACAAATCCTTGCATACGAAGTATATCGTCTAAGCTTGGTTTCTTCCGCGATCTTGATAAAATCCCCTAATCCATTTCCAATGTCTTTGAGGGTCTCCTCGTCCCAATATTACAAGGGTAAGGAATACATGTGGATCTAGACTGGTGCCCAATTTAAATCTTCCTTGTCCGGATTGAATATTTCAATCCAGTCATGGAGATATAGGCCTGCTATGTTGAAAAAATATGGGCCTCCATCGAAAATATGATTTCTATCCTCTAAGCAGTTGAAGATGGATGTGAAGAGTCCTTTTGGACCCAACTGCAATGTGATATGTCCCTTGGGCTTCCATTTTTAGGTGATCCATCCCTGAAGCACTTTTTCGGTTGGCGAGAGGCCTATAAACTTGCCAATGAGATCATGATATTTCATGTAATGAATATGCCCATTGATTCGATGGCTTAGGATATCTATTTTAATACGTTCTGCTGCTATCGAAATGCATGTAGAATAGGATACTTTCGGCTGTGCATCTGAAGCGGTTTGGGAATCCTTCTTATCGGTTTGCGCATCGTTGGAGTTTACCCGCACTCTTGCTCTGTCAGTGGATGGGATTTGAGCAGAAGCGGTCATACTGGTTGAGTCAATGGGTGGAATAATAAGAGGGGGGAGGATTTTGTCCCTCCCAGAGAAGCTTCCATGTGAAGAGGTCAGAGTCAGAGTTAAGAGGAGCACAACATAGTTATATCAGGGCCGCTAGGAATAGAGAGGAGCACAGGCGACTCCGATGTAGGGTTACAGAAACCCTAAATGACACCGTTCTCAGCCTTTCTCTATAAATTTGAAGTGAAATATTGATTTGTGTTATTTAAACTAATTTTTTGGCTGTATATATGAATTCAACACCTGAAAAAAATGGAACTTTGATTGTGGAAGCATTATCCATCAACGTGAAAATACCACCGGAAAAGCTTCCAAAAAGTCTCACTAAAGACAACTCGATTATTTATTATTTTTTTTCATGCCAGCATTGAAATTAAATGTAGTTGTCCCTATGTTAAATAGGTTATGTACTAATGGTTGGATGTAATTTTTTTAAATTTTTATATATCCACTTTATGTTAGGCATAAAACTCATTATTAATCTTTCTTATATTAAAATATCATATATTATGACATAAAAGATACCTCGTCAAAATTGGTGGTTAATAATTTTACAATTATAGGTTTTAATTATTTTTATTTTATTAGGAATTTGGCTTCTATGATCTATAATATGTATAGAAAATCTAGGAACCAATTTAAATAGATAAAGGGATTCTCCAACTAGCAGTTGTAAATAACTACTAGTCTCACTAGAATGAGGAAAATAAGAAATTTGATTAATTTAAAAAAGAATTAATTAATAGTTATATATTATATAAGTTTAATATATTATTATTATTATTATTATTATTATTATTTTAATTAATAGTTATTTAATATTTATAATAATTTAAAAATGAATTAGTTAATGGTTACATGTTATATAATTTTAATATAATTTAATATATTTATTTTCTTACTTTATAAGTAATTTTAATATGCTAAATCATAATATAATAGCTACATTATTTATCGAGAATATATATAAATACTATAGCTAAAAATAAAAATGCAATGAATTAATTTCAATGTATTAAAAGTCTGAAAGGGAGAAAGAGATCGAGAAGGGGACTGAGGGGCGGGGAGGGGGCTAAGATGAGGAGAACGGACAAGAGGGAGAACTAGACGGAAAGAAAAAACACCAACTAAGAGTGAAGGGCTAGAATCCAACATTTGCTAACACTCCACCCATCATCTCTGTTAAGGTTAGCCGATTTCTTTTCGATTTCGAAGACTTCCCTTAACTTACGGTGGTGGAAATGGTCAATCTTCACAATTACCTTCACATATTCAATACAAATGTGATGTTTTCTCTTTTTAGAATGCTCTGCTAAGGCATATGAACGTGATATACTATCTTTAAGGTCAGCGATGTGTTCATGGATTCTTTGATTAATGGATCGAACAATTTCACCGATGTAAGGTGTCCCATAGGAGCACAAAATAAAGTAAACACCCTTACCATATTTAGTGCAAACTAAGTCATTAACTGATCTAAGAAAACTCCGAATGGGTTGGAGGAGCTTGAAGGTTGAGGAAATATTATGTCTCTTAAGGATCCTGGCGATTGTATCAATAGTACCTTGAATAAAGGGACGGTGAAATCTAGATAACCGATCACAAGGATATTTCTTATTCATAGGAAATTTTTTTGATTTTTGAAAAGCTCTAAGATATTGAACCTTTCTATAACCATTCTTATTAAAAAATTTAAGGAGATGATATTTTTCTCCTTGAAGGTGGTGTTCATCGGAGATTCTAAAGGCTTTGGTAGCTAGGGTGTTGAGAACCCCTAACTTTTGAGCAGGGAAATGATGAGAACCAAAATGTAAATACTGCTTAGTGTGTGTCTTATTTCTAAAGACTTGATGAGAGAATAACCTTCTTCATTCAAATAAGAACATATAGAAAGCGCAGGCTTCCATCCACTTCGAATTCCATGATGAACTTAAGAGGTTAGATTGGTCACTAAGAACCTAGAAGAAAAGGTACAATTTCTCTTTGCCATAGGGCCATACGACATAGGTGTCATCAAAAAACCTTTTTGAAAGCCTAGGTTGTAAAATGGAGGAAAGGGCCCTTGATTCCAAGTATTCCATGAAAATATTAACCACAACGAGGGACAAGGGGGAACCCATGGCAACACCATTGTTCAAATAATTCACCCTTGAAACTAAATAAGGTTGAAGTGACACAAATCGCAATGAGATGGGAAATATCAAGATCCATGATCCATTAAATGACATTGATAACTTCCTTAATGGGAATGCAAGTGTATAATGACACAACATTAAAACTTACAAGCTTGTAGCCGGGATGAGTTGTTGACAAAGGAGTCGGTCTGTCCCAAAAGAGGTTTAAGATTATAGGCTAAAAACTTGGTGAGAAGATAAGTCAGTCCACCTATAATCATCTATAATCCTCTTGATTTTTCTTTTATGCCTTTGATTTCTAACATGGAATCCTCTATTTATAATCATAATTATCGCATTAATTATTTTAGTAATAACAATGATAATAATTTTAAAAATAATATTAACAACATTTATCAGATTAATAATAAGAATTATTATTTTAATAACAATAATAATAGTAATAATAATGACAGCTATGGTAATAATAATAATAATAATAATAATAATAATAATGATAATAATATGTGTCCCCCCTTTCAAATAGGACTATTAAAAATCTCTCTAGTTTCTCCTTTGATCGTCACGTCTATAGTCTGGTTGAGAAGTCTCTCAATTATGCTCTTGCTCCTCCAAAAATCCCTATTCAAGACATTATTTTTGATATAGAGTACAAGATTAGAGATTTATGTGATGCTTCAAAAGAAATCATTAGACAATATTGTGCCATGATCCTTAGAAAAGCCAAGCCCCCTAAGAGCAACATTAGCAAACCTGAGTTTGAGGCTCTTAAATCCTTGAACAATAACCATGACATCGTTGCTCTTAAGGAGGATAAGGGAGGTGCTATGGTTATCTTAAATAGAGAGGATTTCCATTTTAAGTTGTTAGATCACCTTCATAATAGTGTGATGTACAAGAAATTGGACAAATATCCCCTCTTAAAAGTTTTAAAAGTAGTTTCTCTGGCTATAAAATCTAGTGGCACTATTGGCTCCCTAAGTAAAAATATCATTGAGAGTAACCCACTCACTCCTAGGATCTATGGTCTTCCTAAGATTCATAAGGAAGGATCTCCCCTTCTCCCCATTGTCAACACCATAGATGGTCTAACTTGTAAGCCTAAACCTCTTGTGGGACGGGTTGACTCCTTTGTCTAAGACTCATCATCCTTTTTAAAGAATTGAAAGGCATTGAAATCGATCCTAATGGCAGGAATGTAAGTTTTGATGTTTTCTCATTATACAATTCCATTCCCATTAAGGAAGTTATCGATGTCATTTATTAGATCACAGACTCTGATACTAACCATTTGGTTGAGATTTGTCTCACCTCGACCTTCTTTAGTTTCGAGGGTGAACTCTTTGAACAAACTCGTCGTGTGGCCATGGGTTCCCCCGTATCCCCTATCGTCACTAATATTTTAATGGAATACTTCAAATCCAAGGTCCTTTCCTCCTCCCTTTTTCAACGTAGGATTTGGAAAAGGTTTGTTAATGACACCTGTGTGGTCTGGCCCATGGAAAAAATAAATTGGACATTTTGTTCTAGCATCTTAATGATCATTCTGACTTCATTAATTTCACCATAGAATTTGAAGTGGATGGAAGCCTTCCATTTCTAGATGTTCTTATTTCTAGGAATTAAGAAGGTTCCTTCTCTCATTAATTTCTTAGAAATAAGATGCACACTAAGGAGCTTTACATGTTGGTTCTAATCATTTCCTTGCTCAGACGGTAGGGGTTCTTAACACTCTTGCTACAAGAGCATTTAGAATCTCCGATGAACACCACCTTCAAGAAGAAAAATCTCATCTCCTTAACGTTTTCAATAAGAACGCTTATAACAAGGTTCAATGTCTTAGAGATTTTCAAAAAGCAGAAAAATATTATATGCATACAAAATATCCTTTTGATTTGTTATCTTGAGTTCACCTTCCGTTTATTGAAGGTACTACTGATAAAATCGCTAAGATCCTTAGGAGACATAATATTTCCTCAACCTTCAAGCCCCTCTGCACCATTCGGAGGTTGCTTAGATTGGTTAAGGACCCATTTTTTCCTAAATATGGTAAGGGTGTTTACTTGATTCTGTGCTCCTGTGGGATGCCTTCATCAGTGAAACTGATCGATAAATTAATCAAAGGATTCATGAACATGGCGCTGACCTTAAACATAGTATATCACACTCCTCTGCCTTAGCAGAGCATGCCGAAAAAACAAAAAATCACATTTTCATTGAAGATGCTAAGTTTATTACGAGGATTGACCATTTCCACCACCGTAAGTTAACGAAATCCTTATAAATCTAAAAGAGACCGGTTAACCTTAACAAGAATGATGGGTGGAGTGTTAGCAGATCCTAGATTCTTGCCCTTCACTCTTAATTGGTGTTTTTTCTTTCCACCCAGTTCTCCCTCTTGTCTATTATCCACATCTTAGCTCACCCCCCCACAACTTTTTCTTCCTTTGATCCTCTTGCTCTCAATCTCTTTCTCCCTTTCAGATTTTTAATAGATTAAAATTAATTCATTCTATTTTTCTTTTTAATTATAATATTTATAGCTATTATTGATAAATAATGTAGCTATTATATTATGTTTTAACATATTAAAATTACTTATTAAGTAAGAAAATAAGTATATTAAATTATATTATAATTATAATTATATAACTATTAATTAATTTATTTCTAAATTATTATAAATATTAAATAAATATTAATTAAAAATAATAATAGTAGTAATATATATTAAAATTATATAATATACAACTATTAATTAATTCTTTTTTAAATTAATTAAATTTCTTATTTTACTCATTCTAGTCAAACTAGCCATTATTTACAATGGCTAGTTGGAGCATCCCTTTATCTATTTAAACTGGTTCCTAGATAGGATTTCTCATCTTGTCCTAATGACGAACCACACTGGATGGTTCGAAACACGTCGAGAAAATATTCTTATATGTGATTATCACCAAAATATTTTCTATATTTTTTTTATCTTATAATTATGGTCAATAATTTTATGTTTATTTGTAACATACCTTGGTAACTTTGTAGGAAAATGCATGGAGTTAGGAATTTTTTTCAAGATTTAGAAATAAGTAAATTTCTAAATTACTTTCTATATTCCCTCATTAACCATTATAATAACCATCATTATCACCTAGATAAATATTTAGTAAAAATCATAGTGAGTTACACAACCATCAACTATCCTTGCTGTCGCATATTAACATAAATTCCCTGCTATAACTATGCATCGAGTCCATGATCATTTTAACTGAATTAGTGTATCACATAATTGATAATCTAAAAATCACATAGTGAAATAAATTGACATAATGAAAATGACAGAAAGAACAATCACATCATTGGACACCGATATACCATCGAAACCCCATAGGGTGAAAATGAGAAAACGTTTAATTTTATTATTAAACACTTGTGAGGGTTTTCACCCCACTCAAGGTTATAAGGGATTCCATCCTTTTACCATTTTCATAAAAATTACATAGAAAATAATCTTAAATGCAACATAACTAGCTATAAACTATTACAATCATCATGATATCATTTACCCAAGAATCCTGAATCTTTGTCTTTGTGGTCAAATTGTTTCCATGAGCGGGCCATCTTGTAGTTAGTACTCCTAAACCTAGATGGACTAATACCTATTTATTTGCCACAATGTTCAACATGAACAATTCTTTACTCAAGTCACTATCAATTCCTGCCCTTGTTTTCGTCAACACAATTGATATCATGATTAAATAAAATATTAATAAACCAATAATCAATCTTTATTTGTGACACTTCAACAACTATTTGTATGCATGTATAAAATATGAACAGAATGTCCTGAAATCCTTTCACATGCATTAGTAACAAATAAATCACTATCAATTGTCATATTTATAACAAAAACTAACAAAATATTGCGCGCACTTTCATACTCTTTCCCAAGGAAATCTAACATACTAGATAATATTATTGGGCATGCAAATGCATAACAAATTTCAAGATAAATATCACAACAAGCAATTTCCTTTGTGCCTACTTTTATTTTTTCTTTACCGAAGGGACTAACACAATATATTATATACTTATGCATTTGAATTTATTCCACACAAGATCTATTCCCAGTGGCTATAATGTATAAAAGTACCAACTCTATTTCAAACAAAGTTAACATACTAGTTATAATTTTGTGCATGCAACTACTTGTCTTCTCCAATAGAAAATAACATAGATTGTTCTTCTTGCATGTAAAACATATATTTCTTTTCAAAGGAAACTCAATAAATATTTCATTGAAAAATAATCGCATTTCCTTTCCAAGGGATCAAACACATGCCATTTATTCTTTTATGCATGCAAAGGGACATTTCCCTCTTATCCAAAAGATCTAACCTAATAAATATGCATAATATTCTCCCAAAAGAAAGCTAATACCATAGCTAATCCATTTAGGTGTGAAAATACATATTATTTTTCCCAAAAATGGCTAAAAGATCAATATTATGTGATTGCATATTCCTTTTATACAGAAATCTAATAGCAAAAATTTACTAGATATTATTCATGTGCACCTAAGCACGTACTCTCTTCAAGAGTCCAATATTTCTCTCTAAAACTTTTAATGCATATGCATCATGAGAAAAAACTTGGTAATCTATTAACTGAAATAAATTAATTCCTTTTCAAGAATTATAAACATAATTATTATGTCTATATGTACATAAACAATTATTCTTATCTGGTTGAAAAATAAAATGGAAGCACCCAGTTTCAATCCGTTTTTCCTCTTTTAGCCATCAATCAACTTTGGACGCGGCTTACGACCATATGGAAATTAATTTTTGAAAACCAAAATAGGTTTTTGTTTGGATCATGCTTATTGAAAAAACCCTGTCTCATTTGTTTCACAAGTGTCACGGTTTAGAATATTCTAATGAATATTTGCACCCCATTTTCCAGATTTAAATATTAAATAATTTCCTGTTTTGGTCATTAACTTTGGAAACGGTTTCGAAATGTATGGAAATGAATTTTTGAAAACCAAGAGAGGTTTTTGTTTGTAACGCCTTCATTAAAAAAATCTCTCTCAAGTTTTACGTAGGTATGATGGTTTGGAAGATGTGAATGAATATGTTTAGCCCATTTTTCTAGATTTAAATATGAAATAATTTGTTGTTTTTGTCATCAACTTTGGACATAGTTTTCACGACTTGCAAACAAATTTTTAAAATATGAAGAAGGATTTTTTGTTGAACGAAATCATCTACGAAACCATTTTTCAGTTTGTATACATCTATTACGGTTTTGGAGATATGAAGGCATATATGAACCCTATTTTCCAATAACTCATGCAATTCACAAAATTATTTAGCCATGAAAATTTTTTAAGAATTAAAAGCACATGAAATCTTCTAAGAATTTGATAAAAAAACACTTAGTCCTCTATGCATGAAATTCCATATATGTTCTCTCAAGAAATAATCTTGATTCTTTATCATATGAGTTTTTCCAAGAAAATAATTTCAATTCTTATTTTATCATGCACCATATGAAAACATAATAATATTCAGAGAACATAGTTACTTACCTTATGATGCATGCTTGGAATCCCTTCTTAATATCTCTTGGCTCCATTCTCCATGTATCTGCAATTCCTTCCCCTATTTCTCCCATAGGCTTACAATAAATAGAATTAATAAAATGGAAAAGCTTTTCTAAATCTTAAAATAATTCCATAAATCACCCATAAATCTGATTTTTCCTAAATCAAAAAAGCACTTGATAAATCACTAATGCTTTTATTTTCAACGTAATTTTTATTTTTCCTTATGAAAAAAATATCTCTTATCCATAGTTTTTCTAAAAATATTACTCATTAATTCTAAAACGCATAATTTATAACAACATAGAAATATAATTGATTTATATAGAAGAATAAAAATTCTTCTAAATAAAAGAATTAAGAATTAATTCTTGTAATTTTCTTATCTTTAAGATTACAAGAATATTCTTCATGTAATATCAATACAATAATCAATATCATTTAATTATTCAACAACCCTCATTTTAAGAGAGTTTTTTTCGGTAGCTTATGTTAGGGATATTACATACTCCCGCCCTTAAATAGAACATCGTCCTCGATGTTCTTCTCTTGTTGGAACATTAAACTTTACTTTTCATTACCAATAATTTAGGCAATGTCAAATAATACTTTAATCATAATACTTACACAAAAACTCAAGGAGCACTAGCTCTTTAATCATCAAATTATAAGAAAAACTCTATCAAGTGCATGTGGTATTTTCTTTTGGAATTACACTACTCTTTCTTTCCCACTAGTATTGTTTGCGAATTACTGTCTTTCTCTCCGACAATAATTTCAATTAAATCCAAACTCATTCCATTTATCTTCAACTATTTTCCTTTAGTCTGTGAGGAATTTAGAGTTCAATAACTCATTATTTTATCTAATACGAATTATTTCAATCAAATATATATTTCAATTTATTTCATCTATTCATGCATATAAATAAGTCAATTCTAACATGTTCATTTGCTCATAAAAACCTACAAACACAACCTATTTCATCGAAATTATCTGTTAGATAATTTAATATATCATGCATGCAGAACTATAACACATGAAACAACTTTGAGACATAAAATTTACAGTCTGTTGTAACATCCAACATCTTTAAATAATTTTGAAATCAATAACATAACATAGACATACTTTCATCTAACCATAGTTAATTTATGGGAATTGTTCAGAAGCCAAGAATATTCCACTCGACTCTGAAATATCTCCAATATTTCACCACCGAGCTAAGATTTAATTGCCACTAGAATCAACAACCTCATTGATTCATTGGTGCTTTCTTCCCAACATATTTTTAGCAGCATCCTGCTTTAAGGTCCGCCAACCTTTTGCCTTCGCATTTTTGTTTTAGATTTTTTGAAATAGATACTTTTATTTTTCATTAAAGAACACCTTTCTCTCCCACTGTGCTTTATTTTAACACACTTAGTATTTATCTCCAACTAAGTGATTAACGTAATATTTCTCTCCCATTATGTTAATATTTTTCTCTTTATTGTTTTCTCCTAGCGATTTTTAGGAGAATTTTAGGGAAGGCCCATGTTGGACTTAACCACCAATAGGTTTTCATAAGCTGGCAATAAGTCTTCCAAGACTCTAGATTTATTTCCTAAATAACCCAACCAATGTATTAATTAACTCAATAATAAATAAAATATTACATCATCACATCATCCCCATCATGGCTTCCATAGCCATCGAATTCAATAATACTTCAATGTCTAAAAGTCCATTGTAATTTACATAATTGTCCATTTGCATATATCACTAAAGTGAAGGAATATTTATGTACACCACACATTTATAGCTGACCCTCAACATTGGTCCCGTAATTCGTCAAAGTACATTGAAAAAAATTCATCACATGTACTACAGGTGGTATACATTTCAAATATCCACATAATAAAAATCATGCAACTTCGAAAAAAAAACCTTAACATATATTGCATACCATAAAATTATACTTTATGTAAGGTCTTACCTTACCAACCATCAATATTATAGATAAGCAACAATCTCATTGAACACTAGGACACAAAATGCAATTTTTTTCTTTACAATTAGTTTGCAACCATGCAAGCGACAACCATTAGGGAATTTTGGGAAAATAATTTACAATAATAAAATCTACAACCACTATATTTTTTTATCAAATAGTTTTGAAGCATGCAATCTACAACCGATGAGGCATTCTAACAAATAGTTTGCAAGAATGCAATCTAAATCCGTCGAGTAATTTTAACCATAGTTTGCAAGCATGCAATCCACAGTCAATGAGACATTCTAACAAATAGTTGGCAAGAATGCAATCTATCACCCTTGAGGAATTTTAACAACTAGTTAGCAAACATGAAATCAATTTCCATAAATATCTTT
Source organism: Pinus albicaulis (assembly GCA_034641835.2). Classification (NCBI taxonomy): domain Eukaryota; kingdom Viridiplantae; phylum Streptophyta; class Pinopsida; order Pinales; family Pinaceae; genus Pinus; species Pinus albicaulis. The sequence continues at coordinate 1,162,580,517 of CM076570.1, read as the reverse complement.
AAATTATAGGAGAGATAGTAAAAATATAATTTACAAAATAGCACGAATCATATTAATCTAATCAATGGTTAAATTTTTGCAAAACAACACAACCAACAATCCTTAGAGGAGAGTCTAATCGGAAAGGTCGACCATATTATGGATCCAAGTCTCAACATGAGTTTTTATTGGAATCAACATGGGGTTTACATGACCTTTATGTATTAATACCCCTTGATGTTATGATGAATCACATCCAAAACTCCCACATATGCAATTTTTTAAAACAACAAAACTTTGGATCCCATTTCCCACTTTTGTCTAACACAAAGAATGCAAAATTTCATCTACAACTCTACATGAAGAAATAAAAGCCATTATTATGCTACTATGATTTGTTCATTTACTCTAATTTCACAATAAGAGTACCACTTGACACAATTCTTAGTTTTAACACCTAAATATGTTCTTTAATATATATATATATATATATATATATATATATATATATATATATATTACAAAATTCCATTATCCTCTTTCTAGTTAACCATAAATGCATTGTTTTTTTATAAGAAGTGCATTATAGTTTTAGTCATGTTTTCCCCTTTTTTTCTTATGCACCATAATAATTGTTGTAATAGTATGCATGAAAAGTTGGGTAAGTAATGCACACTATAACCAGTGAGTTCTTACGATTGTTCATAGGTGCAATAGATGGTATATTCTCTTTTATCCACATCCATATTCAAATTTCAAGAGCATATCATTTAAAGAAACATTATCACTTTCTACTCTTTAATGTGGTAACTAATCATGCATCATGCATCTCATGTAAATTGTAGTCTTCTGCAACTTTAGTTAGAGTCGTACCTGAGATGATGTCCACTAGCATCATACCTCTACTTCTTTTTTATTTAATGATTCAAAAAAGGCACCAGTGTTGAAACATTTTGCTTTGATACCATTTGTAACATACCAGAGAAACCTCCCTAGAAAATGAATGGAATTAGGGAATTTTTTAACATTCACCAATGTCTAACCTTCTAAATTTATTTCTATATTCCCTCATTAACCATTAGAATAACCATCATCATCACTTAGAGAAATATTTAGTAAAAATCATAGTGAGTTACACAACCGTTAATTTTCCTTGTTGTAGCTTATTAACTTAAATTTACTCCTATAACTATGTATCGCATCTGAATGAATGTTCTTTTCCAAAAACAACTTTTCTACACAATATCTATAAAAATGCCAACTCTATTTCCAACAAAGTTAACATACTAGTTATATTTTTGTGCATGCAACTACTTGTCGTCCCAAATAAAAAATAACATAGCCTATTCTTCTTGCATGTAAAACATATATTTCTTTTCAAAGGAAACTAAATAAATATTACATGGAAAAATCAAAACATTTCTTTTCCAAGGGATCAAACGCATACCATTTATTCTTTTATGCATCTAAAGAGACATTTCCCTCTTATCCAAAAGTTATAATGTAATGAATATGCATAATATTCTCCCAAAAGAAAGCTAATACCATAGCTAATCCCTTTAGGTGTGCAAATGAATATTATTTTTCCCAAAACAAGGCTAACACAATTAATATTATGCGATTGCATATTCCTTTTCTACAGAAATATAATACCAAAAATTTACCTTTTCCATGCATGCAAGTGTATATGTTTCTCTAAATAATATTACATAATAAAGCATGTGATTACTAGTTTTCCTCTCTAACAATATAATCCAATAATGCATACAATGATATATTTTTCTCTTCTACTCTTTTTGCAGAGTTCTAACACAATAAATGCTCTAGCACACAAATATACATATGGTGCATGGTATAAAAGGTATATTCTAAGGAATGATCAACATTTATACATGCCTAAAATATGAAGCAATTCTAAATTTATCTATTATGCATGAAATACATTTTATTTCAACATTTCATACATGAAAGAGAGATTTGTAATATTTATTCAAGAAATAACATAAATAACAAATCCTTCTGAAATAACACAACCAATTTCCTTTTATATAAAGGTTTTATGTGAACTAATTCTTAGAAAAGTTATTTATTTATTTTTGCATTACTCAAGCTCCTCATGCATGTAAAATCACATAATAAATTCAAGTAGATAAAATGTACTAGATATTATTCACGTGTACCTAAGCACATACTCTCTTCAAGTGTCCAATATTTCTCTTTAAAAATTTTAATGCATATGCATCATGAGAATATACTTGGTAATATATTAAATGAAATAACTTAATTATTTTTCAAGAATTATCAACATAATTATTATGTATATGTGTACATAGACAATTATTCTTATGTGGTTGAAAAATCAAATGGAAGCACTTTGTTTTACTCTATTTTTCCTGTTTTAGCCATCAACTTTGGGCACGACTTCCAACCATATGGAAACAGATTTTTTAAAATCAAAAGAGATTTTTGTTTAGAACAGATTTATTACAAAAAATCTCTATCATGTTTTTCACAATTGTCATGGTTTAGAATATTCGAATGAATATTTGTAACCCCTTTTTCTAGATTTAAATATTAAAAAATTTCATGATTTTAACTTTGGACACAGTTTCGAAATATATGGAAATGAGATTTTAAAAATGAAAAGAGGTTTTTTTTTGTAACGGCTTTATTAAAAAAATATCTCTCAGGTTTTACAGAGGTATCATGGTTTGGAAGATTCGAATGAGTCTTTTTACCCCATCTTTTCATATTTAAATATGAAATAATTTTTTTTTTCCATCAATTTTGGACACAATTTTTGAGACATAGAAAATGTTTTTTCTTAAATATAAAAGAAGATTTTACGCCATATTATCCAAAAGATCATGAGTCCCTTTATCCTAGGCTTGACACCCCTTTATATATATATATATATATATATATATATATATATATCACATTTACATATATTTTATTTATAGTTATATACTATATGCCTATGTGAATCTAGCTAATCACTAGCACCCTCATGGAAGGGAGCCACGCCTTATTCCAATTCCTGGAGCTTATCCCCTTGTGCCAAGTCACCAGTCACAGACCCAAAAAAAAATATTTGTTATCCTTCTTCACTGGTTATAGTTTTGAAGTCCCCCTCTATCCTCCTCTTCCAAGGCATACCTTTACCAACACATTACAGGTTTTTCCATTTCAATTATTGCGGGAGTTCCTTCTTTTATAACTTCCTATCCTCCTAACCGAAGTCTTATATTGACTTATGTATTTATGGATATGACTATGGCCCCCTCCATGGAAACATCATGGTGTTAGAAGGTTTATTTAGCTAAGGGTTCAGAACCTCTTATTATATTATATGCACTAATATGACTTGGTTAAGCTACTTCATATGGTACGTACGTGTTTTGCATTTATCCACCATGGCACTTATGTTTTAAACTATTGTCCAACACTGAATTTATATGCATTTCCAACACTCTTTCCTAGATTTATGGCAAGCAATCCACATAGAACTACCTTTGGACTACCACCCAATCTTCGAGTGACATATGGCACGACGATGTGAATTTTGGTGCCTGTCACGTGGGCTACAATGGGCTGAAGGTAGCGTAGCGTGGACAGTGGTGATCAAACCAGATTGATCTACGGTGCTTAAACAATGCCTCAAACCCTATGGTATTTTCCCTCACTTCTTTTCTCATTTTTCTATGTTGTGGCACTACGAGTTTGGAAGGAGAGGTAGTTGTGGTTCACTTCTACCTTTCCATATTCTGAGCAGCCTCACCTACCTTTACTTGTTCAACTGAGTCATGTTCTATGCATTGTTAAATTTCCACTTCGAACTCATGCAAAGGATTTATTTCATGGTGAGAAGGGAAATATATTTCCAGGTACCTATTTCTTTTCTAAGACCATAGGTCTCATTTCCTTACTGCCTTGTGATTTTCATTCTCGTAATTCATTTTGTTTTTACTCGCGACATATTGTTTGGCTTTTTATTGTAGGTGTGCCAGAGGGATGGGGAAAACCCTAGCTATGGGGTTATGCCCCTCTTCCAAAATGGTTGATTTTTCCATTATGGATCCACTAGATGCGGGCTAGTGTTCTCTATAATGGCACAGTGTGTATTACAATCCCTAAGGTAATTTTACCTAATTTTTTCCTATTGCATTGTTTTATTTTTAATTTCAATTCTCTGTCGATCCAGTGAGTCTCAACCATTCTGGCTAGTGATGTTTCAGGGTCAGCCTAGCAGCGTGGGTGCAATTTGCGCTAAGGTGTTTGAAAAGGTCCCCGGTCCTCCACCCTCACATAATCACTACCTCTGTCACATTTATTTTCTTTCGGTTGTGGTAATATTTATAGAGAAATTATGGATGTATTTTGACTATTACATTGCGTCCTAATGGGTTGAATGGTTTCCCAAGAGGACACAATAGGGGCGCTATGCTGTTAATGCTTAGAAGGTAAGGATATTCTTTTAATTTTCTATTTATTTTACTATGATCAGGCTCAGTTGTGTATCTTCCAATTTTTATTTTGAGTTGTTAACAATTTTATGCTTTTTGACCAAGACATGTTGAGGCTCCTTCTATTTCTTGGCACTATAATGGAGGTCGTCTCCAATTGTCTTATGCTTGGCCTCACATTAGGTTCCAGGTTGGTCTCCTAGTCTCACCTTATTTTGCTTCCTAGAGAGATGGATAGCCTTTTTTTTCCAGTTGACATGGCTTGTCTTCTTGCCTAGTTTAGTGGGTTCAATACGACCCTTCAAAATAGTTAGAGTATGGTGAATATTTAATATGCAAAATTGTATGTGAACTTCTCTATCCATTTTTTTTTAACTTGATAAAACTGGTAATTAATTTACCCTCCGGGGAGAGTTAATTTTGTGTATATCCTGACTTCAATTTATATATACAAGCAGTTGTATCTCTCTCTTCTCAGTTTGTGTTGATCACTTTTATCATATATATATTATGTGTCCATATGTTCTTGGTTTGTATTTTTTGTTGTCATCATATATCTATATGTTATACGTCCATATTATTCTCTGTTGGTATTTTTCCATTTGATAATATGTATTTTATGCATCCATTTGTGTGCAATATAGTAGACTTAGATTTATTTGGCTTGCCTTGATTTTTATTAGTATAAGTTGCTGCCAACAAAGCTACCATCCGTGGCATTGTGTATTCTCTAGATGTGTAGCATTTTATTTTGGCACAATATTTTGGTAGCTACTAGGCACTGAAATTTTGTCTCATTTTTCAATTTCTTTTATAGATATATGCTTGTAAAGAATTGATGAAATTTGGATACATGATTCATTGTATAGTTCTATGCCTCTATTTATTTCTATGCCATTTCTCTAGTGGCTCTGTGTATTATTTTCCTTATTTTCTAGGTAACTGGGTGTCTTCTGGATTCAATCATAATATTTAGTCATCTTTATCTTTTTTAGATAACTTGTGCGGCCTACAATATGATGGCTTTCTTGTAAATTTGCATCCTTTACTTAATTCTTGCTACTTATTTTATACCAAAGGAAGGTACTCCTCCAAACCTCACCTGCCTATCTCAGGTTAAGGGTCAAGGATTCCCTTCCTTTTGTTCCCTACTGGTAGAGTCCCACCTCAAGCTCACATGAGTATCAATTAAATCCCCTCGCTAACTGCTGCCTAAAGCCATTGCAGTCACTTTCCCTTCATGGGATAATTATATGGAGTATACTTATCCTTGTGTGGGGTGACAATTTCTACATGAATGTAACGTACAACAACCCCCATAGTTAATTTATATTCAAGGCAGAGCTCTGGTTTATTGTAATTCCATTGAAAATACATACCTAGACCGAAACAATTTTGGGTTTTGTACACTACAGGTATACACAAAATCCTTACAGAGAGTCTTAACTTATTATCTACCCTCCAACCTCATTTTCATGAATTTTATGCTATGAAACATAAAATAATTTGCATTATACTTACCTATGAATTCGATCAGCAATAAATACGATATCGCAAGGGCTAGAAATTGATACAACTGGTTACATTTTAATATTTCAAACAGTAAACAAACAATAAACTGCAATAAATTTTTAATTTCTAACCAAATCCTAAATAAAGAGATACCGTAAATCAATTAAAAGAACCATACTAACTGGAAAATATATGTTTTCCTCCCAACCACGAGCTTGTTCTTCCAATCTCTCCCCCAAGAAAAGACCTCTACTCCACAAGATTCAAGTACCTCTTGTTATACTCGTGAAGGCACTTTTATGCCTACTTTCCCCGAACATTTTTTCCATAACGACATCCTATTATTCTAGGCTGTCAATCCCCATAGCCCAGGATTCCTTTTGTTTTTTGACAAAAATATAGCTTTTCGCCTTTAAAGCCCGTTAATTCAGAAACAGTGATTTTCCTGTCCCTTCCCAGTTATTTTTCCTTGTCACTAGGTGTTTTCTTAGATATTTTTCTCCAATCTAAAATAAATTAGATAATGTCTTACTCCCCAAGGTTTTTTTCTAGGATTTTTTGGAAAGTGTTAAAATTCCATCCTATCCACGTGGATTGGAATTTAGGATCTCTTCTTACTCTATATTTTCTAGATTAGTTTCAACTTTTATTAATATTATTTCAACAAATAATCCTTACATAATTATAAATGTTTCTTAGGTCCAACATAGTATGTTTTCCTTCCTACAAATAATTTAAATTTAAGACATAATGAACTAAAATATGGAATATAAGATAGTCCTCCTCCATAAAAAAAACACCACCTTGGTTTTAGTATGTAGCAATTCATTCCTTAAATAGTGTTGGACAGGCTTATTTCATGCTATCTCTCACTCACATGTAGCCTCCTTAGGCGTAAAGTGCTTCCACTAGACCTTCATCTGACCTACGGTTCTATTTTGGAGCATGGTTTCTTCCTGCCCAGAGATACGAAGCGAATTTGGAAGAAATTCCCCTTCGGGTTCCACCTATATCAAATTCGAGTCAACCACACGAGAGGTATCATGAACATATTTCTTTAATAATTATATATTGAAAACATCATGTATTTTAACATGACTAGGTAGAGCCAACTGATACGCCACTGGATCCACTCGATCCAAAACTTGAAAGGGCTGACAAAATGATGGCGCCATATTGGCACAATTGCCAGTATTGAGGGTAATATTTCATGCTTTAACCCTCAAATACACATGATCTCCCACCTTAAACTCTTTATGTGTCCTTCTTTTGCCTGCATAACTCTTCTGTCGGTCTTGCGTTGTCTTGATGTTTCATTGGATTTTGCGTATTGTTTGCTCTCATATAATGCCTCTTGTTAAAGGACCAGTTTATCCTCATGTTGACTCCAACTAAGTGGGGTATCGAATTTTCTGCCATACAAAGCCTAAAAAATAGTCATATTTATAGAGGCTTGAGAGTTTTTGTTATATGTAAATTCTGCCAAGTGCAGAAAATCCTCCCACTTTCTGGACCTATCCATTACATACATGGGGAGCATGTCTTCCAATATTTAATTTATGTTTTCGGTTTTTCCATTAGTATGGGGATGATATGCAGTGATAAAGTTCCATTTGGTCTTTATTCCTCCAAACAAATATTTTCATAAGTTTGAGGTGAAATTTGCATGTCTATCAGTGACTATCATTTTTGATACCCCATGAAGCCTGAAAATTTCCTTCATGAACACATTGGCCACATGGGGTATCTCAAAAGTAGACTGCATTGGAATAAAATGTGCAAATTTTGTCAACGTGTCCACACCACCATAATGGAATCATGTTGACATTTAGTCCTGAGTAACCCTGTATAAAATGCATGGATATCGCTACCCACTTCCATTATGGAATTGGAAGTGGATTTAATAATATTGCTGGGTGTTATGTTCCACTTTTAATTGTTGGCACTCTAAGTACCTTGCGAAATAATTGGCTCTATCCTTCTTCATCCCTGGCCAGAACCAGTCATAATGTTCTCATAGATTTTTGACAACCCAGATGGCTTGCATAAGGTATTTTATGGTATTCATCAATTATAATTTGTTTTAAACCACGTACATTAGGAATATACAACCTATTTTGATACACAATTAGTCCTCTCTGGGTTATGTCATGCCCCAGAGTCCCTTTCTCCTGTATTAGCAGCTGTAATTCTTGACACTAGGGGTCCTATGACAAAAGCTCCTAGACCTGATCCTCAAAATACGTCTTTACACTACTGCCCATGTTAGATAAAACAATATGGGAGTGTATACTTAAGGCATCTACAAGTTTATTTTCTTTTCAATTGATGTGTTTTATTTCCATTTCAAATTCAATAAGGAAGGATAACCACCTAGCTTGTCTTACATTTAGATATGCCTGACTAATGAAGTATTTTCAAGCTAATGTGGTCAGTATTTAATACAATATTTTTACCAAATAAATATTGCCTCCACATCTTCAAAGCATGTATGAAAATAGCTAATTCTAAGTCATAAACTGCATAGTTTTATTCATGTTTTTTTAGTCTTCTAGATTCATTAGTTTTCACAACATTATTGTGCAATAACACTCCTCCCATTCCTTCTATATAGGCATTAGTGCATAGAGTAAATTCTTTGGCCGTATTTGCAATTTTTAGGATAGGGGCTATGGTCAGTTTATGTTTCAACTTATCAAAGTTTTCCTCACACTTGGCTATTCATTAAAATTTTACCCTGTTTTTATAAAGGGATGTAATAGGGTAGGATCATATGGAAAAACCTTCCACAAATCTATGGTAACACACTACAATTCCCATGAATGAGAAAATTTTTGATACATCTTTGGGTATCGTTCAATTTAAAATTCCTTGCACCTTTTCCAGGTCTACTGCTAACCCATCCTTAGAGATAATATGCCGCAAATATTGAATCCTTGGCTTATAAAACTCGCACTTTCTTAGTTTTTTGTATAGCTTGTCTTCCATTAGTGCTTGTAGCACTAACTTGAGATGTTCTTGGTGTTCTTCCTCATTCTTATAATACACTAGGATGTCATCTATAAAAACTAGCAAAACTGTATCGAGATATTTGTGGAGGAAACTATTCATGGGGCACATGAAGGTAGCAGGGGTAGTGAGATTGAAAGGTAACACCACGAACTCATAATGCCCTTATCAGGTCGTGAAAGTTATTTTATGGATATTCTCATCTCATATATGAAGTTGATGATAGTGAGATCAAAGATAAATTTTTTAAAAGACAGTAGATCCCCTCACTTGGTCAAACAGGTCATCAATTCATGGTAGGGTGTATCGGGTTTTGATATTTAACTTATTCAGTTGTATATAGTCAATACACATACTAAGGGCACCAAATTTTTTCTTGACAAATATGTTAGGTCCCTAAATTAATAGTGTAGTCCCTTATTATTGTTAGTGTAGAACCCTTATTATTATTTTTATACCCCTATAGTCCCCACATTGTTATTATTGTGCCACATAAAACCCCACTACTGTTATTGTTGTGCCTTTACTTTATGATTATTAGGTCGGCTAGGATTATATTATAACTGCATGGAATCATATATATACAAAGGAGGTTTTGTCATTTGAATCAACCAAGAATTGTTCATTTATGTAATGTAAAGGAGGTTTCCCACTCGAAGTGGCTGATTTCTAAGACATTCATCTTACTTTTCTTCTATTTTTTGAGCTGATTTCATCACATTTCGCTTCACAACTTTGGATTCTAGAGTTTCACTACTTCAAAACAGGTCATCGTGGCATTTTCTTTATAACTATTTTTCTATGAAGGTTCAAAAGCTAAAAAAAAATCATTTGCAAATAAATCCTGATGAGTGACATGTAAAAATTTCAGATCTTGGTTCGCAATATTTTCGGAGATATGATTTGTGGAAGTCAGTGTTTTTGCAGCCTCCCCAATTTCATCGCAAAACGGTGGCCTTGAGAAAATAATCATAACTCTCTCTCTGAGCATCATATTTGAATTTTGTCAATATTGGCCAAAAGTACATGAACTATAGTTTATTTTGTATCGAGTTCAGAGCCGAAGGAGGAAAAAGTGACATGTGGCACACCGCACAAGTTCCCTCTACTGAACCAGTCCATAATTAGGTAATTTCGGGAGATTAGGAATAACTTTGACTTGAAGAGTCCAAATCAGGTCAAACCTGTGGAATTGGAAAGAAGATTCAGAGGGCTACTAAAGGACCACAGATAAAATCTTAGGGATCCAAAATTCAAAAGATACATCAGTTTCAATATTGAGCTCCTCAAAATCAAGAAAAAGGTGTGTATTTTGTTTTTCAAATTGCATAAGTCTTGTTTGAAAATTAGTATGAAGTGCTTCCAAGGGGATATTGTAGCATAGATATTAGTATTAGGTTCTAAAATGGCCCCAAAAAATAATTCAACACGCATTAAACCCTCATAAGGCTCTACTATGGCTCATTAAGAGGAACAAGTGCAACATGATAGATCAAAATTACAAGGCCAAGTGCACCAAATTTCTCTCTCGCAAATAGAAACAAAAAATAAAATTGAAGTTTTGAAGAAAGGCATGGAAGCTGAGATGGATGGTTTGAAGAAAGGCGTGGAAGCTAATATGGATGGTTTGAAGAAAGGTGTGGAAGAAAATAATGATGGTTTTAATAATGGCATGGAAGCTAAGATGGATGGCATGGAAGCTAAGATGGATGACATGGAAGCTAAGATAGATGAAAAAATGAAAGACAACATGGAATACATGAAGAATGATCTAAAAGAAAACATGGAAGGTTTGAAGGAAGGTTTAACAAATTTTATACAAGAAATTATTCCTAATGGCGAAAAGGAAGTACAAGAAACTCACGATGAGAAAAAAATAAATTATAATTGTGATTTCATAAAATATAATTTTGGATTGTGGACCCACCATATTCCAAAGATCCATATAACAAAGTTTTATGGAAAGGGTCCCATAACATGGATACTACATATGGAGCAATATTTTGATCTCCATGACGTGCAAAACACACAAAAGGTACGCATTGCAGCTTTACATTTAGAACAAAATACAGTTTTATGTTATCGATGGTTTTTCTCTCATAAAAAAATTGTGACTTGGTCAATTTTTATGGAGGATATGATAGAAAATTATGAGGATACAAAGAGCAACACATTCTTTAGCCAATTGATAAATCTCAAAAAAAGGGTCAATTGTGGAGCACATTGAGGGCTTCCAAAAATTGTATATAAGGGTAATTTATATTCCAAAGGAACACATGATTGATGTCTTCATAGGGACTTTAAACGATAACATCCAAATGAGGTTTTCCTTTGGGAACTTGACTCATTGGAGAATTCATTCGGGTTGGAAATAAAAAATGAAAGTAAAATTATCGCGACAAGGAATCCTACCACTCACATCTATAAAGATGGAAGTGTTTCTACTCCTATACTTCTAAAACCTACAAGGTGGACACCACAGAAATTGGAAGAAAAAAGAGAAAAAGGGATTTGCTACAGTTGTGATAGCGAATACATTAAAGGTCATAAATGTATTGAGGAGAAATTGTTTTACATAGATTTTGAAGAGGGGGAATAAAATCGACAACAAAATTTAAAAGAAGAGGTTACACACGAGGAACCAACCCTAGAGAAAGAAGAAATGAGTCCGACCATATCCTATCATGCATTGGCAGGAATTACCACTCCTCAAACTCTCAATATAGAAGGACATATCAAGAAGAAAAATTTAATAGTGTTGATTAATTTAGGTAGTACACATAATATTATTCATTGTAAGGTAACCAAGGAATTGAATTTTTTCATATACCCAACACCAGAGTGTCAACTGATGGTTGCAAATGGAGGGACTATAAATTTCTTTAGAAAATCCCATAATATGAAGCTAACCATGGGGGAATATGTATTGAATATTCCAATGCTTTCCATTCCAATGGGAGGTGATGATGTTGTACTAGGATTAAAATTCTCAAAATCTTTGGGAACAATAGCTTTTAATTTTCAAGAACTTTTATTGAATTTTTTTTTCGGGATGAAAGGAAGTAGAAATGATGGGTATCGCATGGAATTCAGGAAATATAATAAGCTCCAATGTCATGAAAAAGCTTCTGAAGAAATAACAACAAGGTGTAATTGCACAATTATGCTCACTAGAAGTTCCAACATCACAATCATATATTTCTTGAGATCTTAGAAAAGTCTTGGACAATCATTCAAAAAATTTTAAATATCCCAAATGACTCCCACCTATTTGTGATCATGATCGTGATATTCATTTCATTCTAGGAAGTGTACCTCTAAACATCTGGCCTTAGATATATCCTTATGTCCAAAAGAGTGAAATTGAACATATGATTGTAGAAATGTTAGAGGATGGTATAATTCAACCTATTCAAAGCTTTTTCTCTGTTCTAGTAGTATTGGTGCACAAGAAGGATGGATCATGACGCATGTGTCTGGATTATAGAGAGCTCAATAAATGCACTATGAAAGATAAATTTCTCATTCCTGTGATTGATGAATTATTGGATGAATTACATGGATTTTTACCTAGTTGGATCTTCATTCAAGATATCATCAAATTAGAATGAAGACTGAAGATATTTCAGAAAACAATATTTCTAACTCATGAGTGTCATGATGAATTTTTGGTCATGCCTTTTGGCCTTACAAAGACACCTTCTACATTTCAAGGGTTGATGAATTCCATTTTGAATCCTTAGAAAATTTGTGTTAGTATTTTTTTGATGATATACTAATCTACAGTAGGTCTTGGAAGGATCATGTTCACCATGTTGACAAGGTTCTCAAACTATTTGAGGAGAAGCAATTATATGCAAAAACCTCCAAATGTTTCTTTGGATTACAAGAGGTGTAATATTTGGGTCATACTGTATCTCAAAAGGGTGTTAAGGTAGAGCCTAACAAAATTAATTCCATTAGGGAATGGAAAGTCCCCACAACCATAAAGTAGTTGCGAGGATTTCTCGGGTTAACAAGGTATTGTTGTAATTTTGTTAAGAATTATGGGAGAATAGCAACACCTCTAACAACATTATTGGATAAAGATGCATTTTCATGGACTCCTGAAGCAACTAAGGCCTTTGAACATCTTAAATAGGAAATGTGCCTGAAACTAGTCTTAGAAACACTAGACTTCAAAAAAACCTTTATTTTGGAATGTCATGCCTCAAGAAATGGAATTGGTGTTGTTCTAATGCAATAAGGAAGACCAATTTCTTTTGAAAGTCGCCAAATCAAAGGAAAGTATAATTTACAGAAAGCTTAATGGTGGCAATACCACATGCACTACATAAATGGTGACCTTACGTAATGGGAAGACAATTCAAGGTAAAAACTGATCATGATAGTCTTAAATACTTTTTTGAACAAATATTATCTTTAGAAGAGTAGCAAAAATGAGTGACAAAGATGTCGGGTTATGAATTTGAAATCATCTACAAAAAATGGAAGATAATTGTTGTTGCATATGCACTCTAAAGAAAGTATGAGGAGGTGGAAGCATTGCTTTGTGCCATTTCTATTATCCAACCAAATTGGATAACCAAAGGAAGGGAGGAATGAAATAATGACGAAGAGGTGTGGACACTTATTCAAAATATTCAGCAATATCTGAGTACATATGATACATTTAGTTGAAAAAATGATTCCTTATGGTACACATATCACTTATATAATTGTGAGAATTCCTAAATAAAACAAAATATTCTTTTGAAATTTCCCACCTCTCCCATAGGTGGACAGTTACGATTTTTAAAAACTTACCACATGGTGAGGAAAGAATTTTTTCAGGATGGACTTAAATCTGATATTCAATAGTTTGTGGAAAAATGTTTAGTTTTCTAGCAAAATAAAGTTGATACAATTAAGACCCTGATTCTACAACAACCTTTACCCATTCCAAGTCAACGTTTGGAGGAGGTTTCAATGGATTTTATCAAAAATTTACCTAAGTCCTAAGGAAAGAGTGTCATCATGGTGGTAGTTGATAGACTTACCAACTATGCACACTTTTGCGCATTGTATCATCTATTTAAATAAAGTACAGTTGCTATTGCATTTATGTAAATAATTCAAAAGCTACATGGAAACCCAAATATTATTTAAGCAACAAAGATCCCATTTTCACTGGAAATTTTTGGAAGGAATTATTTTCTTGTTTGGATACTCAACTAGCCCATAGATCATCTTATCATCCTCAATCTGATCGGAAAAATGATATAGTGAACAAATGTTTGAATGGATATCTTCGTTGTTTTGTATCTGTGAAAAAAAACACAATGGTTCAAGTGGTTACCTCTGACTGCATGGTAGTATAACACTTTCCTTCCATATTGCAGCATAAATGACCCCATTTATAAAAATTTGTGGATGTCATTCACCGTCCATCATACCATATTTAAGAGAAAATTCTAAGGTTCAAGCAGTGGAATATCACAATGACATCAACAAAAATTTCTCCAAATCTTAAAGGATAACCTAAATTTGGCACAAAATCGAATGAAACAACAGGCATATAAACATCACAGTGAGAGAATTTTTGATGTAGGAGACTAGGTATTTTTACGGCTACAACCATACAAACAAATTTCCCTCAAGAAATATAATAAGGATAAAAAATTATCACCAAATTACTATGGTCCTTACAAGGTTTCGTAAAATATTAGTACTATGGCATAAAAATTGGAGCTTCCCTCTTCTTATCGAGTGCACCCAATTTTTGATGTTTCATGCCTAAATAAGGTAGTAGGCAACAAACTTTCAGTTCAAACAATATTTATAGAACTTGATGAGGACGGAAAAATCATATTGGAACCTAAAGCAGTCACAGAAATAAGAACTCGATAGCTATGAAATTTATCAATTTCAGAGTATCTCATCTAGTGTAAGAACTTACCCACTAAAGATTCCACATGGGAGGATGATAATTTTATATAGAAGCATCTAGAGCTACTCAAGCATTGAGGACAACACTTTTTTGAAGGAGAGGGGCATGTTAGGTCCCTATATTACTAGTGTAGTCCCTTATTGTTCGTAGTGTAGCCCCCTTATTATTATTACTGTACCCCAGTAGTCCCCATATTATTATCATTGTGCCCCATAAAACTCCACTATTGTTATTGTTGTTCCCTTACATTATTATTTTTAGGTTGGTTAGGATTATATTGTGACCCCATAGACTCCTATATATAGAAAGGAGGTTTTTTCATTTGAATCATCCACTAATTGTTCATTTATGTAATGTAAAGGATTTTTCCCCCTCGAAGTGGTTGATTTCGAAGGTGTTGATCTCTCCTTTATTCTATTTTTGGATTTGGTTTCATAACACGGGGACACACTTGATATGATATAACCTTTGTTTAAAAGTTCTTGCAATTGAAACTTTAAATCTAATAGTTATAGTTTACTCATTATATAGGGGGCCCTAGACACTGGGGTGGTTCCTAGAACCAACTCAATATAGAAATATATATCTCTACAAGCGGGTAACTGAGGAATTTCCTCCAGAAACACATCTTGGAAGTCTATGATTACTGGTAGATCTTATAAGGTAGAATTTTCTCGGTGTTGTTCTTATTCTTTACAACCATATACACTTTACAACCTTTCCTTGCTATTCATTTTAATTTTAGTGCATAGATTTTTCGGAAAGACACGCATCTTGGTTTTCCCCTTATTATAATAGAATCTCCGTATAAATTGGTGCAATTCACTGTCATTTGTATGCATTTTATAACAACCTTATGTTATTGCAACCAATCCATGCCCATCAATATGTCATAGGATTGTAAGGGAAGGATATTCAAGTTCAGGTTTGTAGCATACCCATTCCATTTTATAGGGAATTTTTTTAATTTATGAGTTACCTTATGCTTGGTTCTCATAGCCAACTGCAGCAGTCAAGAGTTCTGAAAATTTTATGTCTGCAGTTTACACCTGTCCACTATTTATGGGCTAACATAACTTAAGCTAGCTCTAAGATCAATTAAACTAGACCAGGTTTGTTGGAATAATACCTTCGATTTCGATCATTGTCGATTGATGTTCAGCTTGATGATCTTCTAATGTTGCACTGATTCGTGGAATTATTTTTTCCACATCATTTACCATGGTTGCCTCATGCACTGCTTGGATTTTCTTAATGGCACAGGGATTGTGTGGAAAATCACGCAACATATGGGGTTCTCCACACCCCCAGAATTTCAGTGTCTCTTTTGATTTCCCTCCTGCATCCTTCTTGTTTTTCACCTTCATGGGATTAGACCCTCTATGAGACTACGTTGGCCGACTTTCTCCACCCTTATTAAATTTCTTCCTCTGGTGACCCCTGTCGAAATTATTTAGATAAGATGGTTTCTGTCTTTTGTGTTTTTTCTCGGTGTCTCCTTTTCATTATTCTGCTATGTTTTAAGGTTATCATTCTAACCCTTGAATTGCTGATAGAAAAGTTGAGGCTTTCTGACAGCTTCATCCATCTTATTTGGGTTTTCAAACTCAATTATTTCTTTATATACTAGTGGTAAATAGTTTAAAAAAAATTATAATTTTTTTTTCGCTTCTCTTATGTATGGCACATAACGAAGTAAGTTGGTGAATATTGTCACAAAATCATCTATGGTGATTTGTCCCAATATCAACTCATGGAAATATTTAGCCCAGTCATCATAGTATCTTTTAGTAAGGTATCGTGAATCGTGATTTGAATTTCTGCTGGAATTCCTCCCATGAGACTGTCTTCTCATCCATCAGGTGTATGATTTTGGGCTCTTCCCACCATAGTGTAGCTTTACCTTTTAATTTGTAAACATCCAGTTGGGCTTTTAGGTTACTTTCGTACTCATACACCTAGAAATGCTTAACCATATTTAGGATCCAAGCTTCCACATCCTCCTCCCTTTCACCATCGAAGGTAGGATATTTTATCTTCCAAAACTCTCCCTGCAACTCCTTCTTTTTCTTAGACTTGGAGTTTGTTTTTATAAAATCTTCATCACTCTTAGACTTCTCTGAGTTTCTTTCGACCTCTTTTCTCTCTATTTTTTCTGGGCCCCCATCTTGTTTACTAGATCTGAAATTTAATTCCCTTATCAAACGCTATTTTTCATAAATGGCTTGTAAAATTCGCTCATTACTAGTTCTTAAATGAACTAGTTCTTGATGCAAATTCCTGATCATTCCCAAAATCTTGTAGTTTGGGTCTAGGATAGCACCTACGTCCCCCAGTTCCACATACATCTCCCCCCCGCTTGACACATTCTCTTTCAATTCTCTTTCAACCTAGTGAGCCTTAACCACTCTGGGTGGTGATTTTTCAGGGTCATCCTAGCAGCGTGGGTGTGATCTATGCCAAGGTGTATGAAAATTTCCCTGGTCGTCCACCCTCAGGTAATCACTACCTCTATCACATTTATTTTCTTCTCGATGTGGTATTATGATTATTCCATTGCATCTTAATCGGTTGACTCGTTGCCTAGGAGGACACAATAGAGGGGCTTTTTTGTTAATGCCCAAAATATAAGGATAACCTTTTAATTTTATGTTTATTTTACTTTTATTAGGCTCAGTTGTTTATCTTCCATTTTTACTTTTGGGTTTCTAACTCTTGTCTACATTTTGGCCCAAGTATGATTTCACACTCCTTCTCTTTCCTGGCACTATAATGAAGGTCCTCTCTATTTTTTTAACACTCAACTTGTCATTATGTTCCAGACTGGTCTCCTGGTTTCACCTTCTTTTGCTTCCTCGAGAGATGGGAAAACCATTTTTGTCCAGTCGACACGACTTGTCTTCTTTCCTAGTTTATTGATTTCAATATGACCCTTCAGAATAGTTAGGGTATTATGAACATTTCATATATAAAATTGTATGGGAACTTTTCTATCCCATTTTTTTTACTTGATACAACTGGTGACTTATTTACCCTCTAGGGAGTGGTAATTTTATGTATCCTGGACATCAATTTATACATATTAGCAGTTGTATCTCTACATTCTCATTTTGTATTGATCGCTCTTCTCATATATATATATATTATGCATCCATATTTCCTTCATTTGTATTTGTTGTTTCCATCATATGTCTATATGTTGTGCATCCATCTAATTCCTAGTTGGTATTTTTCCATTTGATAATATGTATACTGTGTGTCCATATCTGTGTTGTATGGTAGACTTAGATTTATTTAGCTTGCGTCGATTTTTATTAGTGTAAGTTTTTTCCAATAGAGCTACTACGTGTGGCACTGTGTACTGTCTAGATGTGTAGCACTTTATTTTCGCACAGTATTTTGGTAGCTACTGGGCACTGAAAGTTTGTCTCAGTTTTAAATTTATTTTATAGATATATGATTGCAGAGAATTGATGAAATTTGGATACAAGATTCACCGCATTCTTCTCTGACTCTATTTATTTCTATGAAATTTCTCCACTGGCTCTATGTATTTCTTTCCTTATAACGGGTGACAGTGTTCTTCCAGTTTCAACCCTAATAGTCAGTTATCTTTATTTTTTTTTTATAACTTGTGCATACTATAATATGATTTCCTTATTGTAAATTTACCTCCTTTACTTAGTTAATTCCTACTACTTATTTTATCCCAAAGGAAGGTACTCTTCAAGACCTCACTTGCCTATTCGAGGATAAGGTTTACGAATTTTGTTACTCTTGGTCTCTACCATGGATATTATGGCAGAATCCGACCTCAAGGTTATGGGAGTATCAGTCAGACCCCATCGCTGAATGCTGAATAAAGCCATCTTAGTCATGTGGCTCACTTTCCCTTCATGAGATAATTAGATGGAGTACACTTAACCTTGCATGGGGTGAAAATTTCCACATGAACGTAACGTATAGGGAACCCCACTGTTAATTTAGACTCTAGGCAGAGCTCTGGTTTATTGGAATTTGATGGAAAATACATACCCATACAGAAATTCTTTTGGGTTCTGTATACTACGGGTATACACAAACTGCTTAGTGTGAGTATTAAATTAATATCTACCCTCTAGCCTAATTTTCATGAATTTTCTGGTATGAAACATAAAATAATTTGGAGTCTACTTACCTCTGAATTCGATCATCAATAACTAGCATATGATAACGACCAAAAATTAATACAGATTATTCTATCTTAATATTTCAAACAGTAAAAAATGAGTAAAATGTAATAAATTTTTAATTTCTAATGAAATCATCAATACATAGATACCATAAATCAATTAAAAGAACCATACTAACTAGAAAATATATGATTTCCTCCCAACGACGAGCCTGCTCTTGCAAGCTCTCCCCTGTGCATAGACCTCTACAACGTAGGATTTGACAACCTCTTGTTATCTCGGTGAAGAAAATTTTATTCCTTCTTTCCCTCAACATTGTTTCCAAAATTTTTTCCCATTATTCCGGCCTTTCGATCCCCATAGCCTAAGTTTTTCTGTTTCTTTGTTTTTTTTTTTTTACAGAAGTACAACTTTTCTCCTTTAAGGCTTGCTATTTCTATAACTGTGCTTCTTGACTCTTCCAATTGTTTTTTCCTCCTCACTGGGTGCTTTCTTATATATTTTTCTCGAATCTAAAAGAAATTTAGCAGTTTCTTACTCCATAAAGATTTTTTCTAGGAGTTTTGGGAAATTGTAGAAATTTGATACAAAAAAGTTGCAACTTTTGATATATGCCCTGACCTGTGGGTTATGGGCCCAAATAATTTCCAATGCGTACTGCTACCAACAATACTAGATCATATCGCAAATCACAAAGTTTAACCTCATCGCGCATCGTGCATTGAAATATCGCTGAACTCAAACAATATTATAGAACGAGTCCATCACAAACCACAAACCAAGGCTTTATCCATCTGAATGCGATATGCGATGATGATATTGCATCGCAATATCACATCTCCCAATTTATATCAAAAATCCATGTGGCGCGCATTTTTGCGTCGCAAACCCGAACTCCTTCCGTCAAATAATATGTGTGCTAAGATATTATGACTAGATGCGATGTAAGATCGTCCGCCCATCTCTCACTTCATCTCTACGACTTGATCACGGCCATCCATCTTCCACTATGTTCCTGAAACACGATCTTCACCCTACTGGGTAGTGCTGATACTGTCTATCGATATAATCATGTCTCAATAAACCCATGTTTTGAAATAAATTTTTATTTACAACGAAGTTCATAGGAACTTCGTTCACCATTCATATTCATACAACCTATCAATTGACAATATTGAAATGATAAGGATACATATACACGTGAGAAATCCAAATTAAATAAACACACAGATAATGCATGATCCGGAACATTCCTAAGTACATAAAAATAAAAAGACTCCATTATTGTCGAGATCAAGTTACAAGCTAAGGACACTATGGGCCTGAATCACACATTCTCCCTGAGGTTACATTGTGTGGCCTCTTCTCATACAACACAGACTTCATATTTAAAAGAGATTGCAAAGAGTGGATCATCTAAGATCCATTATTTCCTCCCACAAATCGCTTAACTAATCCCTAGAATCACTCATTTTAATTACATGGAAGATTTTTAAACCAATTCATATATTATAGATGCATCGATTCCACCTTTGAGATAAAAAATTTATCATTTTAATCAAATTTCATGGGAATTAGCCCCCTTTTCAAATGGTTGTCCACATCTCTCCTTCCATAGCTTTGAATTTCAATTTTGATTAAGGGTGTTCTGATGCTCCTACATTAAAATTCCAACCTATCCACATGGATTGGAATTTACGATCTCTTCATACTCCTTATTTTGCACATTGGTATTCAACTTTTCTTAATATTATTTTAACAAATAATCCATACATAATTATAAATGTTTCTTAGGTCCAACATAGTATGATGTTCTTCATACAAAAAAATTAAAATATAAAACATAATGAACTCAAATTTGGAATATTACATCACCCCTCTATTTCCCAATGGTGTACCCCTCCTTTCACTTACCCGTGGGACCAAAAAAAACCTTCGAAGATGCCCCACTATGCGGATCGTCTTCCACTAACTAATCAAATGGCCAGGATCTTCGAGGACAGGTTAATGACTTTCTTTGGGGGTCAAACCCATGCTAATGTCACCAAGGGCATGATATAGACCCTTGAATTTATGAATAAAAAAAAAACTCCATATGAAAATATTGTTCCATACGAAGTGGACTCCAATAGAAATTATGTGTATAACACAAGGAATACTTTAGCAGAAATTGGGATATTGTGAAAATAACATTTAGGTGTCTGAGTAGGGAATAGAAGAAGAATTCCAAACTTAGAGTAACTCCCAACTGAGTATTGTAGAAAACAATTCTACAAACTGAGTCGGGCGACCATATAATAAAGGTTTTGACCCTAGGAACTAGGAGAATTGCAGTGCATACACAAAATAAAAGACATTGTATGGTATATAAATACCAATATAAAATGGATTAAAAGAGGAATTGAGAACTAGTATCCTACACATATTGTGCCACCGAATATTGTAGGTATTCAAATAGAAACTTCTTGATCCTACTTAATATTAATATTGACACAATTGAAACATTTCTATCAAAAGAATACATGTTAACAACATGATTGAAGCACAAATATGCTAGATAGTTTACCCTTATGGCTGAGAATCAAAACACTAATGGTAGAAATGTTATCAAAGAAACAGATAAATAAGTTTGACTGAGGAATTCAGATATTTGAATATCCTCACTGATTGAAGCACAGGGTGTGACCAATAAAAATTTCCAAGCAAGTACACACACACACACACACATACACACACACATATGGAAATATTTAGGAGGAAATTATAATGGCTATGAAGAGGAAAAATAAATTCTTCATTGGAAGAACTTGAATGATGAAATAGTCCTCGAATGAGGAATTGTAACCAAGAGAACTTGTTGATAAGAGGAAACATGAGAAAAATTTGAATAGTCACTTATGTGAAGGACCGCTAAATATGTGATATATATGCAAGACAAGATAGAATATCATTGTAAATTACAATTAAAAAAAAAGTAAATTAATTGAACAAAAAAGTAGGTAGAATAATTTGACACTATCAAATTGAAAGTAATAATAATTGTAGCATTTCAACTTCCCAAGAAACTAGAAAAACATGGAGGAAATCAAAGATAGTGGATAAAAGATGCAAAAAACATCAACGTTAGACATAAATGGATAAGAGTAAAATGGACCAAAGTTAAAATCGAGAGTGAAAATACGTAATCCCCAAAGCGGAACTATAATAAAACCTAATCAGGGAAAATATATCATTGATTGACATCAATATTATGAAATTAATGGTCCCATATTCATATAGGATTACAAACCAATATTGTTGTTTCATTAGAAACTTCAAAAATTAAAGTGTGATTGTTAATGAACCATAAAATAAATTGATTATAATGATGTAAGCAAATAAACTAAAAAAAATTGATTGAATCCCTAGAGTATCCTAACAGAATGGAAAACAAATTGACTGAATCATGCAACCATAACTATGAAATAAAAACTTTAAAATTAACTTTTGTTGGTTGATATATTTTTAATATATACACACACATATGTGTGTGTAAGAATATGCATGGAACAAGAAGGAAAAAAAATGGTTAATCGTGAAATCATACCTATGAAACAAAAGCCTTAAAATTAAATTTAGTTGGTTTATATATTTCCTTAATATATATATATATATATGTGTGTGTGTGTGTGTGTGTGTGTGTGTGTAAAAATATGTCTCGAAACAATGAAAATTATTTTACTAAAGTCTTATGTGTTAATAAAGCTAATATTCATAGAAATGCAAAGTGAAAAGAATACATGGTTATACATGATAGTAATATGTACATACTCTTCATAAGATAATTTACAATGTGGGTTAAATAAATAAATAAATAAATCTAGCGAGTGAGTGAAAGGAAAAGGAGTGTTTTAGATCTGTGGAGTTACATTTTTTTTCTTTGACCATGAAATTTGAGTATGTCAAGATACCCTTTAATCACATTTTTTGGTATTATGAATTCTATATTTTAGGTTTCTTCATATTTTTGTGGTTTGGTGTTGGTAACTATGAACAAGTATGACACAAGTGGCAAAACAATGAAAATTATTTTACTAAAGTCTTATGTATTAATAAAGCTAATACTCATAGAAATGCAAAGTGAAAATAATACATGGTTATACATGATAGTAATATGTACATACTCTTCATAAGATAATGTACAATGTGGGTTAAATTTTAAAAAAAAAAAAAATCTAGGGAGTGAGTGAAAGGAAAAAGAGTGTTTTAGATCTGTGGAGTTACATTTTTTTTCTTTGACCATGAAATTTGAGTATGTCAAGATACCCTTTAATCACATTTTTTGAACAAGTATGACACAAGTGGAAAAACAAGCAAGGTGGACATGACTAAGTCCACTTTGGGACGCAAAATTTAAAATACTATAACATTCATGAAAGTGACAAGGATAGTAAGTTGTCCTACACTTAAGTATGCATGACAAATTCATATTTGATACAATGATATCAAAATGACCACATAAAATAGAATGCTACAAACAATCATTTTATTCTTATTTTCTTTGTGTAATTGATATGAAAGGAAATTGGGAATTACCTATTTTTAAGCTCACATTAAATAATGTGCATATCATTTTCCATAGTCATAATTAAATGTACCAAAAAAACTATTATATTGGTGTGATTATATACTAATATTATTGGCCTTATTAGGAATACGTGGATAGTTTTATTATAGTTCTGTTACGGCAGGTTGATGATACTTTAGTGGAATTCATGAATCAAAATGGGAAGCACTTTATTTAGCATGTATGGACTATGATAGAAAATGAGGAAGTAATGAATATAAGAGTATGTTTTACTTTATAACTGAGCTATCATTGAAAATAAATTACACTAGATAATTTTAGTAGTAAAGAGACCATGGTGGAAATGAGAAAGGAAATGGAGGAAACATTTCCTTCCAGTGGCTACAAAAGATGGAAATAAGGAAACACTAAGAAAGGTGCTTGAAGTTGCTTACTTCACGGGGGATAACATGAAATACCCTTATGTCTTACTTTTTCATAAAATTACTATTTTTAGACATTGAACTATTATTGGATAGAATGGCTATTGAGTTCATAATCAGGTCGATGTGATGATGTACTATTTAATTCTATTATTGAATTAATAAATACATTGTTTGGTATATTCATGAAAGAGCACTATAGTTTAGATGGAAATTCCCAAAAAATCTCTTAAAAAAATCCCTAAGAAAAAATAATTAAAAATATTAACGTAATAAGAGAGAAATATTATGTTAATCACTTGGTTAAAAATAAATACTAAGTAAAGTGGAATAAAACATAGTGAAAGAAAAATGTATTCTTTAAAGAAAAATAAAAGAAACCTTAATAATAATAAAAAAGAAAAAAAAAAGACCTAGCCAAAATGGAACAAACCTTTTAACGACTATGTTAGGTCTCTATATTACTAGTATAGTCCCTTATTGTTGTTAGTGTAACCCCCTTATTGTTATTATTGTACCCTTGTAACCCCAATATTGTTATTATTGTGCCCTTAAATTATTATTGTTAGGTTGGCTAGGATTACATTGTGGCCCCATGGACTCCTATATATAGAAAGGGGGTTTTGTAATTTGTATCATCCAAGAATTGTTCATTCATGTAATGTATTGGAGGTTGTCCCCTTGAATTGGCTTATTTCTAAGGCATTGATATCTCTTTTCTTATATTTTTGGAGCTGGTTTCACGACATTTGGTATCAGAGCTTTGGATTCTAAGGTTTTCGCTGCTCCAAACCAGTCATCATGGAATTTTCGCTATAACTTTTTTTCTACGAAGGTTCAGAAGCTGAAATTTTTAGAGTGTGAAGCTGAAATCCTGAGAAACATCATCGCAAAATTTTAGAGCTTTGTTTGCAATATTTTCAGAGATATGATCTATGGAAGTTAGGGATTTTTGTAGGCTTTTGAATTTAACCTAAATAGGTTATCGTGGCATTTGTGGTATAACTTTTTTTGTACGAAGTTTCGGGAGCTGAAATTTTTAGAGAGCGAAGCCGAAATCTTGAGGAACATCGTCGCAACATTTCAGAGCTTGGTTTGCAACATTTTCAGAGATATGATCTGTGGAAGTTAGATCTTTTTCAGGCTCCTGAATTTCATATCAAAGAGGTTATCATGGGAAAATCTGCATAACTCTCTCTCTGAGCATCAGATTGGAATGATGTAAAATGTGGCCGCAAGTAAATGGAATTTAGTTTCTTTTCTATAAATTTCATAGCCAAAGGAGAAAACAGTTACACGCGGCAAGTCGTACAAGTTCTCTCTACTAAACTAGTCCATAATTGGGTCATTGTGGGAGATTGGACATAACGTTACCTTGAAGAATCCAAATTAGGTCAGACCTGTGACATTTGAAATAAGATTCATAGGGATACTACAAGGCCAGATTTTAGATATTAAGGATCTATAATTACATAGATAATTCAATTTCAATATAGAGCTACTCAAAAGAAAGTAAAAGGTGTGTGTATTTTTTTTTTCCTGAATTGCATGAGTCTTGTTTGAAGAAACAAGTTGAATTTATTCTAAGGGCATAATGTAGAATATATATCAGTATTAGATTCTAAAATTTCCCCTAAAAATAATTCAACACCCATTAAGCCTTTAGAAGGCTCTACTATGACACATGAAGATGAAGAATGGCAACATGACATATCAAATTTGCAGGAGCAAGTGCAACAAATTTCTCTCTCACAAATAGCAAAAAAATATGACATGGAAGTTTTGAAGAAAGGCGTGGAAACTAATATGGATGGTTTGAAGAAAGGCGTGGAATCTAACATGGATGGTTTGAAGAATGGCATGAAAGCTAAGATAGATGGCATGGAAGCTGGCATGGAATCTAAAATGGAAAACATGAAGAATGATCTAAAGCAGACATGGAAGGTTTGACAAAGTTCATACAACAAATGTTTCCTAATGGTGAAAAGATAGTAGAGGAAACTCATGATGAGAATAAAACAAATTCTAATCGTGATTTCATAAACTCTAATGTTGGCGGGAAGAACCACCATATTCCAAAAATGAATATGAGGAAGTTTGATGGAAAGGATCATATAACATGGATACTACATATGGAGCAATATTTTGATCTCAATAATGTGAAAAACACACAAAAGGTACGCATTGCAACTTTACATTTAGAACAAAATACATTTGTATGGTATCTATGGCTTTGCTCCCGTAAAAAAATTGTCACTTGGTCAATTTTTATAGAGGAAATGATAGCACATTATGAGGATATCAAGAGCAATACCTTGTTTATCCAATTGATAAATCTCAAACAAAAGTTTTTAGTGGGGGGGCACATTGAGGACTTCCAAAAATTGAATATAAGGGTAACTGATATTCCAGAGGAACACATGATTGATCTCTTCAGAGGTGCTTTAAAGGATAACATCCAACATGAAGTTTGCGTTTTGGAACCTGATTCATTGGAGAAGGCATTTAGGTTGGAAAGAAAAATTGAATGTAAAATTATGGCGACAAGGAAGCCTACCACTCACTTCTATAAAGAGGGAAGTGTTGCTACTCCTAAATTTAAACAACTTATAAGGTTGACACCACAAAAATTGGAAGAAAAAAGAGCAAAAGGGCTTTGATACAGTTGTGATAGAAAATACACTAAAGGTCATAAGTGTGCTGAGAAGAAATTATTTTGCATAGATTGTGAAGAGGAAGAAGAAAATGAACAAGAAGAGGATACACACTAGGAACCAACCCTAGAAGAGGAAGAAATGAGTCTGACCATATCATGTAATGCATTGGTAGGAATTACCACTCCTCAAACTATCAAGATAGAAGGACATTTCAAGAAGAAAAAGGTAATAGTGTTGATTGATTCTGGTAGTACCCATAATTTTATTCATTGTAAGGTAGCCAAGGAATTGAATTGTTTCCTATACCCAGCACCAAAATGTCAAGTGATGGTTGCAAATGGAGGAACTATAAATTGCTCTGGAAAATGCCATAATAACAAGCTAACCTTGGGGAAATATGTATTGAATAGTCCAATGCTTTCCATTCCTATGGGAGGTGTTGATGTTGTACCAGAAGTACAATGGTTACAATCTTTGGGGATAGTAGCTTTTAATTTTCAAGAACTTTTCCTGAATTTTTTTTCGGAAGGAAAGGAAGTCAAATTATGGGGTATTGCAGGGAAGCCGGGAAAGATAATAAGCTCTAATGTCATGACAAAGCTTCTAAAGAAATAACAACGAGGCGTAATTGCACAATTATGCTCACTAGAAGTTCCAACATCAAAATCATCTATTTCTGCAGATCTCCAAAAAATCTTGGACAATCATTCCAAGGTGTTTGAAACTCCCAAAGGACTCCCACCTATTCGTGATCATGATCATGCTATTCATTTGATTCCAGGAAGTGTTCCTCCAAACATCGGGCCTTATAGATATCCTTATGTCCAAAAGAGCGAAATTGAACGTATGATTGCAGAAATGTTAGAGGCAGGTATAATTCAACCTAGTCAAAGTTCTTTCTCTGCTCCTGTAGTATTGGTACACAACAAGGATGGATCATGGCGAATGTGTCTGGATTATAGGGAGCTCAATAAGCTCACCATTAAAGATAAATTTCCCATTCCTGTGATTGATGAATTATTGGATGAATTACATAGAGCAATTTATTTTACCAAGTTGGATCTTCGTTCAGGATATCATCAAATTAGAATGAAGACTGAAGATATTCCAAAAACAGCATTTCGAACTCATGAGGGTCATTATGAATCTTTGGTCATGCCTTTTGGCCTTACCAATGCACCTTCTACATTTCAAGGGTTGATGAATTCCATTTTCAAACCCTTCCTTAGAAAATTTGTGCTAGTAATTTTTGATGATATACTAATCTACAGCAGGTCTTGGAAGGATCATGTTGAACATGTTGACAGGGTGCTCAAACTATTGCAGGAGAAACAATTATATGCAAAAACATCCAAATGTTACTTTGGAGTACAAGAGGTGGAATATCTGGGTCATATTGTATCTCACGAGGGTGTTAAAGTAGACCCTAACAAAATTAAAGCCATTAAGGAATGGAAAGTCCCCACAACCATAAAGAAGTTGCGAGGATTTCTCGGGTTAACAGGGTATTATCGCGAGTTTGTTAAGAATTATGGGAGAATAGCAGCACCTCTAACAACATTATTGAAGAAAGATGCATTTTCATGGACTCCTGAAGCAACTAAGGCCTTTGAACATCTTAAAGAGGCAATGTGCCTAGCACCGGTCTTAGCTACGCCAGACTTCACAAAAACCTTCATTGTGGAATGTGATGCCTCAGGAAATGGAATTGGTGCAGTTTTAATGCAGGAAGGAAGACCCATTGCTTTTGAAAGTCGTCCAATCAAAGGAAAGTATTTACAGAAACCTATTTATGAGAAGAAAATGTTAGCAATACTGCATGCACTAAAGAAATGGCGAACTTACCTAATGGGAAGACACTTCAAGGTAAAAAATGATCATGATAGTCTTAAACACTTTTTGGAACAAAGACTATCTTCAGAAGAGCAGAAAAAATGGGTCACAAAGATGTTGGGTTATGGCTTTGAAATAATCTACAAAAAAGGGAAGCTAAATGTTGTTGCAGATGCACTCTCAAGAAAGAATGAAGAGGTGGAAGCATTTCTTTGTGCCATTTATATTATCCAACCAGATTGGATAACCGAAGAAAGAGATGAATGGAATAAGGATGAAGAAGTGTGGACACTCATTCAAAAGTTGCAGCAAGATCCTAGTACATCAAATACATTTAGTTGGAAAAATGATTCCTTATTGTACAAAGATCGCTTATATCTTTGTAAGAATTTCAAAATAAAACAAAATATTCTTTTGGAATTGCACATTTCTCCTTTAGGAGGACACTCAGGATTTTTAAAAACTTACCACAGGCTGAAGAAAGATTTTTTCTGGGATGGCCTTAAATCTGATATTCAAAAGTTTTCGGCAGAATTTTTGGTTTTCCAGTAGAATAAAGTTGAGAAAATTAAGACCCCGGGTCTTCTACAACCTTTATCCATTCCAAGTCAACATTGGGAGGATATTTTAATGGATTTTATCAGAGGTTTACCTAAGTCTGACGGAAAGAGTGTCATCATGGTGGTAGTTGATAGACTTACCAAGACGGAAAGAGTGTCATCATGGTGGTAGTTGATAGACTTACCAAGTATGCACACTTTTGTGCATTATCTTATCCATTTAAAGCAAGTACAGTTTCTACTACATTTATGGACACAATTCAAAAGCTACATGGAAACCCAAGGGTTATTGTGAGCGACAGAGATCCCATTTTTACTGGAATTTTTTGGACGGAGTTATTTTCTTGTTTGGGTACTCAATTAGCTCATAGCTCATCTTATAATCCTCAATCCAATGGTCAAACTAAGATAGTAAATAAATGTTTGGAAGGATATCTTTGTTTTTTTGTATCTTATAAACAAACACAATGGGTCAAGTGGTTACCTCTCACTGAATGGTGGTATAACACTTCCTTCCATACTGCAGCAAAAATGACCCCATTTATGGCACTTTATGGATATCATCCACCATCCATCACATCATCTTTAAGAGAAAATTCGAAGTTTCAAGCAGTGGAAGATCATATCAAGCATCAACAAGAAGTTCTCCAACTCTTAAAGGATAACCTGAATTTGGCACAAAATCGAATGAAACAACAGGCAGATCAACATCGCAGCGAGAGAAGTTTTGATGTAGGAGATTGGGTATTTTTACGGCTACAACCATATAAACAAATGTCCCTTAAGCAAGCTAAGAAGGATAATAAATTATCGCCAAAGTACTATGGTCCTTACAAGGTGTTGCAAAAGATTGGTACTATGGCATACAAATTGGAGCTTCCTACTTCTTCACAAGTGCATTTAGTTTTCCAAGTTTCATGCTTAAAGAAGGTTATAGGTGAAAATATTCTAGTTCAAACAATATTGCCAGAACTTGATGAGGAAGGAAAAATCATATTGGAACCTGAAGCGGTCATGGAAACAAGAACTCGACAGCTATGGAATTGATCAATTTCAGAGTATCTCATCAAGTGGAAGAACTTACCCACTGAAGATTCTACATGGGAGGATGAGAATTTTATACAGAAGCACCCAGAGCTACTCAAGCGTTGAGGACAACACTTTTTTGAAGGAGAGGGGCATGTAAGGTCCCTATATTACTAGTATAGTCCCTTATTGTTGTTAGTGTAACCCCCTTATTGTTATTATTATACCCTTCTAACCCCCATATTTTTATTATTGTGCCCTTAAATTATTATTGTTAGGTTGGCTAGGATTACATTATGGCCCAATTGAATCCTATATATAGAAATGAGGTTATGTAATTTGTATCATCCAAGAATTGTTCATTCATGTAATGTATCAGAGGTTGCCCGCTCGAAGTAGCTTATTTCTAAGGTGTTGATATCTCTTTTCTTATATTTTTGGAGTTGGTTTCACAATAGACTACTAAAAAAAATATGTTTGGTAGAAATATATAAAAAAAACTACCCATGAATAAGATATGGTGGATTACTCATAGGTTTTAGCTTGAGGGGGACTATTGGAGATAGTTGAAGGTTGGTGAAATGCACTATGTTTTTAAATATTCCCAAACATTTTTTTATGGTTAGATGAAATTCTCTTTCTATATAATTAGATGAATTTTGTTTCTATATGGTTAGTACTCAGTTATTTGAGCTTCTTAATGTTGTCGATAGATAAATTAAAAATAATTTTGCAGCCTATATGGAGAGGCCACTATATCTATCTGTGCTACTCTCTTATGATATTAAAATATTCTAGTGTTATAATAAGTTTTATAGATGTAATTATATGTTTTTTTTTTTAATTTGTTACGTTATTAATATATCAATCTCGATTGCAACGATAGGAGATGAAATTATTAAACAAGTAATAGTAGATAGATGGTGCTCGAATAGAACGAACAGAGGTTGCATGGATATTTATATCTCTTAACATACTAGTTGGAATCAATAAATAATCTAGTTGCATTTATATATATATTAAAAATCCAATTGCATGCTAGTATATGTGATGGCTCAGTAGTCACTCATAAAAATCTGGTTTAGATATTAGATTTTAGAAGTTTATATGATTCATTGCATATAAATGTAGGAATTTATATGTATGACATGAATAAATGCATGCATTAAATGGGGGAGATGTGATTAAGGGCATGAATTATTTAATTATGGAAAATATTTTAATGGAATTAATATGATCCAAAGGAATAGAAAGGTTAATTAAATGATAATACATTGCTTAATTGATGTAGGAAATGAGCTATATTTTTTTGTTCCAATTTCTTGTATGTGTGATGGCCTAGCAAACCACTCTTAGATATAAACCGTGCCATGCTTGTATGTGTGATGGCCTAGCAAACCACTCTTAGATCTAAACATATTTTATATATTAAGTTTTATAAGTTTGTATGGTTCATTACATATAAAGGAATAAAGCTATATGTATGATATAAATAAAAGTATACCTTAAATGGGGGAGATGTGATGAAGGATAGGAATTATTTAGTTATGAAATTAGATACATATTGCATGATTGTATGTGTGATGGCCTAGCAAGCTACTCTCAGATATAAATACAGTTTAGACATTCAATTTTATAAGCTTATCTGATTCATTGCATATAAAGGAAATAAGGAAATAAATTATATGTATGACATAAATAAACACATACATTAAATGGGGGAGATGTGATTAAGGATGTGAATTATTTAGTTATGAAATTAGATACATATTCTCATTTTTAAAGGAATTAATATTAGCTAAAATAATACACAAATTAATGAAATGATAATGAATTCTTTGATTTTATGATTTTATGCTTAATTGATGTAAGAAATGAGCTAAAGGAATACAAAACTTAATTAAATGATAATGATTTCTTGGACTTAATTAAATGATAATATATTCTTGGATTTTATGCTTAATTGATGTAATAATTAATTAAATGATAATGTATTCTTGGATTTTATGCTTAATTGATGTAAGAAATGAAAGGTAACATAAAATTGAATTAGGTGTAATATTAATGAGTAAACGAGGGTGTTTGAAAATGTTCAAATAGCTCTTATCCATAAATGTATTATAAACTTATGTTGTAAGTTTATATAATGTTCACGTGGTTCTTATCCACAAATGTATTATAAAATTATGTTGTAAGATTAGATAGAGTGTTGATATAATTTAACTAAATTAAAATGCATTCTTGGAATTTATGCTTAATTGATGGAAGAAATGAAAAGTAACATAAAATTGATTTAGGTGTAATATTAATGAGTAAGAGAGGGTGTCTGAAAATGTTCAGGTGGTTCCTATCCATAAATGTATTATAAACTTCTGTTATCATAAAATTATGTTGTAATTTTAGATAGAGGGTTTGATTATCAACCCAATAGATAGAGGGTTTTCTTATCAAAAAATTATATTCTGAAAATGTTCAAGTGGTTTCTGTTCCTATCCACAAATGTAATGTATTATAAATTTATGTTGTAAATATAAATGTATTATAAAGTATTATCAACCCAATAGATACAGGTTTGATTATCAACCAAATATATTCAAATATATTCTGAAAAATTTCAAGTGGTTTCCTATCCACAAATGTAATGTATTATAAACTTATTTTGTATGTCTAGATGTATTATAAACTATTACAAACTCAATAGATAGAGGGTTAGGTGTAATATTAATGAGTAAATGAGGGTGTCTAAATATTTTCATATGGTTCCTATCCACAAATCTATTACAAACTTATGTTATTATAAACTTATGTTGTAGGTTTAGATAGAGGGTTTGATGATCAACCCAATAGATAGAGGGTTTGATTATCAAACAAATATATTTTGAAAATTTTCAAATCACAAATGTAATATATTATAAACTTCTATTGTAAGTCTAAATGTATTATAAATGATTATCAACTCAATAGATAGAGGGTTTGATTATCAACCAAATATATTCAAATATATTCTGAAAATGTTCAAGTGCTTCCTATACACAAATGTAAGGTATTATAAACTTATGTTGTGGTTCCTATACAAAAATGTATTATAAACTCATGTTATTATAGACTTCTGTTGTAAGTTTAGATAAAGGGTTTGATTATCAACCCAATAGATAGAGGGTTTGATTATCAACTATTGAAACAAATATATTATGAAAATGTTCAAGTGGTTTCGGTTCCTATCCACAAAAGTAATGTATTATAAACTTATGTTGTAAGTCTAAATCTATTATAAACAATTATCAACCCAATAGACAGAGGGTTTGATTATCGACCAAATATATTCTGATATATTCAATATACAACCAAATATATTCAAATATATTCAATAGATAGAGAGTTTGATTATCAGCCAAATATATTCTGAGGGTTTGATTATCAACCAAATATATTCAAATATATTTTGAAAATGTTCAAGTGGTTCCTATCCACAAATGTAATGTATTATAAAATTATGTTGTAAGCCTAAATGTATTATTAATGATTATCAAATCAAAAAATAGAGGGTGTTTCCTATCCACAAATGTAATGTATTATAAACTTATGTTGTAAGTCTAAATGTATTATAAACTATTATAAATCGAATAATGTATTATAAACTTATATTGTAATCATAAATGTATTATAAACAATTATCAAATCAATAAATATAGGGTGGCTCATATCCACAAATGTAATCTATTATAAACTTACATTGTAAGTCTAAATGTATTATAAAATATTATCAACCCAATAGATAGGCTATTCTATCCATAAATGTATTATAAACTTCTGTCGTAAGTCTAAATGTATTATAAACTCATGTTGTAAATCTAAACTTATAGTTCGTACCCACAAATGTATTATAATTTATAAACTTATGGTTCATAACCATAAATGTATTATAAACTTATGGTTCCTATTCCTACCCACAAATATATTATAAAATTATAAATTGTAAGCCTAAATGTATTATAGATTTATGTTGTAAATCTAGATAAAAAGTTTGATTATCAAATAAATATATTCTGAAAATGTTAATGTGATTCCTATCCACAATCTACAAATATATTATAAACTTATATTCTGAAAATATACATCCCTATCCACAAATATATTTCTTCTCAAAATATACATCATTCATATCCACAAATGTATGTATTATAAACTTATATTCTGAAAATATTGATTGCTAACAGTCGCCCCACATCCACATCCCCACCCTTGATGGTGGTTAGATAGATAATTACCTATGAGGAGGCTGGTTGTTTTAGATTTTTCGGTACAATGGATTGATGGACCAATCACCGCCACCTGCCGAGTAAGTACATCACTCCATTCCAGGAAAGAATAGATATACCAACCTTTTATTTTCAATATAAGTATAATAAACATATATTCTGAAAATATTCCTGTTATTCATGAGGTTTCTGTTCTTGTGATTTCTATCCACAGATGTCTGTATTATAAATGTATGTATTATACCTATCCACACCACGATAATACATAAATGTATGTATTATACCTATTGACCCCACGATAGAATATAACAATGCTAGACCGAAAGGGAAAGGCCGACCGCTTACATGGAGCTGATATAAGAAATAGCCTTGTCGGAACACTTTGGCTTCAGGGTTCTTTCTACGTATCAAAATGGTCATGATACGTTCAAGTTGAGCTAGACGAAGCCGTTAGGCTAGAATGTGTGGCGAGACAAAACTACACAACGAGGTAATTCTTTTTCACTTTACTTAGGAAACTTGTATTATACCTATGTATGTATTATAAAGTTGTTTATATATAACTTGAGCAACAAACAAAGAAGAACAAACTGGTAAAAATCAATATAACATAATAGAAGTCTCTTTTTCTAAAATAGGATGCACATTCTAGTGAGAAATTCTCAATAAAGAGGAACAAACAGGTAAATAAATCAATATAACATAATAGAAGTCGCTTTTTCTAAAATAGGATGCACATTATACTGAGAAATTCTCGTTAACTAAAGACAACTTTTTCATAACCCATCCATACACAATTATTGAGATGAAGTAAGAAAGAAAATAAGGCATATACAGTCTGTAGCAATAATTATTATTAACGATAACCAAAGTATATACTTAGCATTACATATAAGTAGAGACATATATGTGGTTTTATAAAATAACACAATGTATATATGTTAAAAATTGAAATCGAGGATGATTGGAAAAATCCATTTGAAGGCCACGGGCCACAGTTCGGAGACAGTCAAATGTGACGGCCACGAAGTGGCATTCGAAACCCTCTTCGGGTAGAATCAGAGAAGTCTTATTAAATTAAAGAAATCATGCATAGGGTTTAGAAATTGTAAATTGACATTTGCACTCCCTTAGCCTAGGGAGGCACAGGGTTGCGATTTCTGGCAAGAAATATGGCCTGTAAGATGAATGGAGTCGGAGTAAGTGTTGAAAGGAAGCCAAACCTTGCATCGGGTTTGGAAATTTTAAATTGACATTTACCCTCCCTTAGCCTAGGCAGGTAGAGGGTTGCGATTTCTCACAAGAAATTTGGCCTGTAAGACAAATAGAGTCGGAGTGAGTGTTGAAAAAGAAGCCAAAGCTTGAATCCAAGAAAGAAATCCTTCTTTCATTAGGTGGCAACGACAATCCGGATTAGAGTCTCCAGAAATTAAAGGAAAAAGGTGAACACGATAACTAGAAGAGATCACTTCTACTATACCTTTCTTGGTTAGTTTGACGCCTTTGCTCCAAACGTGGATGCGCCAAGACATCATAACGTTATTAAAACAAAAAAAAAAATTATTACACGTAAGGAAACAAAATTGAAGGAAAACTAAGGGTGTTGAAGATTTGGGTAAAAATCCTAAAGGAAAACTCAAACAACCAAAATATACAGTCGCTAGATGAAAATTAACTAGCTTGGCATGACGACAGCCACATACATTGAACCAGAAAAGCTTCTGGTTGAGAAAAAAATTAATGATAAGAAGAGAAATCTCGGTTCTAAGTGGGAATGTCTGAAACGAAATAACCATGTCAAATAAATGGAAGTGTCAACGAATCTCACTCTACCTTCGGAAAATCGATATAAAAAATACAGACAATTGTTATAGATGTATTGATTTCGTAGCCTTTGTCGACACAAAACCCTGATGAAATTGAAATCTTATTATGTCAAAGACCTACAAACGAAACAAGGGTTTTATTAAATCTTTGCTAGACTCCAGCAAGATGCAAATCGAACTAAGGATTTGAGAACCCTCATGCCATAATATATGAATTTCTGAAAATTACCTCCGTATCTCCAAAACTGGAGACTCGAATGCTATATAGAGTCTCTCACTTAGAGCCGAAACTGTGTTGGAATTTAATTCCAACTGCAATCTGAAATAGGTGGATAGAAATATGATTTCTGTGGATATTTCAGATGGACAGATGCCTCAAAGTCGTGTTTTATTTTTGCACTTCACTGTGTATTAAATTTTCAGAGTTAATGTCCCTGCAATGGCTGACTTTGTTTTTTTCCAAAAGGAATCACGCTATCTCCCACCGCTTACTGCATTTAAAACATTGATAAGTTTAAAATATATTTGTATTATTTTAATGCTTTAAGTCAAATATGTTTTTCAACATATAAATGTAATGAATAGCAGTAGTTTTAATGTTACAGAGTTAGAAAATTAGAAAAAGACAAAGAAGAAGACAGAGAGCAGAGAAAATAGAGAAAAAATAGAGTCGCTGTGTTTTGGAGTAGCAATGCATTTTTCAGAGTGTTTCAGCAACTGTCTGTGTGTTTCAGCAACAGACTGTGTGGAGTTTCAGCAACTGTCTGTGTGTTGCTGAAACACAAATATGTGTGAAAACAGAAATTGGAAAAACAGAGTAAGGAGTATTTTGCTTATTCCAGAACTGTAGTTCCGAAGAAGTTTGTATTTTCAATAGTCATTTTTCTGGTTAATAAAAAAGAGCTTTTCTCCATCTCTCTTTGTCCACATTTCTATCATTACTTTGTGTTGAGTTGAGGAACTTTCCTTCCTCTGTTTTGTTCGAAATATTCAGAAATTTCCATCATGGTATCAAAGTTAGTCTAGGCACTGAGTGAGACAAAAACAGAGTTTGTTTTTTCCACTGCAGGAGCTGTAAGAAGCTTATTGAGCAGATTTCTCCAGCATAGAAATTTCTTGCTTGTTTTATTATACAGTCAGTATCTTTTCTTTACTTAAACTGTTAGGATGGTAGATGCTGGAACTGGTTTGACAAATTCCCAACTTCCACAGTTTAATGGGAAGAATCATAGTTATTGGTCCATAACTATGAGAGCATTGTTTTCTTCTCAAGGATTATGGGAGCTAGTTGAAACTTGCTACCCTAAACCTACAGATGCAGCAGCATTGGCTGCTTTGACAGTAGTAGGAAAAGACATTTTGAAGAGCGACAGGAAGAAGGACGCCAAAGCCCTCTTTTTTCTCTTCCAATCAGTACATGAGAGTGTTTTCCCACGGATTGCAGCAGCAAGAAAATCCAAGGAGGCATGGGATATTCTCAAAACTGCCTATCAAGGCATGGAGAATGTGAAGACTGCAAATTTGCAGATGTTTATGAGAGAATTTGAAACACTCAGCATGAAGAAATCTGATACAATAGATTCATTCTTCACTCAGGTTATTGGGTTGATAACCTAGATAAGATCTCATGGTGAAATTCTTGAAGAAAGAAGGATTGTAGAGAAGATCTTGAGAAGTTTACCCTCAAGGTTTGAAGCTGTTGTGGTAGCAATAGAAGAGACAAAGGATCTCTCACAGTTCACAGTAGATGAAATGAGTGCTTCTCTTATGTCTCATGAACACAGACTGAGTAGAGGAACAAATTCCTCTTTTGAGCAAGCATTCAAGACTCATATTTCATTTGGCCAAGGAAGAGGTCGAGGCAGAGCAAATAACATAGGTCATGGAAGAAGCCAAAATAGAGGTAGAAATAATCCTGCTAGCACAAGCGGAAGGAGCTGCAATCAGAACCAAGATGAAGGTTCAAGCAAACAGCAAGCTCATGGACAAAGGTATGACAAATCCCAAGTCCAATGTCATTATTGTAAGAAATATGGGCACTATGTCAATGAATGTAGGAAAAAGCAAAATGACATGAATAATAGGAAAAATGTTAATTTTGCAAATGAAGAAGATAAGAATCCAAAGATTGTGTTGTTAACATGTAACATTGCACAAGACAAACAAGAAGATTTTGGGTTCTTAGAATCAGGTTGTAGTAATCACATGACTGGAAATATAACAATGTTTGCAAATCTGGATGAAAATGTGAAATTTGAGGTAACAACAGGAACTGATAGTAAGATATCTGTCAAGGGTAAAGGTAGAGTTAGTATCCTAGCAATAAATGGAAAACAGATGATTGTGCCAGAGGTATACTATGTACCTGGTCTGAAATGTAATCTTTCGAGCATTGGTCAGCTCATTGAAATAGGTTACAATGTGTTCTTCAAAGATGATATGTGTACAATCAGAGACATACCTCCAAGTAAGAAGATCATTGAAGAGGTGCAGATGACCAGCAATAAGATGTTTCCTCTCAAACTCAGAGCATATTTGAAGGAAGGAAGAACTATTGCAGATGTAACACAAGAAGTCTTTCAAGAAAAAGTGAAAGATGAGAATTGGTTGTGGCACTTGAGATTTGGACATCTCAATTTCGGAGGCTTGAATCTATTACACAGAAAGGGAATGGTAAAGGGATTTCCATTGATTGAGAAGCTGGACAGCCTTTGTGAAGGCTACATCTTGGCAAAACAACACAGAGAAAGCTTTCCAGCAGGAAAGATTATAAGGGCAAAAGCACCCTTGGAAATTGTTCACTCTGATGTGTGTGGACCGATGCAAATACCATCATTTTTTGGAAATAAATATGTTTTAACTTTCATTGATGATTACACCAGAAATACATGGGTGTATGTGCTGAAACAGAAGAGTGAAGTGTTTGAGAAATTCCGCCACTTCAAAACTCTTGTTGAGAAGCAGTGTGGGCATTATATCAAAGTGCTAAGAATAGATAGAGGTGGAGAGTACATCTCCAAAGACTTGCTGCATTTTTGCAGAGAGAATGACATACAAAAGAAGTTCACCGCGAGGTATACACCTCAGCAAAACAATGTTGTAGAAAAGAAGAATAGGACCATTCTGGACATGGTCAGGAGTATGCTGAAGGAAAAACACTTGCCACATGAGTATTGGGCATAGGCTGTCACTTGTGCAGTTTACATCCTAAATAGATGCCCAACTAAATCTATCATGAACAAAATACCAGAAGAAGCATGGAGTGGACAAAATCAAACTGTCAGTCACATGAGAGTATTCGGATGTGTAGCATATGCACATGTACCAGATCAACTAAGGAAGAAGCTTGACAGTAAGGGGGAGAAGTGTGCCTTTATTGGCTACTGTGATGAGTCAAAATCATACAAACTCTATAATCCATCCACCAAGAAATTGATAGTAAGCAGAGATCTGCAGTTCATTGAAGATGAAGCTTGGGATGGAAGCTTAGAGAAGACAGTGAATGTGAAGAGAATTGTGTCTCACGAAGAAGAAGAGGAAGGGATAGCATCAAATAATCCTTCCTTGATGGGTCCTCCTCTACCACACCAAGTACAACAAACCACACCACAAGCTAGAATTCGAACATCCTTGAGAAGTCAAGGAAGTGCTTCTCCAAGCACACCGCAGGGATCAGAAACGCCCTCAAGTTTGAATGGAACTCCAAGCACACCAAGAAGACCAAGATTCAGAAATCTGAATGAGATTTATGAACAAGGAGAGGTAACTAAAAATATCGGTCTGAATTCATTATTCGCTTTATATTGTCATGTTGATGACCCAATTCATTTTGAAGATGCTGTAAATGAAGATAAATGGACTGAAGCAATGAATGAAGAAACTGGTGCAATTGAGAAGAGTAAAACATGAGAGTTAGTGGACCTCCCTGAAGGCAAAGATGTCATTAGAGTTAAGTGGGTCTATAAGACCAAAAGCAATGCTGAAGGCAAGATTGATAGGCACAAAGCAAGACTTGTTGTGAAAGGCTACAAGCAGCAACAAGGCAGAGACTATGATGAAACCTTTGCACCAGTAGCAGGGATGGAAACAGTCAGAACAATGTTGTCTGTTGCGGCACAACACAAATGGAATATTTATCAGATGGATGTTAAATCTGCATTCCTGAATGGAGTGTTAAAAGAAGAGGTTTATGTTGAACAACCTCCAGGCTATGAAGTTGAAGGCCAAGACCATAAAGTATGTAGACTAAAGAAGGCTCTTTATGGGTTGAAGCAAGCTCCAAGAGCATGGTACAATAGAATATATGCTTATCTCATTGAGAATGGCTTTGAGAAGTGTGATGGTGAACCCACACTCTACATAAAGGAGAATGACGGTAAGATTCTTATTGTTGTTTTATATGTAGATGATTTAATTTTTACTAGCAATGATGCTTCTCTCATTGATGATTTTAAAACAATCATGAAAATTGAATTTGAAATGACTGACTTGGGCTTCTGAAGATATTTTCTTAGAATTGAAGTAGACCAAAGTGAAAATGGTGTTTTCATTTCCCAAGTTAAATATGTAGAAGCAGTGTTGAAGAGATTTAAAATGCAGAACAGCAAAGAAGCTGTGACTCCAACTGTAATGGGGTTTAAATTGAACAAAGAAGATAGCAGCAAGGATTTTGATCCAAAGTTGTACAAGAGCATAGTTGGTAGCCTCATGTACTTGACTGCAACTAGGCCGGACATTATGCACGCTGTGAGTTTAATCTCCAGATTTATGGAAAGACCGAAAGAGACTCATTGGCAGGCAGCTAAGAGGATTCTAAGGTATGTGAATGGAACAAAGGGGTTTGGTATTTTATACTCCTCTTCTGAAAGTTTCATGTTGACAGGTTACACTGTTAGTGATTGGGCTCGAAGTGTTGATGATAGGAAAAACACATCAGGATATGTGTTTCATATGGGATCAAGAGCCATCTCATGGGCTTCCAAGAAGCAACCAACTGTGGCTTTGTCAATAGCAGAGGTAGAGTATGTGGTAGCAACAGCAGCGGCATGCCAAGCCTTATGGCTGAGAAGATTTCTCAGAGATTTGTGTCATGAACAAGAAAAGGGAACAACCATTTACTGTGACAATAGCTCGGCGATAGCATTGTCTAAATATTCTGTTTTTCATAAAAGGA
Organism: Pinus albicaulis; assembly: GCA_034641835.2. NCBI lineage: Eukaryota > Viridiplantae > Streptophyta > Pinopsida > Pinales > Pinaceae > Pinus > Pinus albicaulis. The sequence goes on along the minus strand of CM076570.1, from coordinate 1,162,539,127 downwards.
CAAAGCACATAGACACCAAGTTTCACTTCATACGTGAATTGGTTAACAATGGTGAGATTTTTTTGCAGCACTGCAGAACAAAGGAGAAATTTGCTGACATCTTGACAAAACCATTGGGAAATAAAAGTTTTGATCATTTCAGAGAATTCCTGGGTATGCAGAGAAAACCAATAGTTGAAATTAAGGGGGAGTGTTGGAATTTAATTCCAACTGCAATCTGAAACAGGTGGACAAAAATCTGATTTCTATGGATATTTCAGAAGAACGGATGCCTCAAAGTCGTGTTATATTTTTTCACTTCACTATGCATTAAATTTTCAGAGTTAATGTCCCTGCAATGGCCGACTTTTTTTTTTTTCCAAAAGGCATCACACTATCTCCCACCGCTTACTGCATTTAAGACGCTGATAAGTTTAAAAGATATTTGTATTGTTTTAATGCTTTAAGTCAAATATGCTTTTCAACATATAAATGTAATGAAAAGCAAAATTTTTAATGTTACAGGGTTAGAAAAATAGAAAAAGACAGAGAAGAAGACAGAGAGCAGAGAAAACAGAAAAAAACAGTCGCTGTGTTTTGGAGCAGCAATGCATTTTCTAGAGTGTTTCAACAACTGTCTTTGTGTTTCAGCAATAGACTGTGTGGAGTTTCAGCAACTATGTGTGTGTTGCTGAAACACAAATTTGTGGAAAAATGGAAATTGGAAAAACAGAGTAAGGAGTATTTTTCTTATTCCAGAACTGTAGTTCTGAAGAAGTTTGTATTTTTAATAGTCATTTTTATGGTTAATGAAAAAGAGCTTTTCTCCATCTCTCTTTGTCCACATTTCTATCATTACTTTGTGTTGAATTGAGGAACTTTGCTTCCTCTGTTTTGTTCGAAATATTTAGAAATTTCCATCAAACTGGAGACTCGAATGATATATAGAGCCTGCAAAACATATGAATAGTTAACATTGTTACATAATAAAAATAAGAATGAGAAGGAATAAATAAAATCATAAAGAAACAAACAAAAGTAATATCTGGGTCAGGGTCGAAATCCATTCCTAAAACTCACAGGTGCCTTCAAAAGAGAATCACATGTGTATTGAGGGCCAACTAGCCATAAAACTAAACTAAGGTCTTCGACCCCTTAAAACCCTAAGATTGGCGTTGTAGTGAACTAAAAGACAAAAGTGAAATTCGAATAGAATGGCGTGTTGAAATTTCTAAAAATTCCAGAACAAACAGTGGAGAGAGTAATACTCTCCTCTTCTAACACAGAGAAATTAAAATTTTACTCATAGGAGACAGAGTTTCCACTTGAAATTATATTTCATTAACTTCAAAACAAAACTATTACAAATCTGGACTGCTTCAGAAACACATTGCTCAGAATAGACTTCACTGTCTCAACAAAATAATACACTGTCTGTGTATTTCTTTTCTTTCTGTCTCTCTGAAAAAAAACGCTATGTTTCTAAACAACGCACTGTTGTGCAAAAAAATTATGTTCTGTGTAAAAACAAAAACAAATTACATAACAGGCTCTCGAGACTTTACAATATATATGCCGCGCATATTAAATAAAATTAAAACAAAAAACTATAATGTATTGGGTTCGGTCTTAACACATAACTCACGACCCTTTTAAAAATCCCGATCTCTAATTGATAACTGGACGCGATGACCATTTTAATTCCGTTGCATAAGTCCATTAGGTCTGGGCTTTAAACAATAACAAAACATCAACCATCAGACTTCCGATTGTGATTGACGATTGGATGCGATGAGCACATTTAAATCCGCCATATAATATGGCTTCGGGTCTGGTCTTCAAGCGAAACACACGGCCATCCAAAATTTCCGATTACGATTGGTAAGGCGGATCCGATGGAACAATTAACTCCTTTGCATAATAGTGAATCAGGTCCGCCATTCAAATGTCAATCGGGCCAAAAACAAAAATCCTCCCGATTCACACTTTGCGATTGTATTTGATATTGTCGCGTGGTCTGTGGGACCACTGGGCCTCGGCTTTGGTGGAGGGCGATTATAATAAGAAACGATTGCGTTTCTATTCATCACATCACAATGTTTCAACACTGCAAAACACATTGCAGTGGTATCATTTGAAACTGTCGATTGTGATGATCGCATCGGGCCTCCAACATCAACAAGACACTTGAACTTTTAAAATATTTCTACTATGAAATATCTGTGAACCATTCCGCTTACGGAACTCACCACATCAACAAGACATTGTGAGTAATACTTGCGATTACCGCCTAAGTCATTAACTCTGCCAATTAAATTGGTAAGGCTTTAAAGCCTAATTCAACCTGTAATCAAAGCTCTGCGCTGTTGGCGAGACTTTGAGTCTTAGAATTAAACTCTTCTCTTGAGAAATCGGCTACCGCCTTAGATTAAATATCAAAGAGGTCTATTCTTATCTACTTTGTACTGCACCTGTGCAGGCTTTCCAATCCTTTTTCAATTGCATTTAAGTAAGTGGCAACCACCTTTGCTAAGGCTTCAATGTGCCGTAGTTCTCTCACTTCTGCAATTACTCTTGATTGACTTCAGTAGTTGGAATTAATTTCCAACACTCCCCCTTAATTTCAATTGCTGGGTTTTTCTACATACCCAGGCATTTCCTGAGATGTTCAAATCTTTTCTGTGCAAGTGGCTTTGTGAGGATATCAGAAAATTGATCCTCTGTTCTGCAATGTTGCAAAACTATCTCACCATTGTTAACCAATTCACGTATGAAGTGAAACTTGGTGTCAATGTGCTTTGTCCTTTTATGAAAAACTGATTTTTTTTTACAATGCAATAGCTAAGCTATTGTCACAATAAACCACTGTCATTTTTACCTGTTCTTGGCATAAAATTCTCAACATTTTTCTCATCCAAACTACTTGACACGCTGCTGCTGTAGCTACCACCTATTCCGCCTCTGCTGTAGATAACACTACAATGGGATGTTTCTTAGAAGCCCATGAAATGGCTCCTAAATCCATGTGAAAAACATAACTCGAAGTGCTCTTTTGAGCATCTACACTTCTAGCCCAATCACTGTCAGTGTATCCAACTAAATCTGAACATTCTGAAGTAGTATATAAAATACCAAACCTTTTTGTACCTTTAACATACCTCAGAATTCTCTTCGCTGCCTGCCAATGTGCATCCTTTGGCTTTGCCATGAATCTGGAAATCAAACTAACAGCATGCATTATGTCCGGCCTAGTTGCAATCAAATACATGAGGCTGCCAACTATGCTCTTGTATAAGCTAGGATCAAAATCCTTGCTACTATCCTCTCTGTTGAGTTTTAATCCAATCACTGTGGGAGTGATCGCTACTTTGCTCTCCTGCATATTAAATCTATCAAGCACTTCATTAACATGCACACGCTGAGATAAAAATCACATTTTCAAATGCTGACTTCACATCCATTTGGTAAACTTTCCACTTGTTTTGTGCTGCTATGGACAACACTGCTCTTACGGTTTCCATTCTAGCAACCGGTGCGAAACTTTCCTCATAATCTATCCCATGTTTCTGCTTATATCCTTTGACAACAAGCCTTGCCTTGTGTCTCTCTATTTTTCCTTCAGCATTACTCTTGGTCTTGTAGACCCATTTAACTCCAATGAAATCTTTACCTTTTGGGATTTCAACCAAATCCCAAGTTTTGTTTCTTTCTATGCCATTTATCTCCTCATCCATAACTTCTATCCATTTCTTATCCTTGATAGCTTCTTCGAAATGAACAGGATCGTCGATGTGACAATATAAAGAAAAAAAAAGAATTGATACCTTCATTTGTTGTATCTTGTTCATAAATATCTTTCAAATTTCTGAATTTCTTACCTCTTTCATAAGGTTTACAAATGCTTGAAGAAGCACTTGAATTTCCTCCTTGTGTTGTGCTTGGAGAAGCATTTTCATTTCTCCTCAAGGGTGTGCATTGCTTCTCTTGTGTTGGTGTTGTTGTTTGGGGATGTATTTCAGCCAACTCATCATTATTTTCATCATGAGATAAGAAGTGTTTAACATTCACTGTTTTCTCTATGCTTCCATCCCAAGCTTCCTCTTCAATGAACTCAACATCTCTGCTCACAATAAACTTCTTGGTGGATGGGTTGTACAACCTATCAGCTTTCGATTCCTCACTGTATCCAATGAAAATACATTTCTCCCCCTTGTTGTCCAACTTCTTCCTTGGCTGATGCAGTATGTGTGCATAAGCCACACATCCAAAAACATTCATGTGTGTGACACCTTGCTTTGTGCCACTCCATGCCTCTTCCGGCACTTTTTTCATCACTTCTTTTCTAGGGCATCTATTTAGAATGTACACTGCACAATGTACAGCTTCATCCCAATCGTCATTAGGCAAATGCTTTGCCTTTAACATACTCCTTTCCATGTCCATTATGGTTCTATTCTTCCTTTCGACTACTCCATTTTGCTGCGGAGTATATCTAGTTGTAAACTGCTTATGGATTCCATTTTCTCTACAAAAATGTAGGAAATATTTAGAGATATACTCACCTCCTCTATCAATCCTTAGGACTTTGATATGCAGCCCACTTTGGTTTTCAACAAGTGCTTTGAAATTGCGAAATTTTTCAAAAACTTCACTTTTGTTCTTCAAAAAGTAAACCCAAGTTTTTCTTGTAAAATCATCTATGAATGTTAAGACGTAGTGGTTACTTGCAAGTGATGGAGTTTTCATTGGTCCACATAAATCTGAGTGGACAATCTCTAAGGGTGCATTCACCCTTATGATTTTCTCGAAAGGAAAACTTTCTCTATGTTGTTTCCCCAAGATACAACCTTCACAAAGGTTGTCTAGTTTCTCTATCAATGGTAAACCTCTTCCCATTCCTTTTCTGTTCAACAGATTAAGACCTCCAAAGTTGAGATGTCCAGATCTCAAGTGCCACAACCAATTTTCATCTTTTGGTTCGCTTTGGATAGCCTCTTGTGCCATTGCTGCTATTTTTTCTTCAATTTTCAGATCTGCTCTCATTCTAAGAGGGAACATCCCGTTCCTTGTCATCTTCACTTCAGCAATTCATTGTTTGTTGGGTGGTTTGTCCATGATGGTACAAAAATCATCGTTAAAGAAAACATTATACCCCTTGTGGACAAGTTGTCCAATACTTAAGAGGTTACACTTCATTCCTGGAACATAATAAACATCTGCTATGGATTTATTTTCACATTTCCTTGTTAAAACATTTACATTTCCTTTTCCCATAACATAAATTTTTCTATCAATTCCTAGTGTGACTTGTGACTTCACACTCTCATCTAATATAGAAAACACTACTATGTTTCCTGTCATATGGTTACTACATCCGAAGTCTAGAAACCATAAATCCTCACTTTTTTCATCAGCCATATTGCAAGCTAAAAACAAATTATTTTGGATGATATTTTCTCTAGTGAAATTTGCACTAGTTATACTTCCCATATCATGTTGCTTATTTCTACATTCATTAGCATAATGACCATATTTTTTACAATAGTGAGATTGGACATTAGATTTATCATACCTTTTTCCTTGAGAATTTTGCTGACCACTTTGCTGGCTGCTACCGTGGCCTTGATGTTGATTTGGATTGCTGCCCCTTCCTTGATCATTTGCTGGACTATTCCTTCCACCTCTATTTTGGCTTCTGCCTCTTCCTCTCTTATTTCCTCTGCCTTGCCCTCTTCCTCTTCCGAAAGACATCTGGGTCTTAAAGGCATGCCCAAGAGATTAGTTTTCACTTCTACCCAATCTCTGTTCATGGGTCATCAGTGATGCATGAAGTTCATCCACTGAAAACTTTGTGAGATCCTTAGTCTCATCTATGGTGGTTACAATCACATCGTATCTTGAGGATAAAATTCTCAAGAGTTTTTCTACAATCCTCTTGTCTTCAAGAGTCTCTCGATGAGATCTTATTTGTGTGACCATTCCAGTCACATGAGTGAAGAATGAGTCAATAGTATCTGACTCTTTCATATAGAGAGTCTCAAAGTATCTCCTTAGCAACTGAAGTTTTGTTGTCTTCACTTTTTCCATACCTTGATAGGCTGTCTTGAGAGTTTCCCATGCTTCTTTGGATCTCGTGGCTACTGCTATCCTCGGAAACACACTCTCATGCACTGCTTGATACAATAAGAAGAGAGCTTTGGAGTCTTTCTTCTTATTGCTCGTCAACATCTCTCTCTCTGCCTGAGTTAAATCATCTAACTCTTCTTCATTTTCTGGCTCTTCAAAGCCATCCTCAATAAATTCCCATAAGTCTTGGGAGACAAATAAAGCTCTCATAGTTATTGACCAGTAGTCATAATTTTTCCCATTAAATTGTGGGAGATGGATATTTCCCATACCCATACCAGTGATGGCTCCAGCCATTCTTGCACTCTTAACTATGATTCAAAAACACTTGACTGTGTATGTAAAATAACTGACTGTTCTGCAACAGTAACACAAAAAACTGTATAGATATATACCTTTGGATTATTTTTGGCTGAGTCTTCACACTGCTGGAGAAGCTGCTGCAACAAAGAACTCCTTCATCTTCTTTGATCTTCAAAGAGCTTGGACTAGCTCTGATACCATGTTCAAATTTCTGAAAATTCTAGAACAAACAGTGGAGAGAGTAATACTCTCCTCTTCTAACACAGAGAAACTAAAATTTTACTCACAGGAGACAAATTTTCCAAATGAAATTCTATTTCATTAACTTCAAAACAAAACTATTACAAATATGGACTGCTTCAGAAACACAGTGCTCAGAATAGACTTCACTGTCTCAACAAAATAATACACTGTCTGTGTATTTCTTTTCTTTCTGTCTCTCTGAAAAAAAATGCTCTGTTTCTAAACAACGCACTGCTGTGCAAAACAATTCTATTCTGCGTAAAAACAAAATAAAATTACATAACAGGCCCTTGGGTCTTTACAATATATATGCCGCGCATATTAAATAAAATTAAAACAAAAAACTATAATGTATCAGGTCCAGTCTTAACACATAACTCGCGACCCTTTTAAAAATCCCGATCTACGATTGATAATTGGACGCGATGACCATTTTAATTCTGTTTCATAATTACATCAGGTCCGAGCTTTAAACAATAACAAAATATCAACCGTCAGACTTCCGATTGCGATTGATGATCGGATGCGATGAGAACATTTAAATCCGCCATATAATATGGCTTCGAGTCTGGTATTCAATCGAAACACGCGCCCATCCAAAATTTTCGATTGCAATTGGTAAGGTGGATACGATGGAAAAATTAACTCCTTTTCATAACAGTGAATCGGGTCCGCTATTCAAATGTCAATCGGGCCAAAAACAAAAATCCTCCGGATTCACACTTTGCGATTGTAGTTGATATTTCCGCATGGTATGTGGGACTAGCGGGCCTCGGCTTTGGTGGAGGGCGATTATAATAAGAAACGATTGCAATTGTGTTCATCGCATCGCGATGTTTCAACACTACAAAACACGTTGCAGTGGTATCATTTGAAACTGCTGATTGCGATGATCGCATTGGGCCTCCAACATCAACAAGACACTTGAACTTTTAAAATATTTCTACTGTGAGATATATGTGAGCCATTTCGCTTGCGGAACTCACCACATCAACAACACACTGTGAGTAAGACTTGTGATTACCGCCTAAGTCATTAACTCCGCCGATTAAATTGGTAAGGCTTTAAAGCCTGATTCAACCTGTAATCAAAGCTCTGCACTGCTGGCGAGACTTTGAGTCTTAGCATTAAACTCTGCTCTTGAAATATCGGCTACTGCCTTAGATTAAATATCAAAGGGGTCTGTTCTTATCTGCTTTGTACTACATCTATTCGGGCTTTCCAATCCTTTTGCAATTGCATTTACGTAAGCGGCAACCGCCTTTGCTAAGGCTTCAATGTGTCGCAGTTCTCTCACTTCTGCAATTACTCTTGATTGACTTTAGTAGTTGGAATTAATTTCCAACAACGTTCTAGTGAAGTAAAAGAGAAAAATGAAATTCGAATAGAAAATGAGGGATTAGGGTATTACAGTTAGGTTTTCCCCAAATCAATCTCGAAGATTACGGCTAGGTTTTCCCCAAATCAATCTCGGTCTTCGATTTCGATGAGCTAGTACTCACTGTTGAAGGTTCCAAGTACGCAGGTCAGATGGAGTTCACGTGGGAAGAGGCTGCATGGCTCTGGTATGTAGTGAACACCAAAAAGTGTGAAAAGTCTCGTTCATATATCCCACCCGATCGTCATAGAATAATACCTCACAATTTAAATGAAGTTAAAAATCGACACATCAAAACAAGTGAAAAGGGTGAAAATGACAGGTGATATAATATGACACTCAAACATTAGTACGGACACAGTTGAATTACGAAAATCTATTTCGTTTTTAATATGAACCTGGATATAATTTGTGGTGTGACAGCGTTATGATTCCATACCATTCCAAATTATAAAGGATGAATTATGATGAAGGTCAGATGAATTTGGAATAATCAAATTTTAGAAAAAAAACTTACAGATACCCAAATTATATTTCACTAAGGAAACTTTTGATACCCAAATTATATTTCACTAAGGAAACTTTTGCAGGGTTGCAAATACCAAAAATGTTATGGACAAAACTGAACTACCAAAATCTATTTCATTTTTTATATGAATATGGATATAATTTGTGGTGTGAAAGCAAGCTATAAATATAAGAGCAAGCGTTACGATTCCATACCATTCCAAACTACATAGAATGAATTATGATGAAGGTGAGATGAAGTTGGAATAATCAAGTTTTAGAAAAAAAAACTTATAGATAGCCAAATTATATTTCACTAAAGCAACTTTTGATACCCAAATTATATTTCACTAAGGAAAAATTTCCAGGGTTGCAAATACTAAAAATGTTATGGAAAAAGTTGAATTACCAAAATCTATTTCATTTTTAATATGACTAGCACAATCACATTTTCCAATGTGATTGATATACGCCAATAGGCTTATATGAAATAGATTTACAACCAAACTCACCAATGTGATTGATATATGCCAATAGGCCTATATTCACTACCTACCACATATATTTCACCAAAATAAATATTATATATTTATGATTAAAATCACCAAAATATTTTATATCTTTACTTATAATATATTAATAATATTAACTATATACATCCTATATATTAACTTGAAATATATATATATATATATATATATATATTAGAATATATAATATTATATTATTCAATAGTAAAATATATAATAAAAATATATTATTAAATGATTTCAGTACATTAATAATTTTAACTCAAACTATAATATAATTCAAAAATAACATAATAATAATATTTTATTAATATTATATTAATATTATATCTCTTATCAATATCTCAAGGGATTATTAATATTTTACACAAAAAAGGACTAATAAACCCAAGGGTTTAATATTATAAACCGAAGTAATTGGTGAAGCAAAGGATAAATATTAATCTTATACATGAAGAAATAAAAAAACCCTAAGAATAAATAATTTAATCTCAAGAGATTTAAAAACCCTAAAAAATAATAATACTTTAAACCCAAAAACATAAGAAAGTATTAAAATCTAAGAATTAATATATTAAACTAAAGAGATTAATAAAGCATATAAAATAATATTTAAAAACAAAAAACCTAATAACTAATAAACCAAAGGGTTTAATATTATAAACCAAAGTAATTGGTGAAACAAAGGATAAATATTAATATTGTAAACCAAGAAAAAAAAACACTAAGAATAAATAATTTAATCTCAAGAGATTAAAAACAAAAAACCTAAGAAATTAATAAACCCTAACAATTAATATTTTAAACTCAAGATATTAATAAACTCAAGAAATTATTAATAATACAAACAAAAATAACTCATAAACTCGAGGTTTAAATATTATAAACCAAAGAAATTGGTGAACCCAAGGGATAAATTTTATAAACATAAGGGATCAATATTAAAAATGCAAGAGATTAATAAACACTTAGAATTGATATTTTAAACTAAAAAACCTAATAAATTAATAAACCATAAGAATCAGTATTTTAAACATAAGATATTAATAAACCAATGGGATTATTAACATTATAAACCAAAAGAACTAATAAACCCAAGGGTTTAGTATTATAAACCAAAGGAATCACTGAACCTAAGGGATAAATATTATAAACCTAAGGGATCAATATTAAAAACAATAGAGATTAACAAACCCTAAGAATTAATATTTCAAACTGAAAAATATAAGAAATTAATAAAGCCTAAGAATTCATATTTTAAACTCAAGAGATTAATAAACCAAATGTGTGATTAACATTTAAAACCAAAATTACTAATAAACCCAACGGTTTAATATTATAAACCAAAGGAATCGGTGAACCCAAAGGATAAATATTAAAAACCTAAGGGATCAATAAGGCTAAGGGCAATATTAAGAACAATAGAGATTAATAAAACCTAATAATTAATATTTTAAAATAAAAAACCTAAGAAATTAAAAAATCCTATGAAATAATATTTTAAACCCAATATATTAATAAACCCAAGGGGTTATTAATATTATAAAACCAAAGAACTAATAAACCCAAGGGCTTAACATTATTAACCAAAGGAATTGGGGAGCCGAAGGATAAATAGTTTAAACCCAAGGGATGAATATGGCCAACTCATCAATATTAAAAACACAAGAGATTAATAAACCCTAATAATTAATATTTGAAACTCAAAAACCTAAGAAATTAATAAACCCTAAGAAATAATATTTTAAACTCAAAAGATTAATAAACTCAACGGATTATTAATTTTGTAAACCAAAATAACTAATATTATAAACCAAAGGAATTATTAAAATTATAAAGGTAAGGAACAAATAAACACAAACATCTAGTATTATAAACCCATGAAATTAGTAAACCCAACGGAAAAATGTTATAAGCCTAAGGGATAAATATTAGTATTATAAACGAAGAAATTCATAAACCCTAAGAAGTAATATTTTAAACTGAAGAGAGTAATATACCCTAATAATAAACAGTTTAAACCCAAGACCTAAGAGTTTAATAAACCATAGTATTTAATATTTTAAACTCAAGAGATTAGTCAACCCGAGGGATTATTAATAATATAAACCAAAAGAAATAATAAACCAAGGGTTTAATATTATAAACCAAAGAAATTGGTGAACCCAAGGGAAAATTATTAAAAACATAAGAGATCAATATTAAAAACACAAGAGAGTAACAAACCCTAACAGTAAATATTTTAAAGTCAAAAACCTAAGAAATTAATAAACCATAAAAATCAATATTTTAAAATCAACTAATTAGTAAACATAAGGGATTATTAATACTATAAACCAAAAGAACTAATAAATCCAAGGGTTTAATATTATAAACCAAAGGAATTGGGGAACCCAAGGGAAAAATATTAAAAACATAAGAGATCAACAAGGCCAAGGGATACATATAAAAAACAAAAAAAATTAGTCAAGGCGAGGAATAAATATTTTAAATGCAAATGAATGAGAAGCTCACATGATTAATAAAGAGATTAATAAATCTTACGAATCAATTTTTGTTGGCAATATGATGCAGAGTGTTGTCCTTGATGGCAACCTACTTGATAAAGTTGATGGCAACCTACTTGATGAAGTTGTCCTTGATGGCAAAGGAATTGGCAAAGAAGGAGTAGAGATAGGATGGGAGAAAAGAGTACAAAGGCGCAGCAGAGTTTTGGTGAACAACCCACGAATTAAAAAAGAATGAGACATGTAAGGATGAATGAATTGTCATTATGGTAATAGGCAGTGGCGTTTTACAGTGGAATGAAGACAATTGTAGTTCCAGACAACGGAGGAGCAGAGTTTATTTAAAAATAGTCATTTCGGGCATTTAAGCCCTCAACAACCAAGTATGAATAAAATTGAATAAAACAGCGGAAGGACTTTAAATCTTTGAAAGCTGCAGGACAAGTGGTCCCTACAACTTGAGCGCAAATCACAAAGTGCAATTTTGAAGTTTCAAGTGTCTTGTTGATATGGATTATTTGCGATATGCGATCGTCGCGCCATCGCACGATCGCAACATCGAAATGTCGCAAACTCACCCTCTGCCCAAACCAGAGTTTGGTGATTGTTGCGATATACGATCATCGCACATCACACAATTTCATGGTATATATATATATATATATATATATATATATATATATATATATATATATATATATGTGCGTGCAGATTTAATGTTGCGATATGCGATCATCACAATATCGCAATATCGTATATTTGTTATTTCCGCCATATGTTTCCACCGGTTGTAAGTTGCGATGTGATGTCGCGCCATTGCATATTGCACATCGCAAATGGCCAACTGCGATGTGGGCCCAAGGTCAAAGATTGGAATTTTATTGGCTTGTTAACCATATAAGTGGGGGGTCGGAGCTAAGTTTTAAAGATTATGACCACGCCAATCCATTGAAAATGATTTATTAATCATAAACTTATATGGCGGAGATAAAGTTCCTTTTTGGGTCATTTCGTGTTGTAAAAGCAATTTTGTATGTTTTGGGGAGGTCATGACTATAGTAGATTGTTGGACCCCATCCAGGAATACCATTAGCGGTTTGTGGTTTTGACCCAAGGTTTTATTAAAAGAAAAAACTAAATAAGGTGATTAGAATCATGAAGAAGTGTGTGCATGCGAAAGGGTCGATAATAAACGAATCTCTTTTAGAGATATCTGAATGAATAAACTCTAATATATCTGAATCTATGGCGCACCTGTGTATATGATGATTGATCAAGATATTTAGATCAGATGATGAATAATTCCTAGTTCAATCATGAAGAACTTATAATGTTTGTGAATGAATACTTCACTCTGAAGTATATCTGTTTGGAATGGGTAACAGATTGCTAAATTAAGGATGCACCTTTGAAGAAAATAAGTGAATTTGGTGGCCTAAAAGGTATGTTGTGTGATGCTATTGGATCCAGTATGAAAATTGATGAAACGTGGTCCACAAAGGTGCTGAAGGTTGAAGCCTTCAGTAAGGGGGTTGTGGCTCCCTTCCAGGAGAGGCTGGTAAACGAGAGCAGGGGGTTGTAGCTCCCTTCCAGGAGAGGCTGGTAAACGAGAGAAGGTTGTAGCCTTCTGCAGGTGGGTGCTTGCGTGCTGGTATGAGTCTGTGCCAGTACATGGTTGTAAGATGTTTTCTCTATAATAAAATAGTGAAGCCTGAAACAACGATAGCGGTGGTTTTCTCCCGACTTGGGTTTCCACCTAAAATCCTGGTGTTCATATGTGTGTTGCTTATGTGTGATGGTTTATCTATTATTACTGCACATACTTACTGTTAACTAAACATTTGATGAATGAATTATGCATAAAACTAAGTAAAGAAATAAATGCATAATAGGATCTCTGTGTATACGCGAGTCTTATGAAGGATATCTGCATGTATACACGAGTTGGGCTCAGTGAAGTAGCGTGTGGGTTTTAGAGAAAGAAAAAGTAAAAATGTTTGAGTATGCCCTAAATACTGATTCACCCCCCCTCTCAGTATTTTTTCTCAACAATTGGTATCAGAGCTGGTCCTTCTGCAGAAGCTTGATTGCTTGAAGGAGATCCGTCACAATGGGAAGTCATGAAGGCATAATGTCTATAAGGCCACCTCTATTCAATGGAAATAATCTGTTATTCTAGAAGATATGAACAAAATCATATCTGCAAAGTCTTGGTGCAGAAGTATGGACAATCGTGGAAGGAGGTTATCAGTATCCGGCAAGTATTCCTACTGATGCAGCAGAAAGGAAGAAATATGAAATCAATGCCAAAGCAGTAAATGTCTTATTAGGAAGCATGTCTGAACCAGAATTTGCTAAAGTGATGCAGCTAAATTCAGCAAAATAAATATGGGACAAAATCATTCTGAGCTATGAAGGAGATACAAAGGTAAAAATTGCAAAACTCCAAACTCTGAGAATTGAATATGAAAATTTAAGGATGCATAGTGATGAGAGTATTGCCAGTTTCTTTTTACTTCTAGATGATATTGTAAATCGTATGAGAAGTTTGGGTGAAACCATAACCGATACTACTCTGGAGGAAAAAGTCTTAATATCTTTGACTTCAAAATTTGAGTCAAAAGTATCAGCTATTGAAGAAAGGAAAGATCTGAAAACTCTTACTATTGTTCAACTACATGGTGTTCTGACTGCTTATGAAATGAGACAAGGAGGTCCCCCTCAAATCAAAGAAGCTTTTTTTAAGGCGTGTGCAAAAGGAAAAGAAAAGGAAGATGTCAAGGAATCAAGTTATATATCAGAAGAAGAAGAAGCAAATTTTGTAAGGAGACTCCGACCAGGTACTGGAAGATTCAAAGGTAAGCTACCCTTCAAGTGTTTTACTTGTGGGAGAGTTGGTCATTATGCTGCTAAATGTCCTTATGAAGAAAATCATGAAAAAGAGAAACAATTTGAAAAGAGAAAGAGTTATTATACAAATGAAGAGAATGATGAGGATGAAGAAGATTCTGACCAAGATCTACAAGTGCTCATGGCAAAGAAGCAAAAGAAGAAGGCTACTCAAGGAAAGAGATACCTCAGAAAACATGTGCAGTAGAAAATCGAGAAGATGAAACAGGTACTGATTGTTGTTCTTGTGATTCACTTTCTTGTGCATGCAATGGTGAAGATAGTGAAAGTAATAGTATAAGTCTAGAAGCAAATCTCAAGATAAATCATGAAAGCAATGATTGGAATCAATTTCATAAGAGAGAATCTATCTACAAAGATATGATCTCTAAAATGAATGAAAAAAAAGAAATACTGAATGGACAGATAGACAAGTATCAAAAGTTGGATGTTAATGCAACCAATCAAAGTGAAAGACTTGAAGCAGAAATAATCTCTCTCAAAGAAGATCTGGAAAAATCAAATAAGAAGAATGAAGAACCCCTACCATTTGAAAAGGAAGGACTTGAAGCAGAAATCATCTCTCTCAAAGAAGATTTGGAAAAATCAAATAAGAAGAATGAAGAACTGCTACAAACATGTGAAGATCAAGAAAATTGGTTGAAGGAAGAAATCTTAAAATTAAATGATCAAGTAGAAGAAGGAAAAAGGGTCGAAGAAAACATGAAGAAGCAATGCCAAAAATTGGAGGTTGAGGTAAACATTCTCAAAGGTAAATTAGAAGAAAAGGATAAACTTTTGAGGTTTCAAGATCTAGTACTAAGATTCTGGACAATATTCTTAGTAATAAAAGGTCTCCTGCTATTAAACTTGGTCTTGGTTTTCATGAAAATGTTAAAGGAGAATCTAGTTCACAAGGAAGTGCTAAAGATTCAAAGGATGTCAATGCAAAACCAGAAGAGTTAAAAGAAACAAGAAGTCAACCGAAAATCATGAACACTCAAAAGAAATCATTCAATAATGTTGAATGCTTTAAATGTCATAATTATGGGCATGTTGCAGCCAATTGCAGAAGCAGATTGTTTCAATCACAAACAAACAGATTCTACACAGAAAGGTACTCTGGTTTTTTCAAGGGATATTGTTTTTTCATGCAGCAAGTATGGTCATAAAGCAGTTGATTGCAATAGAAGGAAGAATAGAACACATTATGATCCTTATGCTTACTTTTCCGGTCACATAAGATGCTATACTTGTAACAAGTATGGACATGTAGAAAAATAATGTAGGATGAATAGATCTGAAAAATTAGAGAGCTTCCAGCACACAATAAGAAAGTTCAAGCAAAGTTGGAAAAAGAAGGAGGACCGGTCAGAAACGTAGGGAATATTGACCCTACTACAGTCATCCGCTTCTAAAGCTTACTTCTCTTAATGACTGCAGGAGTGATGTGAGATACATTATAGGGATTAGTAATGTATCGTCACAGGGGGAGTGATGCATGGTGATTCCCATGATGGTTTTGGTTATTCCGGTTATGTTTATTTCTGACAGAGCATCTGATGTGAAGAAGACAGGTACAGGTGGTACAAATTTAGGGGGAGATGAAGGAATGTGAAGTTTTCAATGTTTCACTTTCCATACGTGGGTTCTGTAAACTAAAGCCGCGTATACACGCGAGTTACAGTGGAGATAGTCACGTGTTCATTTATGACAAGAAAAATAGTATGAAAAGCTAAATATTAGGAGCACAGATTCAGGGGGAGTATCAGTCTGACTATTAATGATTGCATTATTGACATTATATCTGCTTAATTCTCAGTTCTAAATGATGATGACATGATACATAGTTTCTTATGATGAGATTATGGATGAGCCCTGTTTGCTTTTTTCTGAAGAGTATTCTTTTTTTTCACACATGGATGAGATGGAAGTCTTATGATTAAGAGATAAGGACAGATCATGCAGAGATTGTTGCTGATAACTTGATGTTGAAATAATTTTAGGTTCCACAAGCTAAGGAGGAGCCTTGGTCATATGGAAAGGATGCTTGGATGGACATTTTCAGGGGGAGCATTAGCCTTGCTAAGCGTAATGCATTGTTGGCATTATGATGATTCTGAAATAAGGTCTCTCTCTCTTGAGGTCTTTCTAGTACTGGTCATAAAAGTCATATTTGTAATTTGATAAAAAGGTCATGTTGAGACCTATGATGTAAAATTGTAATATTCAGTCATGTAAGGACTTGATCAAATGTGTAGACCTTCTTGGTTGGGTAGTTGAGTCTCATATGTAAATCCACTTGGTTGGATCTTTGATGTAAGTATGAGTCCTTGGTGATAGGAAGGTCATAGAGTCATGTACTTCATTGAAAAAAAAAAAAATATGTTTGAATATTCAACATGAACTCAAGGGGAGCATGGTAACTTCAGTGCACATCAGATCTACAACGCTCTTCTATCTACATGAGGATAAAACAACCTTGTGTTGGCTTTGATCCGCCCTTTTCCCTTGATGTCAAAGGGGGAGAGTGACATGGTGTTTGAATAGGGGAGAATATTATTATGCTTAATGTATCTATCTGTTGTGATCGTGATCAAACACCATCATGGTTGCCATCAAGTCCAAAGGGGGAGATTGTTGGAAATATGATGCAGAGTGGTGTCCTTGATGGCAAACTACTTGATAAAGTTGATGGCAACCTACTTGATGAAGTTTTCCTTGATGGCAAAGGAATTGGCAAAGAAAGAGCAGGGATAGAATGGGAGAAAAGAGTACAAAGGCGCAACAGATTTTTGGTGAACAGCAACACGAATTCAAAAAAAATGACACATGTAAGGATGAATGAAATGTCATTATGGTAATAGGCATTGGAATTTTACAGTGGAATGAAGACAGTTGTAGTTCTAGACTACGGAGGAGCAGAGTTTATTTAAAAACAGTCATTTCGGGCGTTTAAGCCCTCAACAACCAAGTATGAAGAAAATTGAATAAAACACCAGAGGGACTTTAAATCTTTGAAAGCGGCAGGACAAGTGGTCCCTACCACTTGAGTGCAAATCGCAAAGCGCAATTTTGAAGTTTCAAGTGTCTTGTTGATATGGATTATTTGCGATATGCGATCGTCGCGCCATCGCACGATCGCAACATTGAAATGTCGCAAACTCACCCTCTGCCCAAACTAGAGTTTGGTGATTGTTGCGATATGTGATCATTGCACATCGCACAATTGCATGGTATATATATATGTGCATGCCGATTGAATTTTGTGATATGCGATCATCGCAATATCGCATATTTGTTATTTCCGCCATATGTTTCCACCGGTTGTAAGTTGCGATGCGATGTCGCGTCATTGCATATCGCACATCGCAAATGGCCAACTGCGATGTGGGCCCAAGGTCAAAGATTGGAATTTTATTGGCTTGTTAACCATATAGGTGGGGGGTCGGAGCTAAGTTTTAAAGATTATGACCACGCCAATCCATTGAAAATGATTTATTAATCATAAACTTATATGACAGAGATAAAGTTCCTTTTTGGGTCGTTTCATGTTGTAAAAGCAATTTTGTATGTTTTGGGGAGGTCATGACTATAGTAGATTGTTGGACCCCATCCAGGAATACCATTAGCAGTTCATGGTTTTGACCCAAGGTTTTATTAAAAGCAAAAACTATATAAGGTGATGAGAATCATGAAGAAGTGTGTGCGTGCGAAAGGGTCGATAATAAACAAATCTCTTTTAGAGATATATAAATGAATAAACTCTGATATATCTGAATCTATGATGCACCTGTGTATATGATGATTGATCAAGGTCTTTAGATCAGATGATGATTGATTCCTGGTTCAATAATGAAAAACGTATAAGGGTTGTGAATGAATACTTCACTCTGAAGTATATCTATTTGGAATGGGTAACATATTGTTGAATTAAGGATGCACCTCTGAAGAAAATAAGTAAATTTGGTGGCCTACAAGGTATGTTGTGTGATACTATTGGATCCAGTGTTAAAATTGATGAAACGTGGTCCACAAAGGTGCTGAAGGTTGAAGCGTTCAGTTAGGGGGTTGTGGCTCCCTTCCAGGAGAGGCTGGTAAACGAGAGCAGGGGGTTGTAGCTCCCTTCCAGGAGAGGCTGGTAAACGAGAGAAGGTTGTAGCCTTCTGCAGGTGGGTGCCTATGTGCTGGTATGAGTCTGCGCCAATACATGGTTGTAAGATGTTTTCTCTATAATAAAATATTGAAGGTTGAAACAACGGCAGCGGTGGTTTTCTCCCGACTTGGGTTTCCACCTAAAATCCTGGTGTTCATATGTGTGTTGCTTATGGGTGATGGTTTATTATGTTATTACTGCACATACTTACTGTTAACTAAACATCTGATGAATGAATGATGCATAGAACTAAGTAAAGAAATAAATGCATAATAAGATCTCTGTGTATACGCGAGTTTTATGAAGGATATCTGCATGTATACGAGAGTTGGGCTCAGTGAAGTAGCGCGTGGGTTTTAGAGAAAGAAAAAGTAAAATTTTTTGAGTATGCCTTAAATACTGATTCACCCCCCCTCTCAGTATTTTTTCACAACAATTTTATAAATAAAAATCTTTGATAAAGTCACATGATTATTAATATTATAAACCGAGGGAAATAAACATGGTTTACCATGCTTGATTTAAACATTGATACAATTGTTGTCACAATGCGATGTCGGACCAACCATGACCATGGTTGGCCATGGGCGATTTTCATATTCAGACAATATTTGTCAGAATGTGACATTTGATCATGGATGACATTGATCGACTATGGCTAATGCTAATTAAAAATGGTTTCCAATGGTTGATTTTCATATTGAGTCAGTGTTTTTCATAATGTGAAATTGGACCGTGTATTAGTATTAAACTCTAGGAATAATATTTAAACCCCAATATTTGGATTTAATAAACTAAAGGAATCCGAAAAATTAAGGGATCAATAAGGTGAATGGATTAATATTAAAAACATAAGAGAGTAACAAACCCTAAGAATAAATATTTTAAATTCAAAAGCCTAAGAAATTAATAAACCATAAGAATCAATATTTTAAAATCAACTAATTAATAAACACAAGGGATTATTAATACTATAAACCAAAATAACTAAGAAATCCAATGGTTTAATATTATAAACCAAAGGAATTAGGGAACCCAGGGGAAAAATATTAAAAACATAAGAGATCAACAAGGCTAAGGGATACATATAAAAAACAAAAAATATTAAAGGAAATTTAAATGCAAATGAATGAGAAACTCACATGAATAATAAAGAGATTAATAAATCTTAGGAATAATTTTTTTAAATAAAAATCATTGATAAAGTCACATGATTATTAATATTATAAACTAAGGGGAATAAACATGGTTCTGGATGCTTGATTTAAACATTGAGACAATTGTTGTCACAATGCGACATTTGACCAACTATGACCATGGTTCGCCATAAGTGATTTTCATATTGAGACAATATTTGTCAGAACGTGACATTTGATCATGGATGACATCGACCGACTATGGCTAAAGAAATTAATAAACACTAATAATTAACCCAACGTATTATTCATATTATAAACCAAAAGAACTAATAACCCAAGGGTTTAATATTAGAAACCAAAGGAATTGGTGAACCCAAGGGAAAAATATTAATAACCTAAGGGACCAATAAGGGGAAGGATCAATAAAATTAATAAAAAAATACTCAAGTTGAAGAAATTAATAAACACTAATAATTAACCCAAGGGATTATTCATATTATAAAAAAATAAGAACTAATAAACCCAAGGGTTTAATATTATAAACCAAAGGAATTGGTTAACCGAAAGGAAAAATATTACCCAACAAATTAATATTAGAAATAAAAATTATTAATAAACTCAAGTGATTAATAAAGTCGAAGGATCAATAAAATTAATTAAAAATATATACAAAAACCAAAGAAATAAATAAAAACTAATAATTAACCCAACTTATTATTCATATTATAAACAAAAAGAACCAATAACCCAAGGTTTTAATATTAGAAACCAAAGGAATTGGTGAACCCAAGGGATACCTATAAAAAACAAAAAAAATAGTAAAGGCTAGGAATAAATATTTTAAATGCAAATGAATGAGAAACTCACATGATTAATAAAGAGATTAATAAATCTTAGGAATCAATATTTTAAACAAAATTCATTGGTAAAGTCACATGAATATTAATATTACAAACCGAGGGGAATTAACATGGTTTACCATGCTTGATTTAAACATTGAGACAATTGTTGTCACAATGCAACGGTGGACCAACTAAGACCATGGTCGGCCATGGGCGATTTTCATATTGAGACAATATTTGTCAGAATGTGACATTTGATCATGGATGACATTGATCGACTATGGCTAAGGCTAATTATCAATGGTTTCCCATGGTTCATTTTCATATTGAATCAATGTTTTTCATAATGTGAAATTGGACCATGCATTAGTATTAAACTCTAGGACTAATACTTAAACCCAATTATTTGGGTTTAATAAACTGAAGGGAATAATATTATGAACCGAAAGAATCCGAAAAATTAAGGGATCAATAAGGCCAATGGATCAATATTAAAAACACAAGAGAGTAACAAACCCTAAGAATAAATATTTGAAATTCAAAAACCTAAGATATTAATAAACCATAAGAATCAATACTTTAAAATAAACTAATTAATAAACACAAGGGATTATTAATATTATAAACCAAAAGAACTAATAAACCCAAGGGTTTAATATTATAAACCAAAGG
The DNA here is from genome assembly GCA_034641835.2 of Pinus albicaulis. Taxonomy (NCBI): domain Eukaryota; kingdom Viridiplantae; phylum Streptophyta; class Pinopsida; order Pinales; family Pinaceae; genus Pinus; species Pinus albicaulis. Next base: position 1,162,517,856 of record CM076570.1, on the reverse strand, counting down.
AATTGGGGAACCCAAGGGAAAAATATTAAAAACATAAGAGATCAACAAGGCCAAGGGATACATGTAAAAAACAAAAAAGATTAGTAAAGGCTAGGAATAAATATTTTAAATGAAAATGAATGAGAAACTCACATTATTAATAAAGAGATTAATAAATCTTAGGAATCAATTTTATAAATAAAAGTCTTTGATAAATTCACATTATTATTAATATTATAAACCGGGGGGAATAGACATGGTTTACCATGCTTGATTTAATCATTGAGACAATTGTTGTCACAATGCGACGTTAGACCAACCATGACCATGGTTGGCCGTGGGTGATTTTCATATTGAGACAATATTTGTTAGAATGTGACATTTGATCATGGATGACATTGATCAGCTATGGCTAATGCTAATTAACAATTGTTTCAAATGGTTGATTTTCATATTGAGTAAGTGTTTTTGATAATGTGAAATTGGACCATGCATTAGTATTAAACTCTAGGAGTAATATTTAAACCCCAATATTTGTATTTAATAAACTGAAGGAATCCAAAATATTAAGGGATCTATAAGGTGTAACGCCCCTCAAACAATATTTTTTTTTTCTCCTTCAATCCCACTCACAGTAAGTTCATGTACGGCAGGTTCATTTATAATTCCACATACTGTTCTGCTATATGAATTTTTTTCTCCAGTAATTATTCTCATACCTGGAACTACCTATTAAGACCTATACTAATTTGGACACTTTTAAATATGTCATTATACTAATACAAAGGTTAATCGACTATATCCACTTTATATTCCTCCTTTGCTAAACATACTATATTTATATTTTCCTTTATTTTTTTCCTGTACTCTTATCCTTCATAATTCATAAGGGTTAAAGTATACTCCATTTTGGTTTTTATGGGGATAATATATCCCTACCCATCGAACGTATCGTTGCAAATTCAAGAGGGTGGAAATTAATTGATTTCACATATAAAATTTGTAACCTTTGTAAGGGATCGCACCACCCTATTATTGCGTCCCTAATCTATATGTTTCCATGGAGGAAGGTAGTATAATTATTAATCTCGAACGCAGGTCGATATTCTATAACTTCTTTTCAAGGGTTCAATGGTCACACCTCTATCTATTCTATAAATCTTCGTTTTATATGTATATGTGTACACGTTTGATCTTGCAAGATTGATAATGCTCCCACTTCCCTCATAGCCATCGTTTTGGGTACACCATATCAGGGTTATGGAGATTTGTTTGTTGCATTAACTTTTAGTTACACGCCTTGGGTTATACAACCCTAGCTGGCAGATGCCTACGCCTGGACGTATGGCTTCTGCGGTGAGTCTTTACTTCACTCGTACTATGACAAGGCCGGCATATCTATGTGTTCAGGGCGGTCAATTTAACAATGTGTTTGTTCATTATTATTATGTCAACTGGCCCATATGAACATCTTCAAAAATTTTAATGCGTTCTCTCCTCCATGCAATGTATCTGGCTGGCGGTAATTTATGACGCTCCTCTTCATGACTGAGGTCTCGATCCATGCCTGCTCTTCTCAGATCAGTACGCGTGGACGGTGAGATTTTCTCTAATTTAGGTTTTCGACTCACAATAAAATTTTCCGCCCTCATGTTTATTTCTCCTTCCAAAGCGTTTGACTCTCGTTTGCTACCAGAGTTTGGCTCTCGTTTGCTACTAGAGTTCTGTTGCGACATGAGAGGGTTTATGCACCCAGGTAAAATTGTTTTTTTTTTCTTATGGTCATATGTCAGAGTTATCTCAGGTTATACCCAAGTGATTCGATTTCATTCTGTTCTTAGTTTCTACTATCGTTATACACTATAAGATGTAACTCTTGTTTGTGTTTATCTCGATTTCACCATGTAGCTCAACCCCCAGTGACTACATAATGCAAGAGGTGTATGCATCCTTCATGGCCAAGCTAGTCGTCTCTCTTCTGCACGAATTCTGTGGTTTAGCTAAATTTCGATGATTGTGTTAGGCCCTTCTTGAGTTTGCATCCTCGTCAGATTTTTCCAAGGTGAGTTGAACGAAGTTTTGTCCATGTATTCTTTCATTTTCGATAGATAGTCATCATCCTTGGGGGTTTATGTATCGTTTGACTTTGAAGAGGCGTTTCCATTTTACAGGCTGAGCAAAGAGGTAATTATTTTTGCGTCGACCTTCATGTTTTTGCCTTACGATTTCATTTTTTTTCTAATTCTTCATTTCCCCCTTCTTATCTATCTCACTGATTTGCGCAGGTGAGTTACTACTCTGGGGTGGCTTTGTATTCTCAGTGAATTCATACCATCGATCCCCGGAGGTCATTAACATCATATTTTCTTTTTTCATCGTTGGTAACAGGGCAATGTTTGTGACTCGTTGCATTTCTCCGACGAGATATTTCGTCATAACTCATTTTGAATTTTCTAAAGGGCGATACCCTGAAATTTTCTCAAGAACTCATTAATTGAATTTTGTAAGTGGTGACTATTACTCAGGAGATCCATAAATGGAACCCCGGCAATTTGTCCTTTGATTTCTATGTCGGCAGAGTGACATTCTCTATTGGTGATTAACTCCCCAAATTTTCTCATATTGGGTGGACTGTTTAAATAACTGTGCAGGAGTAGTTCTGGATTTCTCTACTATTTGTAACAATCATTTTTCTTCTATTCTGTTATTCTAAATGTCATAATATATCTAGTTGATAATTTTTTTTTTCATGTTTAGATTTTTTATTCGTTTAACTGCTAAAGCAACCCTCATCGGTGATTTTATGAACACTTAATAATTTTACTTATGAAATTCCTTGAGAACTCTAAATGTTCCCGAGATGTCACTACAACAACTGAATTCCCGTTTAATCCACCACTGGAAAAAAATGAAAGATAGGAGATGTATTTAATAATATCTTACTAGTGTTCTGTTTTCCAGTCTACTTCTGTACACATACTTAGAGGTTCTATGTTTTTTAGTATAAATGTTCAATATTTTGGGTACGTGAATAGCTCTAGTATTTTCTAATGTTAAAAATGCGATAGTGTCATGAGTTTTTGATAATAACCTCATTGGACCCCTTTTTTTTTTTTCTTTTTTTTTTTTCTGCGACAGAATTTATATGTATAAAGTTTTTCCTCATGTTTAGCATGCTATATTAATAAGCAATTTTATCACCTTCACATCACAGGCCTTTAATTTCATTATAAATAGCTTTGTAGCAATTTAACCAGACATCTGTACCTAGAATTTGGGTTAATTAAATTATATTAGTAGACATATAGGTATACCTGTAGCATATATTCATGGCACTGCCATTTAATTGAATTCTGTATACTTTAGCTATTGGTGTATTGAATTGGTACCAATCTTTATAACTCCTTTTTATTTATTTATGTCACTTCTTACATTGAATAGATGTAACCTATATCTAGCTTCAATCATCTCTAATGCATGTAAGGATACTTAGCTTTCTTTTCCTATACACAGTAATTAGTTAATAATACAGAAGCAGATTAAAGTTAAATTTTAATTCATCTTTGGGATAAGATGTATTCTCAGATTTAGACCAACACTGGTTTAGAGATTCTGCTGAATTCTTTCTCATAGATATTATTTCTACAACTATGCATAGCCGAGAGGATTATTTTCTTCTACAGACTTCTGTTAAATGTAGAGAATAAAATTTTCAAAATATTAATCTACTTATTATCTATGACAGCTAACCATACTACATAATGAATGATGCTTTAACCAATTGTGAAATTTAAATATACCACTTCTGCAATTGACCAACCTCCCAACCGTAGAGTTCTTATGTCCTCCAGAACTCACCCCCGAGCTGAGATAATCTCTTAGAATAGATCAACCTCTAATATGTTCAGGAATGGCTTATTTAAGCTTTTGCTGCCCAAATCTTGTTTCTAATTCTGCGTCCAAAATATCAGGATTCTTTTCTTCTTGTTTGCATAGGCTTCCCTTATTCATGGATTTTTAAAGCTGCTTTCAGCTTTTCACAGCTTTTTACCTCTTCCTAACAACTCTCCACCTCATTGGGGAAACTAGATTTTCCTCAAAATCTAATTTGGAAATAAATTCTTTCAAGGATTTTTGAATGATTTGGGGAAAGTATTTTCCTCTATCCATCCTCATGGATTTAGCAAGTGATCTCACAATTCTCATATGGTCAATCTGCACAGGATTATTTTATTTAATTTCTATAATGAAATATTTAATTACATTCACCAAATACTTATCCATTGGGGTCCACTCCCCTTTGGATTAAAGTTCAGATGTCTAACTTTGAAAAAGGAACATAAACTAGGGGTGTTACATAAGGCCAAGGCATTAATATTAAAACCACAAGAGAGTAACAAACCCTAAGAATAAATATTTTTAATTTGAAAACCTAAGAAATTAATAAACCATAAGAATCAATATTTTAAAATCAACTAATTAATAAACACAAGGGATTATTAATATTATAAACCAAAAGAACTAATAAACCCAAGGGTTTAATATTATAAACCAAAGGAATTGGGGAACGCAAGGGAAAAATATTAAAAACATAAGAGATCAACAAGGCCAAGGGATACATATAAAAAACAAAAAATATTTAAGTAAAGGCTAGGAATAAATATTTTAAATGCAAATCAATGAGAAACTCACATGAATAATAAAGAGATTAATAAATCTTAGGAATCCTTTTTTTAAATAAAAATCATTGATAAAGTCACATGATTATTAATATTATAAACTAAGGGGAATAAACATGGTTCTCATAGCTTGATTTAAACATTGAGATAATTGTTGTCACAATGCGACGTTGGACCAACTATGACCATGGTTCGCCATAGGTGATTTTCATATTGAGACAATATTTGTCAAAATGTGACATTTGATCATGGATGACATTGATCGACTATGGCTAAAGAAATTAATAAACACTAATAATTAACCCAACGTATTATTCATATTATAAACCAAAATAACTAATAACCCAAGTGTTTAATATTAGAAACCAAAGGAATTGGTGAACCCAAGGGAAAAATATTAATAACCTAAGGGACCAATAAGGGTAAGGATCAATAAAATTAATAAAAAAAATACTCAAGTTGAAGAAATTAATAAACACTAATAATTAACCCAAGGGATTATTCATATTACAATCCAAAAGAACTAATAAACCAAAGGGTTTAATATTATAAACCAAAGGAATTGGTTAACCCAAGGGAAAAATATTACCCAACAAATTAGTATTAGAAATAAAAATTATTAGGAAACTCAAGTGATTAATAAAGTCGAAGGATCAATAAAATTAATTAAAAAAAAATATAAAAACAAAAGAGATAAATAAACACTAATAATTAACCCAACGTATTATTCATATTATAAACCAAAAGAACCAATAACCCAAGGGTTTAATATTAGAAACCAAAGGAATTGGTGAACCCAAGGGATACCTATAAAAAACAAAAAAAGATAGTAAAGGCTAGGAATAAATATTTTAAATACAAATGAATGAGGAACTCACATGATTAATAAAGAGATTAATAAATCTTAGGAATCAATATTTTAAATAAAAATCATTGGTAAAGTCACATGATTATTAATATTATAAACCAAGGGGAATTAACATGGTTTACCATGCTTGATTTAAACATTGAGACAATTGTTGTCACAATGTGATGTTGGACCAACTATGACCATGGTTGGCCATGGGAAATTTTAGTATTGAGACAATATTTGTCAGAATGTGACATTTGATCATGGATGACATTGATCAACTATGCCTAAGGCTAATTAACAATGGTTTCCCATGGTTGATTTTAATATTGAGTCAATGTTTTTTATAATGTGAAATTGGACCATGCATTAGTATTAAACTCGAGGACTAATATTTAAACCCCAATATTTGGATTTAATAAACTGAAGGGAATAATATTACGAACCGAAAGAATCGGAAAAATTAAGGGATCAATAAGGCCAACGGATCAATATTAAAAACACAAGAGAGTAACGAACCCTAAGAATAAATATTTTAAATTAAAAAACCTAGGAAATTGATAAACCATAAGAATCAATATTTTAAAATCAACTAATTAATAGACACAAGGGATTATTAATATTATAAACCAAAATAACTAATAAACGTAAGGGTTTAATATTATAAACCAAAGAAATTGGGGAACCCAACGGAAAAATATTAAAAACATAAGAGATAAAAAAGGCCAAGGGATACATATAAAAAACAAAAAATATTAAAGTAAAGGCTAGGAATAAATATTTTAAATGCAAATGAATGAGAAACTCACATGAATAATAAAGAGATTAATAAATCTTAGGAATCAGTTTTAAAAAAAATAAAAATCATTGATAAAGTCACATGATTATTAATATTATAAACCGAGGGGAATAAACATGGTTTACCATGCTCGATTTAAACATTGAGACAATTGTTGTCACAATGCGATGTTGGACCAACTATGACCATGGTTCGCCATGGGTGATTTTCATATTGAGAAAATATTTGTGAGAATGTGAAATTTGATCATGAATGACATTGATCGACTATGGCTAAGGCTAATTAACAATGGTTTCCCATGGTTGATTTTCATATTGAGGCAGTGTTTTTCATAATCTGAAATTGGAAGATGCATTAGTATTGAACTCTAGCACTAATATTTAAACCCCAATATTTGGATTTAATAAAATGAATGGAATAATATTACGAACCGAAAGAATTTGAAAAATTAAGGAATCAATGTTATAAACCCAATGGATCAAGAAATACAATGAAATATTAATATTATAAACATAAAACATCAATAAAGAAAAGGGAGTATTAATATTATAAAAGAAGAACATCAATAAAACAAAGAGATTATTAATATTATAAACCCAACAAATTAGTATTAGAAAAAAAATTATTAATAAACTCAAGTGATTAATAAATTCGAAGGATCAAAAAAATTAATAAAAAAATACTCAAGTTGAAGAAATTAAATCAGCATAGATGATCCATCTTATCAGTATTTGTGTGGTTTTGTTATTAATATTTTTTAAATGTCATGTATCATTCATATTAAAAATTGAATGAATTACATATATCCTTCCTATTATTAGGAAATGAATCAAATCTTTTACTTTGAATTAATTTTACGATTGTATTTATTTAAAATAATTTAATTTAAAGTGTGAAATAAAATATTTTATTTATAATTATTTATGATATACGAAATTGATATTAAATAGATTAGTTACTATAGGTATTTGAATTATCTTATTGAAGGCTTATATTGGCATTTTTTTGAAAATAAAATAATTACACGAATTGTTATATTAAAATATATTATTACTTATTATATATATTCAAATATTTCATTTAAGGCTTATATTGACACATTTTTTAAAATAAAATAATTACACAACTTCTTCACATTAAAAAGGGACAACATGAGTCTTATTTTTTTTAATATTTTGTACTTATATTTATATGAAATTAATACAAAATTGTAGGTATTAATAAAGCTATAAAAATATTTAATTATGGCTAAGAATAAAATATTTGTATTTTTAATTATCACATGTTAACTTCACTTTAAACATAAAAAATTACGCAATTTTTATTTTATAGAAATTTTAGTTAAAATTAACTAAATATGTATATTTATTGTTATTTTTTTAAAGGTGGATAAGACTACATCTTCATCATGTCTTAATACATAACTAGAGAATTGAACTGGTGAATTGACGTAAAAAAAGTGCGTTAACAATACATTCAATCACCATCTATCCAAAACCCCATAATATATTTACTACTAACTTTAATTATAATAAACTTTTTATTTTATTTGATAAATACTTTATTTTAAAATATATACATATCTCAATTTCAAATTAGATATTAAAAAACTTACAGAACTTAAATATTAATAAAAATTACACACCTTCATGTAAAACTGTAAAATAATCTTCTTACTACGATTATGATAAGATATTACATTAACATCAAACTTGTTGTATTTCTCTCTTAACAATGGAATATACTAGAAGTTGCATGGACATTTCGAACATGAAATTTTTTGCCTAATCTACATAGGGTCTTTTAACATTTAAGAGCACTGTAAGAATAAATTTTATTATCCTTCATATTGGATGTAGATGGCATGGACTTGGGTGTTAATGAAACACCTGGAATCTGTGTAAATTTATAAGACATCATATAGCTAAGTGCAACATTAATAACTAATTAGGTTATGAAACAATCATATTATTATATCTATGAGACATTGTTACTGTTTATGTCACTTGGTATTAAAGGTAAAGTTTTTTTATTTTCGAGGTCTACGTCATAGTGTATTAAGTCTAAATTTTAAACGATTTTTTATTTTTGAGGTCTTGTCCATAATTTATTGAATATTTAAGTGTTATGAAATAATGAAACTTTAGTAGTGGATGTTTAATTCACTTGGGTTTTCTTAACTAATTTGAAAAAAATCCTACTGTAATTTTATATTTATTTGAAATAGTTTAAAGAGAGGTTTGGATTGGACTACCTTAGTATATTTATATGTCTCATGGTCACACATTGAAATGTAAACCAACTTTACTATTTTTTTCACATTATAATCTAGAATAAATTTAATAATTCATATATTACACATTTTATTTATATAATTGAAATTTATATTTATTTATGACTTAATTTCTCTTCTTGTATACCATATTCTACATGCAACCATTAATGTAAATTACTATGAAATAAAAATAAAATAATCCATGAAAAAACTTACACAATTTAACAAATTGTTTATGAATAATTGTGACATGAAAGAAGCACATGGAAACCAATATTTACATCAATTATTGTGGCTAGTTACATGAGTGGTAGTTTGGAAAACTCCGAACATAACTAATTTTCTTTATTTAAAAGTTTTAGCTATTTATTTACATGGAGTTTCTATCAAGTCATAATGACAAAGTTGTAACCTCTACAAAGTGAAATCTAAAAACTCTTTACAATTAAACAAAGTGATATAGATTCAAATGAGTTAAATGACAAGATGAAACATTTTTTACAATGAAACAAAACATGTATGAAGAAACTAAATGATTGCGCAGGTATTTTAGAGATCTTCTTAAATCATTGTATTCATTTAGAGCCATATGATGTGATGCAACAAAACTACACATTTCTCAATTTCTGGATCTTGTGGGTTATGGTCCCAGATATATATATATCAGAAGTAAAACAAATAAATGGATTTTCATTAATATTGACCAAAATAACCACTGGTCCACCTAAACACATAAGATGGAACCCAAATAAGATTTAATTCACACCCATAACATATTGGGTCCACTTACACACGTTAACACCTGATATTTGTTCTCCTCGATCGAACAGTAGTCACAACTTTCCGCCGGATCTGATGGTATTCAAATCCAAATAAGATCGATAGTTAAAGGCTCCAAGGCACATGAAATAAGTGGTTTTAAACCACCACATGTCATCTGCTGGGGTGTATCGCGCAGACTCTACAAATTACCTCCCACTCTCATAAGTGGTGCGCTGAACCCATCTCAGGTGTTCCCAAACCACCTCAAGGTTCCGATGCGACCATTGACTTAAGGTTCCATCTACTATTTTCCTAGTACCACCCGACTTGACCCGAAACAATGTCCACACACGGATGCTGAAACACTGAATTTAATCAGAATGTGAGTTCCACCTTACTTCAACGTCATTTGACTTGATACACATACACAGTGTTCACAGTTCCTAATCCACCATTAGCCAAACATCAAACCACTCTATGATATTTTATTAACATTGGATTGCCATCAATCCTCATTGTGATCGATGGTCGATCAACAACTCGTAACACTAAATTTAATTCATAAAACCAAACTGTAAATAAATTATATTTAGGCACGCAAATACACACACCAAATATTTCAATTATTTACAAAAACAATTACATTTTAAGGCATCTCAGCCTTAGCCACAATTTCTCCTACGATTACATTGTGTCATCTCATATTCTATTTCTCTGTCACACAATACCCTCGCTTATTAAGAATTTTCAAGAGCGTGAATCATATAAGATCCATGATTTACATCCCTCAATCTCTCAAACAAACCCCTAAATCTCTCATTGTGCTTACATGGCAGACAATTACATTTAATTAGTTCTAGCAATTCAGTTCGGTTTTAAGCAATTTTTCCCCAATTTATAATGATTGTTCACATTTTCCTTTTCACAAATTCAGATTCCAATTCTAATAAAATTTGTTCAGATGCTTTGGCATCATGATGCATGGGGATGTTGACTAATTCTCATGTTGCGATATAAAATATTTTGAAACAAAAAATGATATGAACCCTAAAAACAAACTTTCTACAATAGTAAACAATATTATAGATTCACGTTTAAACTTGAATAATGTCTATCTATAACAGGACATTTAGGTATGGTTAGGCCATTTGACAAGACGTAAAACATAGTGAGGCCATCCAAACACTGAATTATTATTGTAGAGATGATGGGATTTGGGGGGATATTAGATTCGATGTTGCTGCTACAGTTGGGAATCGAGATAGATGTAGAGTTTTGACTTCGATGCAATCCAATTGTTGATTTCATCATTAGTGTGTCATAGAAAATGTGTCACAATATGACACCATATGGTTATCATATGTTGTAGGCATTAATCAAGATATCCACCATCACACAACACCAACCATATTTAGAGAGAGAAATCAGAGAAAGATATAACCAATCCAAGATCTAGTACCTGTCCTGTCTGTATGGTGCATCTACCAAGTAACATGATTTGCAGAGAAATATATCCACCATCACACAACACCAACCAGATTTAGAGAAAGATATAACCAATCCAATCCAAGATCTATTACCTGAACAGTTTGTATGACGCATCTACCAAATAAAATGATTTGCAGAGAACAATGTCCATGCAATCTCCTTGTAAGTCCCCACTTGAGGATTCCTACTAGGCCCTTGGGATTGACTCAGGCAATCTCATGGCGCTTTATAGAAAAGGTTGCGCTTTGGTCGTTTTGAGGCAGTATGCGGTGGCATGCAAATGTTTGGAGAAAGCTTGTAACTCCAGCCCTGGGCAGAAGAAAATAGAAGTCGTGCATATAACTGGCACTGATTCGAAGTGTGATGGACAGGTTGAGGATTGAGAGCGTTAAAGAATTTCAAGCATCAAACGTTGGAGGAAAACATTGAGGTGTTAACATTTCAGTCGTTACATTCCACGTTTCCATTTATTCTTCCATGTTCTCTAATCTCTATACGTGTTTCTAAACTAGACACATAGTATAATTTTAATTAGGATTTGGTAAAATATTAGTTTAAACATGGTTTAAACACTTGATTTAAATATGCAAGGAAGCTATCAGTTTCAATTTCACTCATAGTGATGGAACTCGGCCTCAAACTCAAACACACTTGCACAGTTATAACCAAACTATATATATAAAATAATAATTTCTGACAAATAGCCAACTCACTATATTAATGATGGGAAAATAAATTCGAATATCATACAATGGATTTCTATTTGATTTTTTGGACGTACTCTATATTTTAATCAATTTGTAATGTCACCTCCATAGTTATGAGTCAATCCTCTAGATTTTTGGCACGTTATCCAATCCTCACTCCGCCTTTCGAGTCTCACTCTTGCATTGAACAAAACAGGTTTGTCGACTTTGTTCAACTTCTCACTAACTGAGCTGTAGGTGAGGGTTTTCGACTTTGCTGGTTCATCAGAGTTTCATGAGGGTTTCTCCGTTAGTGTCTTCAGTTATGTGTGCATTTGGAACCTCTATTAGAGTGGTTCTTCTCTACCCTTGCTGCATGATTTCTCTTGGAAAAGGGTTCCATTCAAACCCTGCGAATGGAAAATTATGCCTCTCCGTCGTCTTGGTAGTTCCAATACCAGCTTCTTTCTCTGTGTTCAGACTTTTTTTTCTAGGATTCTCATTCTTGTTTATCTAACTTATGGAATTGACTATTTTGTTTTCCCCTCCAGGTTGGGGCTGCCAGGGTTTCTTCTGTTCACACTCAGCTTCACAAAATACAGGTACGCCCTCTGTCTATGATTCGAGCTTCTCTCTCAACTTTTTGAGGTTACTAATCGACCTCGTTCCTTCGTGAGCAGGCCTCACTGGGTTTCGCCAATGTTTCCCTGTTCTTTTTGATGCCGAACTCTAATGGTAAGTTCAATCCTAAACCCTCCTTTTCCCTTTCAACTTTCGCACTGTCAATTTATTTGGAAAAGTTAAAAGCTACAGTTTGGAACCTGAATTGTTTTTTTTTCTTTTACGTTTGCAGGCCCTTGTTAACCTACAACACTTAATCACCTGTCAGCCTCGGTTACTCCAGACCCTAAGGGTAGGGTCGTCTCCTTTTTTTTTTGTTGCCTTTGTAGCGTTAGGGTTTAGTGCTTTTAAAATGACCTCCCATCGTATGTCACTATATTTACTGATGGGGTTTCCAATGTATTTGTAAAAGAGAATCTTCTTCGCTGCCTATATATCATACAACTGATTCTTGTGTTGTGTTAGCAATCTCTTCACTGTTCTTCGTGATTTTACTTTTTTTTTGGGGGGGGTTTTCAAGTTTGAATGTTTGTTAATTTATTTCTAAACAACTTTCAACTGCTATATGAGTTCCCTTTCTCTGTTAATGCCGGAAATAAAAATAAGATAAAAGGTTTTGTTTCATTTAGGTTTATGCAGTTACCTGGCACATTTTTTAATACTTTTGGACTCTGCGTAATTAAGAAAATAACTTCATGCTTCCTGCCTGTCTAGCTTGTAAATGTCTTCGTAGCTCTGTTGTAAATTTGGAAAGTCTCCTCACACTTGGACACAGTTTCTCCTATCCCACTCTCAGTTCTGTTTACAAACTCAACCTAAAATGTTGTTCATATAACAGTAGAGAAACGATAATTTACTTGCAATAATATGATAGAAAACAATAAAATGGCTGAAGGAATTTAACAGGTTACAGATGGTACTGAAAATTTTGTTATGCTCTTCTTCTTTGTATTCTTTCTCCTTTTAAGGAAATCTAACCCTTACAGTATATTTTTTCTGTTGTTTATACTGTTGTAGATAATAATTCTGTTAATGTTTTTCGGTTGAAACTAACAACCGTTCCTTCCTAACTACATTTCTAGATTATACAAAAAAAACTTCTAATTAATTCTACAAAACAATTTAATTCCCTAATTCGACTATTTTCTTCCACGAAATAAATAATAAAAGGAAAACAAATCACAGGTCCAGTAACCTGTCTGCAAACAAGTGCAACAGTGAGAGAAATAAACCCGCCTTCTATCTACTCCGAGTTAGATTCTCCTGCATCACATAGATGGAGTGGCGACAACGAGAATATACCAGCATCTATCAATTTAGACCATCCAATCAAAATGATTAATTATTAAATGTATTAAACCTGCCAATTCCAAGAGGGGGGTTACGCCTATCGGCGTAAATATGGATATAATTTGTGGTGTGAAAGAAATTTATAATATAAGAGGAAGTGTTACGATTCCATACCATTCCAAACTACATAGAATGAATTATGATGAAGGTGAGATGAAGTTGGAATAATAAAATTATAGAAAATATGCCTATAGATACCCAAATTATATTTCGCTAAGGAAAATTTTGAAGGGTTGCAAATACCAAATACCGAATAATATATTAATGTAATGCCAATGCTCAAATTATGGCTAGAAAAAATATTTGAACGAAAAAAAATTTTATGTGAGAGTGAGATACGTTATAGAAGAGATAGGTGTAGCATTCCCAAGACTTGATCTATGAGGAGCACCATTGTCTCAATGATATTATAAATGGTTTTTTTACATGAGTCAATCATGAATTAAGCTTATTCATGGTAAAGTATTGGTTTTTTAACATCATCTTGATGTGATTAAAATATTTCACATTTGCATTGAAGATGCTGAGGTTATTGCGAGGATTGACCATTACTACCACCGGAAGTTGAGACAAGCCCTGGAAATCAAAAAAAGGCCGGTTAACCTCAACAAAGATGATGGATGGACTATTAGCAGATGATGGATTCCTGCCCTTCATTCCTAAATTTTTTTATTTCGTATTATTTATTTATTTATTTATTATTATTATTATTATTATTATTATTATTATTATTATTATTATTATTATTATTATTATTATTATTATTATTATTATTATTATCTATTTAAATTTTATTCTTTATTTTTATTCATTTTTTTTTATTTTTTACATTTTATTTATTTTTATTTTTATTTTTATTATTTATTTATTTATTTATTTTTTAAATTCTGAATAACTTTAAGAGAATTAATTATCAAATAAGATAAGTTTTTGGTGAGTTTTGAATCACATAACATATAATTATTAAAAATAAAATAAATATATAAATTCAAACTATAAATATTATCTAATTATTTTTAACATTTAATTTATTCGATAAAAATAAAAACAAATAAATAATTATTATTCTAAAAATAAATATATATAAATATTAAACATTTATTTTATTCTTCAAAAATATATTAAATTAATAGTTATTATTTTTATTAAAAATAAATATAAATATATAAAATTCAAATTATAAACATTAATCATTTGATTTATTCTTTATAAAATAGATAAACTATTATTATTTTTATTTGAGTCAAACTAGTCGTTATTTTACAAATGGCTAGTTGGAGCTTTACTATCTATTTAAAGGGGTTACTTGATCAGATTTTCCAACTTTTCCTGGTGATGAACCACACTGGCTGGTTCAAAAAATGTCGACCAAATCTATTTTGATGTGATTTTCACCGAAAGATTTTTATCACAATTTATGGATCACAGAAGAAAAAATCCTAATCATCTTGATGTCTTCTTGTGATACAAATACATTATACTATTCTAATTATTTACCTTTTAAGGGAAAAGGCCATATACTTTTGATATTGTTTCTTTAGTCTTATGGCATGCCCAAATCCATTGTGGGATATTTCCAAACAAAAAAAGATAACAATTAATTAAATTATATTTTTTTATATTATTATTATTATTATTATTATTATATATATATATATATATATATATATATATATATATATATATATATAACCATCTGTTTTAAATTTATAAGTAGACTTTTTTATCATCGTAATAAACTTAAAACATGATTAAAAAAAATAAGTTTATTTTGCAATTAAAATAATTTTAATATTTATTTTATTTTAAGTTAATTTTGTAAAAATAAAATAAAATATATATGAAATTTTTTACATATTTTGCAACTACTATTATTAAAAATATTCATAGTTATTCAATAAATGTTTCAAAATTTGAAATTGAAATAAAGTGGGGATGAGATCCTGGCTTTTGAAGGTTTGAAGGTGGTTGTTGAAGTTCATGAGCAGTTTAACGATGGTACTCTTTATATATATATATTTTTAATTATTAATATAAATAGATTTAATTCACAAAAGAAAGAAATAATTTTGTTTCATTATTTTCAATAAAAATCTAGAAAAAGGTTAAGTCTAAACGATCTGGTTAGGTTCAAGGAAACAAATTTTAAGAGTTGAAGTGAGTATTAAATTGAAGATAATTTGATTTTGAAAATTCTAGATTTAGTGAGTGTTATTAGAAATGCATCTTATAATGATAGGTTATCATATAAGCTCATAAATTAAACCAAGAATGGTTTTTAAAATTTTTCTTTAGCATTATGATTAAAAATCACTAAATTTATTTAGGTTATTTTGTTTTTACATTTATTTACAATCATTTCTTTATTAATATAACATAATTTTCAAAGTGATTGATGAGATAATGGTAGTAGATTATGTAAATGTAGATTTGAAGATTTATATGATATTTAAGTATTATTAAAATTGCTTTCATCATTTAAACATTATTTTTTTACTCATAATATTGAAGAATCATATTATTGAATTCCATTGATATAATGTCATTCTTAAAGTGGTTATTTACCTAATGTTAATAATTAATGCATGCATGTAGATTTAAAGAATTTAAATGATGCTAAAGTATTATGAAGGTTTCTTTCATCATTTGAACAACATTTTCTTGTCCAGATGGATTAAGTATCTTACTATTGAATAGAAGCTTGATGCAAGTGAGTTGTTTTAAAAAATTACTATTTACTAATTTTTTTATATATATATATACATATATATATATATATATATATACATATATATATATATATATATATATATATATATATATATATATATATATATATATATATATATATATATATATTTTATATTGTTATTATAGAATCATTGTACAAGACCACTTTTTACTTGATAGCTCTTTTGGATGGATGGTTTTAGTGATTCAAAGACATTGATCGATTTAGTTTGGATAGTTGTTGAAATGAGATTGACCAAGGGTAACCTAAGAAAACATCATGAATCATTTAAAATTAGGTATAAATAGGTGTTGATGGGAAAATCTATCTAGCCAACAACAGGGGATCTCCCCAGTAAAAATTCCTAATTAGACCTTGAACCGTTTGGAATAGGGATCCCATCCGGGGTGTGGGTCTGGCTACTGCTGATTTCTGCTTTCTTTGGGTCTCCCGTAAACTCTAAAAACCAGTGGATACACACTTAATCAAATGATACAAGACATATGATTGATGCATTGAATGTACATACAACGCTATGAGTAGCAAGAGGAAATAATAAAGCATAAGCACTGAAGGAGGTGTTGCTAACAACAGATCATTAGGGTCATGCTTGTAAACTGTCCTGACCACAAAAAAAACAATTCTTTATGGCAAGAACATGCTTCACTTCCTAAAAGTTTTAAATCATAACACAAATGCTAATAAACAAAGTCATCACAATTCATTAAGAAAGTGAAATGAACTCAACAACCATTAACATACTCAGCAAACTATTATGCAATTGTGATATCAATTAAAGATACAATTCCCTTAATCTAAAGATATTCAGAAACTGAAAATATAATACTCAATAGTGCTCATACATATGCCAACACCAAATCCACAAAGGGATTTTTCAAAATGCTTGTATTCATGCTCAAGTTGTATAATCCTCTGGTAATACACTATACTCAGCTCGAGTCCCAAAAACAAGATCCTTTTGCATGTTCCCGAGGAAGCATTTATGGAGCAAATCTTTCCCTCTAGGCTCCCTGAATTTTCGCTTTCCCGACTGTTGGGCTGCCTTGCGACCCAGTCTATTCTGCAACCTGCGACCTGATTGGCTTTTTCAACTTGTGATCCCGAGCAGTCCGCGACCTCCAACCTGCAGAAATCTGCGACCTACGACTTGCTTAGATTCTGTGACCTTGTGACCCAATTTCTGCGTTGCTGGGTCACGCTGTCGAGCTTTTAACAGGGAGTGCGACAATGCGACCCGACGACCTGCGACCTTAAGCAAATCTGCGACTTGCGACCTCAAGCAGATTTGTGACTTGAGGCATTCTTTTGGAAATCTTTGGATTTCATAGCAATATTATTTATCCCACTTCCTTTTCTTTTAAAAGGGCCCTCTTGCTTGCTGGGGAAAAATTTGACTTATTGCACAGACCGACAGCTTCCACCTACAGGCACATAACTTAGTTTACTTGTCTTCATTGACGAATAATAATGTTAGAGGTGTATTTAATTAGTTACACAAGTAAAATTGATAACTTTGGACTCCTGCGTGGTCAAGTGTTATGCCGCGGCGTGGTCTTCATTAAGTTCTCCCGGGATCTAAATGTTTGTAGTGAAAACCGATTGATGAGGTAAAAGATCTTCTGCTTGTGCCATCTCCCACTAAACATGATGGGTTTCCAGCTTTCATTTTGTGTTTTGGTAGAATCCTATAACTTTATCATATATAGGTATTATGAGAGAGGTATGCGCAGAATCCAAATAACTCATGTGCATCCTGTAACAACAAGTTTTTAGGGAGGTGCATTCATATGGTGCTGCCTCGAGCGACATTTTGGTGCAACTAAGAGTTTCCCATATGAATGGATAAACAAAATCATCTCCACATGCATGAGTAACCCTGAAATGATGAGTCCATAACTTGGTAGTACGTTTACATCAACCTACCTTGTAGTTGCGATCATCGAAATGCAAACGGCAAACAGATACCAACAGTTGTTTAAGGGTTCCAAAGCTGGGGAGCCTCTATCGACAGGCCCGCAAGAGCGCATGCATCTTGTTTCATAATGTAGAAAATTTTCATGTTGATGCACTTCCTTTTAGCTACCAAGATTCATAAGCGTTCCATACATAGCCCACAAGGCTTTTCCATTTTGTATTAAAGCTTCGATCACAGCCCTGTAGTATTGGTGTGAGAGTTCCCATGCGATTTAAGAGTGCGTCTTTGAGTTTGGGAAGGTGTGTGTTTACCTTTGAGAAGGGTCACATTCACTGATCAAAGGTTGCGTAGTCAGGGAAACTGGAACGATCGTAGCTTCCCTTGGACACATCCTTTCGTGACCTTTCGACCTCCAAGGAGTTGCACAGTCGCATGGTCGCATTTCCTGTCCAGAAGCATGTGTTGCGAATCAGCGACCTCAAGCTCGTGCAGTGGGAAATGGAATGGTTGCGACCTCCCTTAGATACTCAATTTTGCGACCTTGCGACCTCGGGGAGGTCGCACAGTCGCATGGTTACGTTTCTTATCCAGAGACATATATTGCGACTCAGCGACCTCAATCTCATGAGGGGCTCTTCATTACTATGAGAAACTCATATTTCACCGCCATACCACTTCAATCTATGAATGCCATTAACTCGGTGGTGGAATTTTATGCTTTTGCAATGCGCTGGCCCCTTTTCTGCTTTACATGGCTTGAAGTCGCAGCATGCTGAGATGGTGTGGGCGTGTCGAGGGCTGAAACTTCCGAGGTTTGGTACATCAAAACCAACATAAAAATACATTATAAAACCGCTTAACAAAATGGCGGATCATATCTCCATCCCTTCGACATCCTTTTGGCAAGCTGTCTCACCAACAGATCATATCTCCAGTGGTCACGGTACTTGCCTCGGCATTGGTGGTGAGTCGAACATGTGATATCACCCATGGCATTTTAAACAGCCTATTCATAATCCCCATCTAGAATTTTAACAAACCCGCGGCCTGTGGGAAGATTCACTAGTGATGAGTTATCCTGTTTTTAAAATATATTATCAGTCTTGCACCATTTGAAACAGAGGTTATAGATTATCGTAATCTTACAACTCCGCTTTTATTTTGAATGTAATTGCGCTATTTTTATTATAAAATTTCCACTGTAGGCTTGTTATAATGTTCCGCTTTGTGTTCAAATATAAATTTCGGTCCCTATATATATATCCGTTCCAAATTTTTTACCAAGGGTAATACATATCTCATGGTTTGAACGAATAATATTAGTGTATCATGTGAGAAAAGCATAAAGTTATAATAAACATTTTGAATTCAATACCTTAGGGCTTTCTCACATCGTTGTGACTTGCTTCTTGAAAATGCTTGTACAGGGTCGGTTCTGCCTGTGATACTGAAATTTTATTGGCTTTTGCTCCCTCATTTGCACATAGCAACATACTTATCATTCATGCATGGTAGCATGCATTGGGCAACTTGCATCCATGTAATGAGGCATGAAGAGTAGGGATTCGCGCTATCCAGCTCACCATGAACAAATATCAAGAGCTTTGATAGGGAATGAGACGCGTGGAAGATCATTATGCCGTTGATTACGGCGTATAAATCTGTGTTTTCTAATTAAAAAACAATTTTACAACCGTGCATATCGTAACCTCCTCCAGCAAAGCCGTAAATCTGCACCGTTTACAACGTAGGTGATGGACCATCATAATTTTGACAAATCTGGTCTGTTTTTTACTATCATCGCACCATAGTTATTATAACGTTTCCACTATAGTTCCGCTCCATGTCTTAATCATAAAATTTGACCACTGTATATATCTGCTCCAAACGTTTCGCCATGGGTTAAAACTCCACCATCAAAATGTTTGCGCCCATTTGTAACGTATTCATGTAGTTTTGCTCCACCATATTATATGGTTTTTAAACCATATGTATTCACGCCCTGGTTTAATTATACAACGTTTATCATTTTCCTTTATTCATATTTTTAGCGGTGGTAGATTTCAAAGATGAAAATGAATAAAAAAATTTCATGCCAAGGATGCCACATAATAATATGAATGTTTCTTGCTTTGAAAATTTGAAATTTGAAATCTGATACACAACAACTAAGCTAGGATGTCTTCTGAAAGTATTTGAAATTGGAGGTCGATGAGAAGTTTCTAATCATAGTCCTCCTATTTTACAGTGAAAGCATATCCTTCCCAAGAATTTTTGCTAAAACAATGCAGCTTCATATAGTAAACTAGTCATTTGTTCAAGCCACATTGATGGCCCTTTTAATATTGACCCTTTCTAACTTGTGGTTCTAGAAATCCTATTTGCATATGCGTCAATGTGCTTGGTTATCAAAAGGTGTATGCATTTAAACATAACTTTTAGGTTAAATTTGAAGTTCTCCATATCTTATGGTCTCGTATAGAAAAACTTTATGGATACGTAAGAGCAAAGGAGACTAGGGTTTTAAGGCCCTTTCATTCTTCCACACTGTATTTTTTGAAGTATAAATAATTCCACACTATGTAGCTTAGGATTAATAAATTTTGTTCCCCAAAGGTGTGTTTGACATTTGAAACTATGCCATTTCCTTGCCAACACCAACATGTGTGCTTTCGCACTACTGCTCAGCACGAGAACGCTTTTGAATGAGATTGTCCTTATTTAGTGAAATATTCTATGTCCACTTTGTTCACCCGGGCTATACTTCAAGTTAGACTTGTCAAATTGGTGAAATGTGTTCCTTTGTGTGTACACATTGACATTGAGATGGTATTGTGCAGGATCTTCAAAAATTCCTTTAAGGTGAGGTATCTATCATCTCGAAATATAAATACTTCATCTGGTCCCTACTTATGCTTAGATCATAGAAAATGCTTCTGGTTTATGTGATATGGCATCCGGTATGGACCTTTCCAAATGGAGTGTTTCTAAGTATCCAGTGTACAGTAGTGAGGACTGCTTTTGTATCGGTGACATAAAGGTTCTTTCTCTAATAAACATGTATCACACCATCCTTCTTTTAATAGTACTGGTCACTTGCTCCTCCTCCTCCGCGGTTTTGCGACTTTGGCTTTGTTGTTGAGCTGAATTTTATTTCCCTCGATGTCCTGACAAAATTGAGGAGTTTGTCACCCGTGGGATCGACCTATATGGAACATTATCACATCACAGTTACTCTTTGAGAATGGTGTCCCTAGATAAAAAAATATGAGACTAACGAGCTTAAGAAAAGTATTCAAACAAGGTGCTTGATGACCCATGGTGAGGGGCTGCTAATGTACATCCTCAATGCACAGAAAAGTTCTTATTCGAGCGTATGCTGGATGATCGCTCCCACACATGGTGTGATTGCAGCAATAGCATTTGATCATGATGGTGAGAAATATCATGAGGGGTTTGGGATAGGTTGTTGGGATGTCACTGATTGCAGGTCGGGTGAAAGACCTTAACGAATAAGCGAGCAGAAGGGGACCCTAAATTTCAAATATACCCAAAATTTTGGGTGGTGTTGTAGCGGCTACAACAAATGGCGAACCACTGTTACATTCCAGCATCTCTCTCAATATCACAACAAAAGTCTAAGCGAAGATAGTGATGCAAGGGAATATTGAACAGGTTCTACGGGTACCCTTTGTAATACTTTGGCCTTTACAGGTATGCCTAGTCCTTGTGCCTCAGCTAGGTATTGTCAATTAGGACACAACAAAGAAGAATCTCATGAATGCCTGTAGGTTGTTGATGATATAAATAGCAAGGCAGTGGGTTTATTATTTTTAGGATTTTAAAATAAGTTTCCGGTGTTGCTCCATTGCCAGAAGGCCTGGACAGTACCCCGACGAAGTCACTTCAAGAAATTACAAACGTTATTCCGCTGCCAGCAAGCCCAGTCAGTACCCCGGTGGAGTCGTTGCATTACCTCTTTGTGCAGGAAGCCTTTCTTGATCCTTTACCCTTATTTGTTTCATGTGCTTGTAGCACTTATTTTCATGTGCTCGTCACATTTATTCTTCATGGGTGGATGAGGGATCCCAACTTAGTTTATGAGCAAGAGAGGTTGTTTCTTTTTTTACAGAAACTGAAAGATATCCTGATTTGGGTTTGCCCTTGTGCCAAACCTTCACATCCCATCTTCCACAATAGGCGAAGCACGCAAAACAGATTATTAAGATGTCCAAGACTATGCTGGGTACAAGGCTTAGGCTACAGTTATTGAACCATTCAAACTCATTAGGTTTCCCAAAATAACCAGCTAGTATCTTCTTGGCTAATAAATTTAGACCCATAGGCATCTTGTTGAGAATGCGAATTTGATGATTTATCTTGTGAGGAAGCCGCCTCTTGAGATAGCCACCACAACCTCACTCAAACAATGGGATTATTATTTCAGTAATCAGGGCAAAACAAGACCGCAAGGTGGTAGGGTTTCAATGAGGGCTTGTGCAGTGGCAGGCGATATGACAGAAATGATTTGAGGAAGAGAGTGTACGAAGGAATGTAGTAAACAAGGCTCAAGATGCAATGCAATGCCATGTGTGGGAACAATCTACTAGTTGGAGGTGTAGGGACAATGCAAAGCACATGCAGTGATTATCTGAACATTATGCAACAATAGGGAAACTGAAAGAGGTGCATGCAAAAAATAAATGGAAAATTTTAATGCATAAAACAATAGAACACATGAAAATACAGCAAACATAATTCTAAAACATGAATTAAAACCTTAGCAAGTAAACCTAATTAATAACTTGACAAAAAAAAATTTATTAGCAGATCCAGCTAGCCTATTCCTAGTTTAACCAATGATGCAATCAGGTTATGTGAAATCAGCTTTCCAGTGTAGCCACCGCATTAGTTCCTGACCTACAATAACAACAATGTTCACAATCAGAGGCAGCATACAAAATCGTGCACCAGCAGCGAGACTTACCTGTAGAGTATGTGCAATAGCAAGAAGGTCATGGCTACTTACCAGAAAACGTGCTAGAATGGATTGTGCAAGCTGAATTTCACTCTTATCCTAATACACAACAATATATTCTCGAATCTTAAAACTATTTGTAAATGACACAAATCCATTCATGCACAATCCCAAGTCTGATGGGCGCTGGGTAAGCCATTGCCTATTTGCAAGTATAATCCTCGGATAAGATCCATCGAACCAAACGGAAACCTCATCATGGTGTTGAGAATGATCAGTTTCATGGAATGGAAACATTGAGCGTGTGCCAGGAGAGTCATAGATAATTGCGTATCCAAGAGCAGAAACCCTAATTTTGAAAACCCTAGTCCGGAGTTGCTCCTGGAATCTTTCAAGGATATGAGGATCCAAATCCACTTTAGTGGAGGCTGCAATTCCTTACTGTTTTGAACAAAATCTGAACCTTCAAGCGGGGGGTTTCCCAAATTTAATGGTTTGGCAAGATCAAGAGGTGAATGGATGTGATCATGGATTGCGGTGAGTTGCAAAATGTTAGTGGGCTTTGTATCAATTCGGTCAAATGTTTGTGCGCTGACAGATTGATAGATCGATGTATTAGATTCCTTAGATTTTCTAGGATGGGGTGGATTCACCGTAAGGTTTTCGAGAAATTGAGGGATTTTCCAAAAATCACATGTTAGTGCCTGATTGCAACTGGTACTGGCTGGGCAACAACTGGAAAGATTAGAGACAATGGCCGGTTTTTTCTTACCAGCGAATAAATTGGGGTATATTGGTTGTTGCAAACCAGCTGTTGGGGGACAGGAATATGTGCTGAAGGAAACCTCATTAGAATGAAAAATCTGCCCAGATGAAATGATATCCGACGTGGTTATGTTGGGAGGAGCATGGTACTTGGTGATCATCATTTCAGAAACCTTAATCCAAGAAACCCTAGTTGGAGTTATTTGAGGGGTCTTGTCAGGATTGGAAGAACCTAGGGTAACAGTTGGCAGAAGTTGAAGCACTTCGATTTTCTGATGGGTACTTTAATCTTCCCAAGGTATATTATCGAATTCTAGTGTCTTCATATGGTCGGAAAAGAGATACGAGTGACAGTCCTCAGCGGTATGATTGAAGATGTTTTCAGATAAGAAGTGATCGTTGTAACAATCAATTTGATCAAGTTGTGTACCTGGCATGTTGGGCTCCCCGGGAGTTACCGACTGGGATGGATTATTAAAGAGGATATCTTGAGGTTTCCCAGACAGGAAATCGCTCCTATGGCTGTCTAAAGATTCCGAGTGAGAAATATTAGATCTAAAAGATTCATCAATTTTTCACTGTGATTGTGAAACACCATCCATGTGCTTATGATTGTCACCAATACCAGTATAAGGAAATTTTTAATGTCTCGAAGAAATTACTGGTGTGGCAGACTCGTGAAATAAATCAGCGAATAATGAACGAAAAGATTGAGCCGCAGGGGCGTTAAATGTACAAGATTTTTCAATACGCACATCCATGTCATTCATAGAAAACAATGATCTGGGAGGCTTTGTAAGGGGATCAACCTCATTTTGGGATAGGAAGCAATTCATAATCAGTATGCAAATTAGATTTAGGACTGTGTCCAGGGAGACATCGAGTGGGCTCGAGGTAGGTTTCATGAACTTGGAGGGATGTTGGGCCCATCTGGTTTTCAAGCTTTGATTCGACAGGGTGCGTGAAAGATTCAAAGGTAGTACAATAGGCTTTATCCTCATGCACCCCTCTATCATTGCTCAGAACTTTCGAGGTCACAACTCCACTACCCAACAACTCAAGAGGAGGAGCGAGAATGTCACAAATAGCAATACTCTCCCCGGAGGCCTGAATGTGGTCTGGGCTGGGGGAGATGGACAAGGAAGCATTAGGAACAAATTTTGAACAGCCGGTAACTTGCGGGTCGTCATAGGGAACACTAGGATCAGGCTGGGTTGCTAACTGAAATTGTTCAAGGGAAACGAGAATCACATACCTGAACTATTCACTTAAACATTTCCAATCAACATCCCTTTGAGGGAACTGAAAACAATAATGAACAAATCTGATAGAGAATTCATCTAGAGGTTCCTGAGGTTCCATTTTGATGTCATTTAACTTGATCAATACACTTTGAAAATCGTACCCAAGAAAAGCTTGTTGTAATTCACTGGTGATTTGTTCAAACGAATGGATGGAAGCTTCCAGAAATGTGCGGAACCATTGCTTAGCGCGACCTTCGAGAGTGAGGAAGAAAAGCAAGAAAATAAAACCTTCATTGTCAATTTTGTAGCACTCACCAAAGTCACAGAAATCTAAAAGGTGTTGGGTTATGTATATTCCATTTTCACCATCAAATTTTAACTGGGACAAGTGATACATAAGTTCATCGGGGATGAGACATCGAGGCTCATAAAACACTGAAAAACATCTCAGGAGAATGATTTGGGAACGAGCCATTACAGATATGAGATTAACTGCAGGCTCTAAGGGCTCAGCTTGTCATCTGGCCCTCCTTCTAGCACCAATTCTGTTGACGGGAAAATCTGTCCCGCCAACGGCAGGGGATCTCCTCGGTAAAAAGTCCTAATTAGACCTTGAACCATTTGGAATAGGGATCCCATCCGGGGTGTGGGTCTGGATACCACTGATTTCTCCTTTCTTTGGGTCTTGCTTAAACTCTAAAAAACAGTGGATACACACTTAATCAAATGATACAAGACATATGATTGATGCATTAAATGTACATACAACGCTATGAGTAGCAAGAGGAAATAATAAAGCATAAGCACAGAAGGAGGTGTTGCTAACAAGACATGATTAGGGTCATGCTTGTAAACTATCCTGACCACAAAAGAAACAATTCCTAATGGCAAGAACACTCTTCACTTCCTAAAATTTTTAAATGATAACACAAATGCTAATAAACAAAGTCATCAACATTCATTAAGAAAGTCAAATGAACTCAACCACCATTAAGATACTCAGCAAACTGTTATGCAATTGTGATATTAATTGAAGATACAATTCCCTGAATCTAAATATATTCAAAAACTGAAAATATAATAATCAATAGTGCTCATACATATGCCAACACCAGATCCACAAAGGGATTTTTCAAAATGCTTGTATTCATGCTCAAGTTGTATAATCCTCTGGTAATACAATGTACTCAGCTCGAGTCCCAAAACAAAGATCCTTTACGAGCTCCCGAAGGAAGCATTTATGAAGCAAAGCTTGCCCTTTGGGTTCCTTGAATTTTTGCTTTCTTGACTATTGGGCTGCCTTACGACCCAGTCTGTTCTACGACCTGCGACTTGATTGGATTTTTCGACTTGCGATCCCGAGCATTCTTCGACTTGCGACCTGCAGAAATCCACGACCTGCGACTTTCTTAGATTATACGACCTTGCGACCTAATCACTGGGTCACTGGGTCGCGCTGTCGAGCTTTTAACAAGGAGTGCGACTATGCAACCAAGCGACTTGAGGAATTCTGCGACCTGCGACCTTAAGCAAATCTACGACTTGAAACCTCAAGCAGATTTGCGACTTGCGGCCTTCTTTTCGCGATCTTTGGATTTCATAGCAATATTCTTTATCCCGCTTCCTTTGCTTTGAAAAGGGTCGTCTTGCTTGCTGGGGAAAACTTTGACTTATTGCGTAGATAGAAAACTTTTACCTGCAAGAACATTGCTTAGGATACATGTCTTCATTGACAAATAGTAATGTTAGAGGCGTATTTAATTAATTACACAAGTAAAATTGATAACTTTGGACCCCTGCATGGTCAAGTGTTATGCCGCGGCATGGTCTTCATTAAGTTCTCCCAGGATCTGAATGTTTGTAGCGAAAACCCATTGATGAGGTAAAATATCTTTTGCTTGTGCCATCTCCCACTGAACATGATGGGTTTCCAGCTTCCATTTTGTGTTTTGGTAGAAGGGTAGAACTTTACCATATATAGGTATTATGAGAGAGGTATGCGCAGACTCCAAATAACTCATGTGCATCTTGTAACAACAAGTTTTTAGGGAGGCTCAGGGCATTCATATGGTGCTGCCTCGAGCAACATTTTGATGCAACTAAGAGTTTCCCGTATGAATGGATAGATGACATCATCTCCGCATGCATGAGTAACCCTGAAATGACGAGTCCATAACTTGGTGGTACGTTTACATCAACCTACCTTGTAGTTGCGATCATCGAAATGCAAATGACAAACCGATACTAGCAATTGTTTAAGGCATCCAAAGCTGGGGAGCCTCTATCGATAGGCCCACAAGAGCGCATGCATATTAGTTCATAATAAATAAAATGCTGATGCCGATGCGCTTCCTTTCGGCTACCAAGATTCATAAGCGTTCCATACATAGCCCACAAGGCCTTTCCATCTTGTATTAAAGCCTTAATCACAGCCCTGTAGTATCAGTGTAAGAGTGCCCATGCGATTTAAGAGTGCGTCTTTGAGTTTGGGAAGGCATGTGTTTGCCTTTGAGAAGGGTCATATTCATTGATCAAATGTCGCGTAGTCGAGGAAATGGAATGGTCGCAGCTTCCCTTAGACACATCCTTTCGCGACCTTCTGACCTTGGAGGAGTCGCACAGTCGCATGGTCACATTTTCTATCCGGAAGCAGGTGTTGCGACTCAGTGACCTCAAGCTCGTGCAGTGGGAAATGGAACGGTCGCAACCTCCCTTAGATACCCAATTTTGCAACCTTGCGACCTCGGGGAGGTCTCACAGTCGCATGGTCACGTTTCTTGTCCAGAAACATATATTGTGATTCAGTGACCTCAATCTCGTGAGGGGCTCTTCATTACCGTGAGCGACTCATATTTCATCGCCATACCACTTCAATATGTGAATTCCATTAACTTGGTGGTCGATTTGTATTCTTTTGCGATGCGCTAGCCCCTTTTCTACTTTACATGGCTTGAATTCGCAGCATGCTGAGATGCTGTGGGCGTGTCGAGGGCTGAAACTTCCCAAGTTTGGTACATGAAAACCAACGTGATAATACATTATCAAACCACTTACCAAAATGGTGGATCATATCTCCATCCCTTTGACATCCTTTTGGCGAGCTGTCTCACCAGCAGATCATATCTCCAGCGGTCGCAGTTCTAGGCTCGGCGCTGGTGGTGAATCGAACATGTGATATCACCCATGGCATATTAAACAACCTATTCATAATCCCCATCTAGAGTTTTAGCAAACCCATGGGTTGTGGGAAGATTCACCGTTGATGAGTTATCCTGTTGTTAACCTGTATTATCAGTCTTGCACCGTTTAAAACAAAGGTTATAGATTATCGTAATCTTACAACTCCGCCTTTCTTTTGACTGTAATTACGCTATGGTTATTATAACATTTCCACTGTAGGCGTATTATAATGTTCCGCTTTGTGTTCAAATATAAATTTCGGTCGCTATATATATATCTGTTCCAAATGTTTTACCATGGGCAATACATATCTCATGGTTTGAACGAAGAATATCAGTGTATTGTGTGAGAAAAGAATAAACTGATAATAAAACTTTTGAAGTCAATACCCCAAGGATTTCTCACTTCATTGTGATTTGCTTCTTGAAAATGCTTGCACAGGGCCAGTTACGCTCGTTTGTCTTGGGCAACCTGCGTCCATGTAATGTGGCATGAAGAGTAGGGATTCATGCTATCCAGCTCACCGTGAACAAATATCAAGAGCTTTAATGGGGAATGAGACGCATGGAAGATCATTATGGCATTGACTACGGTGTATGAATATGCATTTTCTGATTAAAATTGATTTTACAACCGTGCATATCATAACCTCCTCCAGCAAAGACGTAACTCTACACCGTTTACAATGTAGGTGATGGACCGTCATACTTTTTACAAATCTGGTCTGTTTTTTACTATCATCGCACCATAGTTATTATAACGTTGCCACTATAGTTCCCCTCCATGTCTTAATCATAAAATTTGACCACTGTATATATCTACTACAAACGTTTCACTATGGGTCAAAACTCCAACATTGAAATGTTTGCACCCATTTGTAACGTATTCATGTAGTTTCGCTCCACCATCTTATATGGTTTTGAAACGATATGTTTCCGTGCCCTAGTTTAATTATAAAATGTTTATCATTTTCTTTTCCTCAGCTTGTTAGCGGTGGTAGATTTCAAAGACGCAAATGAATAAAAAATTTTCATGCCAAGGCTGCCACATAATAATATGAATGTTTCTTGCTTTGAAAATTTGAGATTTGAAATCTGATACACAACAACTAAGTTGGGATGTCTTTTGAAAGTATTTGAAATGGGAGGTTGATGAGAAGTTTCCAATCATACTCCTCCTATTTTACAGTGAAAGCATATCCTTCCCAAGCATTTTTCCTAAAAAAATGCAGCTTCATACAGTAGACTAGTCATTTGTTCAAGCCACATTGATGGCCCTTTTTTCTAGAAACCCTATTTTCATATGCATCAATGTGCCTGGTTATAAAAAGGTGTATGCATTTAAACATAACTTTTAGGTTCAATTTGAAGTTCCCCATCTCTTATGGTCTCGTATAGACAAACTTTATGGATACGTAAGAGCAAAGGAGACTAGGGTTTTAAGGCCCTTTCATTCTTCCACACTGTATTTTTTGAAGCATAAATAATTCCACACTATGTAGCTTAGGATTAATAAATGTTGTTCCCCAATGGTGTGTTTGACAATTGAAATTGTGCCATTTCCTTGCCAACACAAACATGTGTGCTTTCGCACTGCTGCTCAGCACGAGAACGCTTTTGAATGAGATTGTCCTTCTTTAGTGAAATCTTCTATGTCCACTTTGTTCACCCGGGCTATACTTCAGGTTAGACTTGTCGAATTGGTGAAATGTGTTCCTTTGTGTGTACACATCGACATTGAGACGGTATTGTGCAAGATCTTCAAAACTTCCTTTAATGTGAGGTATCTACCATCTTAGAATAAAAATACTTCATCTGGTCCATACATAAGCCTAGATCATAGCAAATTCTTCTGTTTTATGCGGGATTGCATCTGGTACGAACCTTTCCAAATGGAGTGTTTCTAAGTATCCGGTGTACACTAGTGAAGGCTGCTTTTGCATCGGTGACATAAAAGTTCTTTCTCTAATAAACATGTATCACGCCATCCTCCTTTTAATAGTACTGGTCACTTTCTCCTCCTCCTCCGTTGTTTCGCGACTTTGGCTTTGTTGTTGAGCTGAATTTATTTCCCTCAATGTCGTGACAAAATTGAGGAGTTTTTCACCCGTGGGATCGACCTGTATGGAAAATTATCACATCACAGTTACACTTTGAGAATGGTGTCCCTAGATAAAACATATGAGACTAACGAGCTTAAGATAAGTATTCAAACAACGTGTTTAATGACCCATGGTGAAGGGTTGTTAATCTACATCCTCAATGCATAGAAAATTTCTTATTCAAGCGTATGCTCGATGATCCTTCCCACACATGGCGTAATTGCAGCAATAGCATCTAATCATGATGGTGAGAAAGCTCATGAGTGGTTTGGGATAGGTTGCTGGGATGTCACTGACTACAGGTCGGGTGAAAGACCTTAACGACTAAGCGAGCAGAGGGGGACCCGAAATTTCGAATATACCAAAAGTTTTGGGTGGTGTTGTAATGGCTACAACAATAGGTTAAATTCTTTTATTTAACTTAGGTCTTTCAACCTCTCATGAATTAAACATAGTTGAGGGTTTTCCAAAGTTATACATCACTTATGTAAATGGTTGCAAGAAAAAATTCTCTCTATTAGCACATAATTTATTACTATTATACTCTTTTTACCAATTAAAAAAAAATATTTAGAAAATAAGCTCACCACTAAAGTGGACAATTAATTTTTACCACATAATCTATTACTATTATATCCTTTTTACTAATTAAAAAAAAAAAATACAAAATAAACTCACCACTAAAGTGAAAAAATAATTCTTAAATAAGAAGAAAGAAATTAATAAAATAAAATGTGACTAATCATATTATCAATTAAGATTGGTTTTAAATTATATAGAACATATAAATTAAATAATTCTAACATTGAAAACACAAAATACTTATCTTATTTTACAAAATATCTCACATCCACTTAAAAAAATCTAGATAGATACAAAATCTTTCGGATTAATCACATCATTAGGATTTGGTTGATGTTTCGAACCATCTAATAATTAATTAAATTATATTTTTTCTTTATATTATTATTTTAAAAATTAATATATCAATTAAAAAAATATAATTATATATAAAAATAAGTAAAAACCATAATTTATCTCATAATTTCAATAATTTATATAAATTTTATTTTAATATCACACATTGACATAAAAGAATAAAACAATTAATTAAATTATATTTTTCCTTTATATTATTGTTTTAAAAATTAATATATCAATTAAAAAAATAGAGGTAAATGGCAGATTTAGAACAGAGAGGGGAGGACACAGTAGAACATGGAAGCCATTGCTAGAGAAAACACATACTATTTCATTTATCAAGAGGAATATATATATATACATGCAAATGGTAAGTTATAAAGAATAGTTAAGATAACTGACAAACGAATTCTAAACTAACAACGAAACTATTTATAAAACTAATTCTTTAACACTCTGCCTTAATTTTGAGGGCTACATTTTTTTATTCCTAACTTTTGACATTGAAATTCAAAATTAACTTTTCTTAGCGGTTTGGTGAAAATATCCGCTAACTGCTCCTTGGAATCAAAAAATTTGAGAACAATATCACCATCCTTGACAAGTTCACGAATGAAGTAAAAACCAGTGTCGATATGTTTTCTCTTTTGATGAAAGACATCGTTCTTCGATAAGGAAATAGTGGAAGTGTTGTCACAAAGGATTGAAATCGATTCATTTTCTGTATATCCGTAGTCAGAGGGAAGTCTCCTTAGCCACATTGTTTGACATGATGCTAAATTTTCTGCAACGTACTCGACCTCTGTTGAAGATAGTGCAACTATGGGCTGCTTTTTGGATGACCACGAGATCAACTTTCTTCCAAATAGAAAAACATAGCCAGAAGTGCTTTTCTGATCATCAATACAACCTGCATAATCATTGTCTGTATAACCAACAAGCTTACTATCTGTAGAGGTTGCATACGATAAACCATAAGTATATGTACCTGCAATGTATCTTAACACCCTTTTTCCAGCTTTCCAATGACAATATTTCAAAGATTCCATAAACCTGGAAATTTAACTAGCTGCAAATGCTATATCAGGCCTAGTAGCAATAAGATACATAATACTACTAGCAAGTTGCTTATACAAAGTTTCATTAACAACAGTACCCACATCATCTTTACTCAACTTTGTACCAACTTGGATAGGAGTATCCACCACTTTACACCTGTCCATCTTAAACATTTTCAAAATTTCATTCGCATACTTCTGTTGACTCATAAACATACCATATTTTGTTTGTCTCACTTTGATACCTAAGAATTATCTCAATAATCGAAGATCAGTCATTTCAAATTCATTTTTCATTGTAGCTTTAAATTCATCTAACTGCATGTTACCTGTATAAATTATGTCATCAAAATAAAGACATAGTATCAAAATATTACATTGATGATCATTCTTGATATAAAAAATGGGCTCGTGGTCGCTCCTTCTGAAACCATTATTCAACAAGTAATGGTCTATTCGGCTGTACCAAGCTCTTGGAGCTTGCTTCAAGCCATACATCACTTTCTTCAACCTGTACACCTTATGTTCGTGATTTTTTATTTCAAAACTAGGTGGTTGTTGAACATACACTTCTTCATTCAAAACACCATTAAAAAAAGAAGACTTTACATCCATTTGGTAAATCAGCCACTTGTTTTTTTCTGCAATACCTAATACAAATCGAACGGTATCAATTCTTGCCACAGGTGCAAATGTTTCACCATAATCTATTCCAGGTTGTTGTGAAAAACGTTTGGCAACTAATATTGCTTTGTGCTTATCAACTTCACCTCTCTCATTTAACTTTGTTTTAAAAACCCATTTGACACTTATAGAATTTTTATCATCGGGTAAATCAACCAAATCCCAAGTTTGATTTCTTTCAATATAATCGATTTCATTATTCATAGTGTCTACCCCTTCTTTGTCCTTTATAGCCTCTTCAAAAAAGTATGTTGAAATGAAATAAATGCAAAATTTACAATATCATCAACATCATCTTGTGCATAAATA
The DNA here is from genome assembly GCA_034641835.2 of Pinus albicaulis. Lineage (NCBI taxonomy): Eukaryota > Viridiplantae > Streptophyta > Pinopsida > Pinales > Pinaceae > Pinus > Pinus albicaulis. Next base: position 1,162,484,460 of record CM076570.1, on the reverse strand, counting down.
TCACTTAAGTTTCTCATTTTAGGACTATCAGAATCAGACTCAAAAGATGATGAAATTCTACTGCTTAATGAACTACTACTAGTTTTGTCTTGAACCTGTAATCCTGGAGTGATTGTTGCAGGTGCTTGAAGTTCGTCTAACAAAATAAAAGGATCAGGACAAGTATTGTTCTCCATTTCATTCCAAGACTTATCTTCCAGAAATTTCACATCTCGACCTACGACAAATTTCTTAGTTATAGGATTAAACAATCTGTATGCCTTAGATTGATTAGTATATCCTATAAAAATATACTTTTTTCTTCTATCATCAAGTTTTTTTCTTAATTTTTCTGGAACATGAGCGAAAGCAATAGAACCAAATACACGAAAGTGTTAAAAAATTACCTTTTTTCACTCCATGCTTCTTCTGGTACAAAAATTTGAACACTGTGAGTTGGCCATCTATTCAAAATATATACCGAACATGCAACTGCTTCAACCCATAGATCTTTAGAAAAAATTTGTGTTTTAAGCAAACTTTGGGCCATATTCATAATTGTTTGATTCTTTCTTTCTACGACTCCGTTCTGATGTGGAGTATAACTGGTTGTCATTTGTTTTCTAATACCATTTTGTTTTCAAAAATCAATGAATTCATTAGATTCATACTCACCTCCTTTGTCAAACCTCAGAATTTTAATAAACTGGCCACTCTGGTTTTCAACCTCAGCTTTGAACTCCTTAAACTTGGAAAATGTTTCTGATTTATATTTGATGAAATACACCCAAATTTTCCTGCTAAATTCATCAATGAAAGTAAGAAAATAAATACTTCAAGAAATTGATTTTTCTTGCATTGGATTGCACAAATCTATATGAACTAACTCTAATTGTTCTTTGGCTCTATTTGACTCTGAAGTAAAAATATATCGCTTATGTCTACCCATTATACAACTTGTACATGAAGATATATGATCAGACAAAGCAGGCAAACCTTTCAGCATAGATTGTCTTTGCCACAAACTCATACTTTTGATAGGTAAATAACCATATCACAAATGCCACAGATCAGAGTCAGTTGGAATTGAAACATTATTTTCATACAACTTCTCAATTTACAACTGTAATTGATACAACCTATTCTTTGTCATTGGAATCTTTGCAACAAGAGACTTATGTTTATCAACAATCATGCAAGTAGTGTTGTGAAAGCTAACATCATAACCATGTGCATCCAACTGACCAACACTCAAGAAATTATGGTTGAAATTGGGTACATAATAAACATCATAGATATTCTTCACAACATTTTGTTTGGTTAAGATAGGTACAACACCTTTTCCTGAAGCTTTAACCTGACGATCATCACCCAAACCAATAGAGGAACTAAAAGACATAGCAAGATGTGAAAACAAATCACTATGACCAGTCATATTATTACTACATCCACTGTCAACCAAGCAAACATCTTTATTAGGTACTTGCACAATCACTTGGGATGCCAAAAGTAAAGCATTTGATGTTTCACATTCAATGTTTGTCACATTAGCTTTGTTTTTATTCAAAACATATTGTAGTTTTCAACATTCAGACTTATAATGGCCATATTTTTTGGAGTAGTGACATTGAATTTTATATTTATCTATCCACCTATGACCATGATAATTTTGAGACTGCTCTGAATGTGTTTGAGTTACCTGTGGTCTATCACCAGACTAAGACTGTCCTCTACATTTTCCTTTTCTGCCACAAAAACTTTTGCCTCTACCTCGATCCATAGAGGCTTTAGATTTGAAAGCATGCTCTAAATTACTGACATATAAATTAATTCTTGTTTCATGCGCCTCTAAAGAACCAGTTAACTCTTCCACAGATAATTTTTTCAATTCTCTCGATTCAAAAACTGTAACGATCATATCCAATTTTTTAGGGAAACATCTAAGAAATTTTTCAACAATTTTTTAGTCATTAAGTTCTTCACCATTCATCTGAAGCTGATTAACAATACCCATAACTTTAGTCATAAACTGATCAACGGTCTCTGATTCAGTCATTTTAAGTGTTTCAGATTGTGTTCTAAGAGTTTGTAATATTACCATTTTTACTTTATCATTTCCTTGATAACAAACCTTAAGTATATCCCAAATTGCTTTAGAAGTCTTAGCAGTAGTCATTTTAGGAAAAATAGAATCATCTAAGGAATTTAAAATGCATGACTTCGCTCTACCTTCTTTTTGTTTAATTTCATCAAATTTTTTTCTTTGAGCTGCACTCATTCCAGCAATTGTATTTGCGTCAGGTTCTGTGAACCCCAAGTCTATTGATTCCCAAAACCCTAAGCCTTTTAAGCATGCTTTCATTTTAAGGCTCCAAAAATCACAATTTTTCCCACTAAATAGAGGCGTGGGGATCGCAAATTGACTTGATGAAGCCATGTTGTAATAAGTTAGAAATCTGATAAAAAACTTCAAAACCAACAGCTTTCTTCAAAACAAATAAGGCACTCTTAATAAGGCACTCTCTTTTCCCCTCAAATATTTCTTTATTGTACAAATTATGAGACAAATTGAAAAAAAACACACCAACAAATGAATTTCACTAATTTTGATCAAGATCTTCTAAAACGTTAAAAGCTTCAGAAAAGAAACAACACAGGAGACAGGTTTGAACACCAAATTTTCAACAACAAGACCGCTCCAGTGGTTTTGATTTCACCCAAGAACTTGCTACTAAAAATATCCATGTTTCAAAGTATGAGAGAAGAAAAAAATTGAAAATATATGAGAAAAAAACCAAATTTCTGAGAGCAACCACACTAGTTACATGTCTCTTATGTTAATGCTAATTGAGAAAGGTATTTGGCCATCTTTCTGATTTTTGATATACACTTTGTAATCTTCACAAATGTTTATTTCTCCAAATACTATACTAAGTCTTTCGGGCTTTAAAAAATAAATGTTTTACTTTGTAATAGGATTACAAATGGAATGCGGCTCTTTTTGCATGACTTCATCCTCAATCTACAAAAATTCATCCTTCTTCTTCAACTAGTAGGCCGCCCTCTTCACCCACGTTGGTTCTGTCATCTTAGTCATGGAGCAGAAAATATGAAGGTCGTCCTTCCATCTCACCCATGTTGGCTCTGTCATTTTCTTCATGCAGCATCAAACAGGTGGCGGTAGCAAACAAGAAAACAAATTTGAGGCTTCTCTATTGTTGCAGCAAAAAAATCTCCACCATTTTCCCAAGGAAAATGCCAAGGCTCTGATACCATGACAGATTTAGAACAAAGAGGAGAGGGCACAGCAGAACACGGAAGCCATTGTTGGATAAAACACACACTAATTCATTTATCAAGAGGAATATATATATACAGGCAAATGGTAAGTTATGAAGAACAATTAAGATAACTAAAAAATTAATTCTAAACTAACAGTGGAACTATTTCTAAAACTAATTCTTTAACAGTAAAAACCATAATTTATCTCATAATTTAAATGAATTATATAAATTTTATTTTAACTTAATTGTATAATAGGTTTGAAGTAAATTTCAAGGTCTAAATCTATAATTACATTTTACTAAATTTCAAGTACTAGTGGCACTATCATAGGGGTTAAATTTTTCAAAATTGAAATAAAGTTCTTCTCAAACTTCTCGTAGAAGTCTAAGAAAGAGTTACGTGTAAAGGGTAAGGTTAGGTAAAAATCAAGGAAACTAATTTCAAAAATCACTCCAGATGATAAAAGGAAGAAGATTCTCAGTCGGACCTAAAATGGAGAATGATTCATCAGATAAAGCACAATAGTCCAAATTTTTTCTTTTGAATGAGGGAAAGCTCTTTTCGCTGGAGGCCTATAAATTTCAGTTGATAGGAACATTACCATAGCTGTTCAGTGGGAATTCCTTGTTGGAAATGTTTTCATTGATGGAAAAGGAGATTGCAAAGGACGAGCACTTGAAACAGCAACAAGGCAAAGAGTGCATGAGACATGAAGCAGAGGCAGTTTTAGAAGGGTCAGTTGATTGGAGATCTAGAGAGGCAGTAGAGGAGCTTCAAGAGCAAGGAGCAGTATCAGTCAAGGAGCAGAGGTATTTGATTTGAGAAACTAGTTCTGAGTGTGGGAACATATTATAAAAGGAACATTTGAGGTTCTGTGGCAAAAAGGAAACATGTATTGATAGCTGGAATTGTCTATGAAAGTATGAAAAGAGTGTTGAAAAGTTACCTCTTATGCACAGACCATTAGAGGCCATTAAAAGAGTTATGTTTGTGGACAGTGTAAACTCTTTCTGACTGTATCTGAGACTTTAACTATGATTCTGTATATGGTTAAATTAAAATGATGATTGGTCGAAAAGTTTGAATAGCATCCAAACTGGAATTCCTTAGCGTTGATGAATATATGAGATTGATTGATCCTGTTTCGAATTGGGTATTGAATAAGTCACTTTTAAGGAGCTTATAAACTCTGTTATGTATTATGATGCGTAAATATCTAGTACTCAAGACCCAGGTGGGGTCTTCGTTATTATGACAAAATTGAATATGGGTTTCAAGAGTCTGAAGGTTCGAACGCAGAACGAATTTAAGGGCGCAAAGGGAATCTGGTGTGAATTCCTTGTGTTATATACTATGGAGGAATTAGATTTATTATTTCTGTGTTCCAATGATGAAGCTTGATTTATTATGTGATCCCTGTTACGAACACTGCACATGGAAAAGTAATAATTCGACCCACTTGAATCGACATCGAACTGGTGTCAAGCCTCAATAAATAAAATGCTGGGTTAATATATTAATGAAGAACGCAAGTAATGTCATAGTATGTGAGGGATTAGGTATATTTAATTATGCATCAGATATATTTTCTGAATGAATTCCCAGCAATGTATAATCGATAACAAGAGATTGGTCCACCACACTAACTGACGGAAGTCGTCATGAAGAATTATGATACAAAGGAGTCGATTTAAAGTGATTGAGCATGGGAAGTGGAACCTTGAGCAAAGGAGAGGAACCACGAGCGTAGTGAACAATAAAGGTCGGTTTCCAGTTTTGATCGCACCACCTTCGTACGGTAAGCTGTATTTAAGAATTTGGAGCGATCCCATACACTGGGTGATGTGTGTCCCTGAGCGATTTTGGAAAACCACTCTAATCACGCATTATCATTCGTGCATCTAAGCCAAGCGATATCCATCATATCAATGTTGGTTGCACGATATGTTATTAACCATCGATTGAAGAAATGCATTAACAAGTGGGATCCACAGAACATGTATGTATTATAATATGCATCGGGGTTGATATATATTGCAATATTTGATATGTTAAAGTGGAATGCGTGCATAAGAATGGCCTAGAGCTGATTATATGTTTAATGCGTATACACATATTGATTGTTGCTACCTAACTAAGGTTTGCGAGTTAATAGAGGTATGTCTGGTGGCTTTCCATATTAACTACTTATTTAAATTCATAAAATTTAAATGATGGACGTGTGTGAGGGTTAACCATATCGTGATGCTCTAACATTAAATGGAGGCCGTGACCATAGATTGATATAGCGTCGTATGTGAGTTGGATGAAATCATTTTGGATATGTGTAAGGGTTCTATGTGGCGTGGTTATTTTATTGCATAGGCCCAGAGGCTTTTACAGTCTTTTGAATGAGGTTCCTAAAATTAGAAGAATTGCTAGGTTTAAACTAGACTGAGTACAGAGGTGTAGGCGGGTGGTTATATATGCAAGAGGATTTGATTAACATCTCAAATCTCAGATTTGAGATGCTAAAGATTTCAGATTTAGTTGGTTAATTTCCATTTCAGTAAACAGAGTATCAAAACTGCCCAGATCAGAGAACGTAAGCAGGCAGCCCGAGAACAGACATTGGTAATGAACAGACATCACCCAGATTCATATGTATTTGAGAATAAAACCTAAAAAGAAGTTATATATGTAGTTGGTGCACACAAGTATAATTAACAGATGAATAGACACAGAGGTGAACCAAAATATATAGGAGAGTCACTCAACAGCAGCAGAAAAGACAAATCCAGTAAAGCCAAAATCCAGAAAAGGAGCTGCTTGGAGTTGGAATGTGTAACTGAAAATGTGAATGTAAATGTTGAAATTAATTTATTCACATTGTTGTGATGCAAAGGCAAGTATCAAAAGGAAAAATAAAAATCCCATTGTAACATTGAAATTTGTACATATTGTTATATTTTTAATGAGTTGGACAAAGAAATGAGAAGGCCGAAGTCAAAAATTCATGACTGTTCACTCCAAATTCCTTATGAAATACAAACAGTCATGTGATGAACTCTATATATAATATCAACTTGATATGCATAGAGTGGTTAGAGAGAGTAAGGATAGAGAATGTAAAGTATATAAGATTGAGGTAGAGAAGATAAGGAAGAGAGGAGCAGAAAGAGATGCTACAGAACAAAGCTGATATCTGAGGTAAATCATCAAACATTCCTTTTGATTAATTGAGGAAGTTGGAGCTTCCCTATCAAGTTGAAGTTTGATTGTTATCAGTTTTAGCTGACTGAGGTTGGAGCCTCCCGTAGGGTGGTGCCTGCAGAAAATTGAAGGGAGTTGGAGCTTCCTTGCAAGTTGTAGCTTGCAGAATTGATGTTGGAGCCTCCTGTAGGTTGGTGCCTACAAAAAAATAGTGGTGAGAGGGAGTTGGAGCTTGCCTTTGCATCACAACAATAATAATATGTGGTTTTCTCCCTTTATGGGTTTCTACTTATATTTTTTGTCTCTATCTATGTTGCCTATGTGTTGAGATGATTTACCAAATCTTCTTATTGTTTGCTGCTCTCATAATAAGTTTGATGTCACATTAATTTAATACTTGCTGCAACATTTTAAGACTGTTCATATACTAGGGTTGGTTATAAAAGTAAGCTGTAAATAAGTTGATGAAAATTTAAAAACTCATGTATGTGTTAAACTGATTCACCCCCCCCCCCCCTCTCAGTTTAATTAAGAATTCAACAATTGGTATCATAGCAGGTTCCTTTTGTATCAGTTTAACAACTAAAAGGAGACCCTAGGTTCCTAAGATGGCTAGTAAAGAGGGATGCTCAACCAATAAAGCCCCTTTTTTCATTGTTGCAAATTATGCCTTCTGGAAAATCAGAATGAGGACATACATAATGTCTCTAGGAATAGAATTTTGGGCTGTTGTGGAATTAGGATATGCCCCAAAGGCAATTGACTCAGAGAAAGAAACAAAAAAATATTTTGTAGCTAACGCAAAAGCCATGAATGCCATCATAAATGGATTGTGTGAGGCATATTTTATCAAAGTAATGCACAAAGACACTACCAAAGAGATGTGGGATACCCTAGAGAAAATCCATGAGGGAGACAAGAAGGTAAATACTGCCAAACTTCAAGTCTATATAGCCCAGTTTGAGAACTTAAAAATGAATGATGATGAAGACATTGCCAGCTTCTTTCTGAGGGTTGCAGAAATAGTAAATAACATGAAGGCTCTAGGGGAGACCATAAAATAAGTTGTAATTGTACAAAAAATTCTAAGATCTGTTCCACCCAGTTTTAATGCCAAGGTGTCTGCAATAGAAGAAACAACTGATTGGGAAACCTTGACCATGAACCAACTACCTAGAAATCTAACAGCATATGAGATGAGGCTCCCATAGAATAAGCCAAGTACAAGGGAGGCAGCCTTTAAAATATAAAAGAATAAAGAAGAAAAGGAAGAATTATTCTCTTGCTCGGATGAGGAAGAAGATAAATTTATCAAGAAATTGGATGGAGGCTCTAGTAAATACAACGGTAAACTTCATTTAAAATGCTTTAACTGTGGAAGAGTTGGACACTATGCTGTTAAGTGTCATCACAAGAAAGTAAGGAATTAGGCTCAAGAATCAGAGAAAAATACATCAAAGAACTGGCAGAAAGGAAAGAAGTTGAGTAGAAAATCCTTCTATGCTCAACAAGACAGCAGTGCATCTGAAGACTTAGATGAACCTTCAAGTGAAGAAGGAACCTCTGAATTTTTACTCATGGGCATAGAAGAACTTGAAGGACTCCTGCTAGAAGATGAAGAAGAAGGCGAAGTTGACCTTGAGGGGGAGATAAGAAGTGATCTAGAGGAGATTGACAGACCCAAACTGAAGTGCAGAAAACAAAATGACATTCTCCTCAAGTATGTAAGAGAAGAGAAAAATTCAGAATCCATCATACAGTTGAAGGTAGAGCTTGAAAAAGCCAAGAAGATAGAAGACATGTTACTTCAGCAAATCAATGATAAAACTCGAGAACAAGAGAAGCTGGAAGAAGAAGTTGTATGTCTGAGGAAGAAATTAGAAAATGCTCAGAGGAAAGTATCTACAAATTCCTCTCAAACACCAAGCTCTAGTAAGTTGAACGAAATTTTGTATGCTCAAAGATCTCCTATGATAAAAACGGGAACAGGATATGAAGCAGAATCAAGTAAAAGAAAAGAAAAGGAAAATAAAGATATTATTTATGTAAAATAAAATAATAATGATGAAGCAGCTCAAACAATTCCTACAAAAGAAGAAAGAAGTAATGAGGAAGACAGAAATCAGATGAAACCTCTAGTAACAAAGAATGCAGTAAATACTAAGACAACCGAAAAAGTATCATATGCCGCTGAGTATGTCAAATTTGGAAGCCATCAAAGGAGATTCTTCCATCCTATGAATAATTCCACCTGTTATGTCTACCACAAGCTGGGACACATTACTACATATTGTCATGCAAGCAGGAGTAATTCAAACTAGAGAAAGATGCAAACAGTGAAGAGACTATCTCAAACAAACAAATGGAGAAGACAACCTTACATTAGGTATGCAAATAGTTTCTATGGTTATTGTTTTTATTGTAAGGAATTTTTCCATAAGATCATTGAGTGTAGAAAGTATGGACAAAGATTGATGTTCAACACCTCAAGGAGGTTTATGAATCAAAGAAATTTTTTTCATACTCACAATTCTGCAAAAATTATGATCAAATGTTGTGTATGCAATCAAGTTGGACATATGCCTTCCAAATGTCCCCTCAGAAGAAGTAGTTCATCACCTCACAAAAGATACCAAGCAAAAGGGTGCTTCCAGTGGATGAAGAAGGTGAATAAATGTGACTTGGCTCTAACTGCTCAAGACCTGAAAAGCCAGTGGTATTTCGATAGTGGCTGCTCAAAACACATGATTGGAGACAGAAGCAAGTTTATAACTCTTGATGAAAATAAATCTGGCAATGTTACTTTTGGAAATGATAAATTAGGAAAAATAAAAGGAAAATGCTCAGTCAGCCTAGACAATGGCAGAGGAAAGGCCCAAGATATATTATTTGTAGATGGACTGAAAGAAAATTTTCTAAGTGTCAGTCAAATGTGTGATAAAGGTTGTGAAGTTATTTTTAGAGCACAAGATTGTGAAGTCAGATCAAGCACCACAGGTAAGACTCTCCTCAAAGGAGTTCGAACAGAGAGTAATGCTTACATTGTGAAAGAGGAAGATGAAGCATTTCATCTTAGCAAACTTGAGGAGTCATGGTTATGGCATAAAATTTTGGGACATCTCAGCTTCGATCACATCATCAAACTAAGCAAGAAGAAAGCTGTCAGAAACATGCCAGAAATAAAAAGACCTTCTAATACCATATGAAAATCATGTCAATTAGGCAAACAAACCCACACTTCATTTAAGGCCAAAGATGATTTATCAACAAGAAGACCACTATAGCTTATGCACATGGACCTGTGTGGACCTACAAGAACTAAAACACCAAGTGGAGAAACCTAATTCATGATGATAATAGATGATCTCTCTAGAATGACATGGGTTGCGTTTCTCAAGAATAAATTAGAAGCTCTGGAAAAATTCAAAATATTCAAAGCTTTAGTAGAAAATAAGACCGGATGCAAGCTGAAATGCATCAGATCAGATAGAGGAGGTGAATTCACATATTATGACTTTTTAGACCTATGCAATGAACATGGCATAAAGCAGCAATTTACTATTACAGGGACACCTCAGCAAAATGGAGTAGCAGAGAGACAAAACAGATATGTACAACAAATTGCCAAAGCCATGATGCAAGAGAGTAATATTCCTCAAACCTTTTGGGCAGAGGCAGTACACACAGCGGTGCATATCCTTAATAAAGCTCACTTAACGCCAAGCAGTGACAAGACTCCCTATGAACTATGGCATGGAAAACCAGCTTCAATCAAACATTTTAGAATCTTTGGAAGAAAGTGTTACATAGATAATAATGATGAAAATCTTGGGAAATTTGATGCAAGAGCAGATGAAGGGATATTTCTAGGATATGCATCCAAAAGTAAAGGGTATAGGTGCTACAACAAGACTCTTCGAAAAATAGTAGAAATCATTGACGTGAGATTTGATGAAGAACTTCAAAAAAATACAAGAGATACAGACTGCAGCCATCCATCAGACGGTCATGAAGAAGAAAATGAAGATGATGATGAAACCAGCAAGACAACAGAAGATGCTTAACTGAGCTTGAAAGCCCCATCAAGATACACTCAGAAGTAACATCCTGAAAATTAGATCATTAGAGACAAAAGAGTAGGGGTCCAGACAAGAAGGCAACTAACTGAACAGACAGAAGAAGTATACATAGCCATGTTATCACAAACAGAGCCAAAGAATTTTGAAGAAGCCAGCAACGACAAGTCTTGGCTGAATGCTACGAATGTAGAATTGTACCAAATTGAGAAAAACAGTACCTGGGAACTAGTTCCTAGACCCACTAAGAAAAATGTCATAGGCTCAAAATCGGTATTCAAAAATAAAATGAATGAGGAAGGACAGGTAATCAGGAATAAAGCCAGACTTGTCTGCAAAGGATATTCACAAATCGAAGGACTTGATTACGATGAAACATTTTCCCCTGTAGCCAGAATGGAAGCCATCAGAATGTTTCTAGCCTTTGCATGCTACCAAGACTTCAAGGTATATCAAATGGATGTGAAATCTGCTTTTTTGAATGGAGATCTAGAAGAAGAAGTCTACATGGAACAACCAGAAGGTTTCTCTTTAATAGAGAAATAAAACTATGCTTGCAAACTGAATAAGTCTTTGTATGGACTGAAATAGGCTCCTCGTGCTTGGTACTCAAGACTGGATAAGTATTTGCAAAAACAAGTCTTTAACAGAGGTGGAGTAGACAACAATCTATACATAAAAACCCATGAAAGTGAACTCTTGATTGCTGTAGTATATTTTGATGACATTATGTTTGGAAGCAACAGAGATGAACTAGCAAAAGGGTTTGCTGAGGAGATGAAATCAGAGTTTGAGATGTCCATGATTGGAGATCTCAGTTTCTACTTAGCACTTCAAATTCAGCAAAATAACACAGGTACATTCATCTCACAGGAAAAATACTTAAAAGAAATGTTGAAAAAGTTCAAAATGGAGGACTGCAAACATGTGTGAACTCCCATGATTACGAGATGCAAGATGTGTGCTGATGATGGATCTGCTGACATAAATAAAAAACTCTACAGATCCATGAAAGGAAGTCTATTGTATCTGACAGCATCAAGACTAGACATCATGCTAGCAGTAGGACTAGTGGCTAGATATCAAGAAGAACCTAACCAAAATCATCTTCTTGCAGTCAAAAGAATATTCATATATCTACAAGAAACTGCACAGTATAGACTTTGGTATCCTAAAGGCAAAAGCTTCACTTTGACAGAATACAATGATGTAGATTGGGCCAACTGTGTGGATGACAGGAAAATCACAAGTGGAGGTGCATTCTATTTAGGAGAAAGTCTGGTGGCATTGTTAAGCAAGAAACAAACATATATCTTTCTCTCTACAACAGAAGCAGAATATATAGCAGCAGCAGCATGTTGTACACAAGTCATGTGGATGAAGCAAACCCTCCAAGACATGAAGGTAAGAATTGATGAACCTATATCAATCAAATGTGATAATACAAGTTCTATAAGTATATCTAAAAATCCTGTGCTTCACTCAAAAACTAAACATATCCCAATCAAGTATCATTTTCTCCAAGAACAAGTGGCTTAGAAGGTAGTAAAGTTGGAATATGTACCAAAAAAAGAACAGACAGTTGATATATTTACCAAACCTCTTGCTAGAGAACCATTTGAATATTTGAGATATAGACTAGGGGTAGTATCTGTAGATGCTACTCTCTGATATAATGAGAAAGCACAATTCCAGGGGGAGATCAACCAAAAAGGGAAGCATGAAATAGGTCCTCAGGATCAAAGGATTATGGAAAGAATACATCCAGCATAAAAGAGTCAATGAAAAGGCTGAAGGGTCAGTATTTTAGATTTAGTCCAAAGTTTGGAGTAGCAGGGTACAAAGTCAGAAGATCTTAGAGAGAAGAAATGCAAGAAATGTTGAAAAATAAAAGGATAAAATCAAAGAATCAAAGGATAGAATCTACACTAAGAAATGTGCAACCCTTTTCCATTGATGTCAAAGGGGGAGGAAAAGAAAAAAGGGGCTTCTAAACGGAAAGCAGAGGAAGCGTATTGCTATCAATGCCAAAGGGGGAGACTGTTGGAAATGTTGTCATTGATGGCAAAGGAGATGGAAAAGGAGGAGCACTTGAAATAGCAACAAGGCAAAGAGAGCATGAGACATGAAGCAGAGGCAGTTTTAGAAGGGTCAGTTGATTGGAGATCTGGAGAGGAAGCAGAGGAGCTTCAAGAGCAAGGAGCAGTATCAGTCAAGGAGCAGAGGTATTTGATTTGAGAAACTGGTTTTGAGTGTGGGAACATATTATAAAAGGAACATTCGAGGTTCTGTGGCAAAAATGAAACATGTATTGACAGCTGGAATTGTCTATGCAAGTATGAGAAGAGTGTTGAAAAGTTACCTCTTATGCACAGACCATTAGAGGTCATTAAAAGAGTTATGTTTGTGGACAGTGTAAACTCTATATCTGACTGTATCTGAGACTTTAACTGTGATTCTGTATATGGTTAAAGTAAATTGATGATTGGTCGAAAAGTTTGAATAACATCCAAACTGGAATTCCTGAGCGTTGATGAATATATGAGATTAACTGATCCTGTTTCGAATTGGGTATTGAATAAGGCACTTTGAAGGAACTTATAAACTCTGTTATGTTTTATGATGTGTAAAGATCTGGGACTCAAGACCCAGGCGGGGTCTTCTTTATTATGACAAAATTGAATATGGGTTTTAAGAGTCTGAAGGTTCGAATGTATAATGAATTTAAGGGCGCAAATGGAATCTGGTATGAATTCCTTGTGTTATATATTATGGAGGAATAAGATTTATTCTTTTTGTGTTCCAATGATGAAGCTTGATTTAGTATGTGATCCCTTTTACGAAGATTGCACATGGAAAAGTAATAATTTGACCCGCTTGAATCGACATTGAACTGGTGTCAAGCCTTGATAAATAAAATGCTAGGTTAATCTATTGATGAAGAGCACAAGTAATGTCACAGTATATGGGAGATTAGGTATATTTAATTATGCATCGGATATACTGTTTGAATGAAGTCCCTACAGTGTTTAATCGATACCAAGAAATCGGTCCACCGCACTAACTTATGGAAGTCGTCATGAAGAATTATGATACAAAGGAGTCGATTTACAGTGATTGAGCAGGGGAAGTGGAACCTTGAGCAAAGGAGAGGAACCATGAGCGCAGTGAATGGTAAAGGTGGGTTTCCGGTCTTGATCGCACCACCTTCGTACTGTATTTAATAATTTGGAGTGATCCCATACACTGGGTGACGCGTGTCCTTGAGCGATTTTGGAAAACCACTCTCATCACGCATTATCGTTCGTGCATCTAAGCCAAGCAATATCCGTCAGATCAGTGTTGGCTACGCGATATGTTATTAACCGTCGATTGAAGAAATGCATTAACAAGTGGGCTCCGCGGAACATGTATGTATTATAATATGCATCGGGGTTGATATATATTGCAATATTTGATATATTAAAGTGGAATGTGTGCATAAGAATGGCCTGGAGTTGATTATATGTTTAATGTGTATAGACATACTGATTGTTGCTGCCTAAATAAGGTTTGCGAGTTAATAGAGGTATGTCTGGTGGCTTTCCATATTAACTGCTTATTTAAATTCATAAAATTTAAATGATGGATGTGTGTGAGGGTTAACCATATCGTGACGCTCTAACATTGAACGGAGGCCGTGACCATAGATTGAGATAGCATCGTATGTGAGTTGGATGACATCGTTTTGGATATGTGTAAGGGTTCTATGTGGCATGGTTGTTTTATTGCATAGGCCTGGGGGCTTTTACAGGCTTTGAAGGATGTTCCTATAGTTAGAAGAATTGCCAGGTTTAAACTGGACTGAGTACAGAGGTGTAGGCAGGTGGTTATATATGCAAGAGGATTTTACTAACATCTCAAATCTCAAGTATGAGATGCTAAAGATTTCAGATTTAGTTGTTTAATTGCCAGTTCAGTAAACAGAGTATCTAAACTTCCCAGATCAGAGAACGTAAGCAGGCAGCCCGAGAATAGAGATTGGTAATGAATAGACATCGCTCAGATTCATATGTAATTGAGAATAAAACCTGAAAAGAAGTTATATATGTAGCTGGTGCACACAAGTATAATGAACAGATGAATAGACATAGAGGTGAACCAAAATATACAGAATAGTCACTCAACAGCAGTAGAAAAGACAAATCCAGTAAAGCCAAAATCCAGAAAAGGAGTTGTGTGGAGTTGAAATGTGTAACTGAAAATGTGAATGTAAATGTTGAAATTAATTTATTTACATTGTTGTGATGCAAAGGCAAGTATCAAAAGGAAAAAGAAAAATACTATTGTAACATTGAAATTTGTACATATTTTTATATTTTTAATGAGTTGGACAAATAAATGAGAAGGCAGAAGTCAAAAAGTCATGACTGTTCACTCCAAATTCCTTGTGAAATACAAACATTCATGTGATGAACTCTATATATAATATCAACTTGATATGCATAGAGTGGTTATAGAGAGTAAGGATAGAGAATGTAATGTATAGAAGATTGAGGTGGAGAAGATAAGGAAGAGAGGAGTAGAAAGAGATGCTACAGAATAGAGCTGATATCTAAGGTAAATCAGCAAACATTCCTTTTGATTAATTGAGGAAGTTGGAGCTTCCATATAGAGTTGAAGCTTGATAGCTGTCAGTTGTAGCTGACTGAGGTTGGAGCCTCCTATAGGGTGGTGCCTGCAGAAAATTGAAGGGAGTTGGAGCTTCCTTGTAAGTTGTAGCTTGCAGAATTGAGGTTGGAGCCTTCTCTAGGTTGGTGCCTGTAGACAAATATTGGTGAGAGGGAGTTGGAGCTTTCCTTTGCATCACAACAATAATTAGATGTGGTTTTCTCCCTTTATGGATTTCCACTTACATTTGTTGTCTCTATCTATGTTGCCTATGTGCTGAGATGATTTACCAAATCTTCTTAATGTTTGTTGCTCTCATAATAAGTTTGATGTCACATTAATTTAATACTTGCTGCAACATATTAAGACTGTTCATATACTAAGGTTGGTTATAAAAGTAAGCTGTAAATAAGTTGATGAAAAATTTAAAACTCATGTATGTGTTAAACTGATTCACCCCCTCGATTTAACCAAAGATTCAACAATTGGTATCAGAGAAGGTTCCTTTTGTATCAGTTTAACAACTGAAAGGAGATCCTAGGTTCCCAGGATGGCTAGTAAAGAAAGATGCTCAACCATTAAAGCCCCTTTTTTCACTGGTGCAAATTATACCTTCTAGAAAATCAGAATGAGGACATACATAATCTCCCTAGGAATATTATTTTGGGTTGTGGTGGAATTAGGATATGCCCCAAAGGAAAATGACTCAAAGAAAGAAACCAAACAAGATTTTGTAGCTAACGCAAAATCCATGAATGCCATATTAAATGGATTGTATGAGGCATAGTTTATCAAAGTAATGCACAAAGACACTACCAAAGAGATGTGGGATACCCTAGAGAACATCCATGAGGGAGACAAGAAGGTAAAGACTGCCAAAATTCATGTCTATAGAGCCCAGTTTGAGAACCTAAAAATGAATGATGATGAAGACATTTATAGCTTCTTTCTAAGGGTTGCAGAAATAGTAAATAACATGAAGGCTCTAGGAGAAACCATAAAATAAGTTGTAATTATACAACAGATTCTAAGATCTCTTCCACCCAGTTTTAACCCCAAGGTGTCTCCAATAGAAGAAACAGCTGATTGGGAAACCTTGACCATGAACCAACTACTTGGAAATCTAACAGCTTATGAGATGAGGCTCCCATAGAAGAAGCCAAGTACGAGGGAGGCAGCCTTTAAAACAGAAAAGAAGAAAGAAGAAGAGGGAGACATATTCTCTTTCTCGGATGAAGAAGAGGCAAAATTTGTCAAGAAATTGGATAGAGGCTCAGGTAAATACAAAGGTAAACTTACTTTCAAATGATTTAACTGTGGAAGATTTGGACACTATGCTGCTAAGTGTCCTCACAATAAAGCAAGGAATCAGGCTCAAGAGTCAGAGAAAAATAAATCAAAGAACTGGCAGAAAGGAAAGAATGTCAGCAGAAAATCCTTCTATGCTCGACAGACCTTCGATTACATGCAGACTCGGATGAGCCCCAGTGAAGAAGGAACCTCTGAATTTTTACTCATAACCGCAGAAGAACTTGAAGGACTCCTGCTAGAAGATGAAGAAGAAGAAGGTGAAGTCGACCTTGAGGGGGAACTAAGAAGTGCTCTGGAGGAGATTGATAGACTCAAACTGAAGTGCAGAAAACAAAAGGACATTCTCCTCGAGTATGTAAGAGAAGAGAAAAATTCATAAGTCCTCATGCAGCTAAAGGTTGATCTTGAAGAAGCCAAGAAGATAGAAGACATGTTACTTCAGAAAATCAAGGATAAAACTCGAGAACAAGAGAATCTGGAAGAAGAAGTAGTATTTCTGAGGAAGAAATTATAAAATTCTCAGAGGAAAGTGTCTACAAATTCCTCTCAAACAACAAGCTCTAGTAAGTTGAACGAAATTCTCGATGCTAAAATATCTCCTCTTATAAAAATGGGAATAGGCTATGAAGGAGAATCAAGTAAAAGCAAAGAAAAGGAAAACAGAGAGATTATTTTCGTAAAAGCAACGAAGAATGATGAAGCAGCTCAAACAATTCCTACAAAAGAAGAAACATGTAATGAGAAAGACAGAGATCAGAAGAAACCTCTAGTAACAAAGAAGGCAATAAATACTAAGACAACAAAAAAAGGATCATATGCCCCTGAGTATGTCAAATTTGGAAGCCATCAAAGGAGATTCTTCCCTCCTATGAAGAATGCCACCTGTTATTTCTGCCACAAGCTGGGACACATTGCTGCATATTGTCATGCAAGAAGGAGTAATTCAAACCAATAAAAGATGCAAACAGTAAAGAGACTGTCTCAAACAAACAAATGGAGAAGACAACCTTACATCAGGTATGCAAATAGTTTCTATGGTTACTATTTTTATTGTAAGGAATTTGGCCATAAGATCATTGAGTGTAGAAAGTATGGACAAATATTGATGTTCAACACCTCAAGGAGGTTTATGAATCAAAGAAATTTTGTTCATACTCACAATTCTGCAAAAATTATGATCAAATACTGTGTATGCAATCAAGATGGACATATTCCTTCCAAATGTCCCATCAGAAGAAGTAGTTCATCAACTCACAAAAGATACCAAACAAAAGGGTTCTTCTAGTGGATAAAGAAGGTGAATAAATGTGACTTGGCTCTAACTGCTCAAGACCTGAAAAGCCATTGGTATTTGGATAGTGTCTACTCAAAACACATGACTGGAGATAGAAGCAAGTTTATAACTCTTGATGAAAAGAAATATGGCAATGTTACTTTTAACAATGATAAATAAAGAAAAATAAAAGGAAAAGGCTCAGTCAGCCTAGAAAATGGCAGAGGAAAGGCCCGAGATGTTTTATTTTTAGATGGGATGAAAGAAAATTTGCTAATTGTCAGTGAAATGTGTGAAAAAGGTTGTGAAGTTCTTTTTAGAGCACAAGATTGTGAAGTCAGATCAAGCGCTATAGGTAAGACTCTACTCAAAGGAGTTCGAATGGAGAGTAATGTTTACATTGTGAAAGAGGAAGATGAAGCATGTCATCTTACCAAACTTGAGGAGTCATGGTTATGGCATAAAAGGTTAGGACATCTTAGCTTCGATCACATCATCAAACTAAGCAAGAAGAAAGCTATCAGAAACATGTCAGAAATAAAAAGGCCTTCTAATACCATATGAAAATCATGTCAATTAGGTAAACAGACCCGCACTTCCTTTAAGGCCAAATATGAGTTATCAACAAGAAGACCACTACAGCTTGTGCACATGGACCTGTGTGGACCTGCAAGAACTAAAACACCAAGTGGAGAAACCTACTTCATGCTGATAATAGATGATTTCTCTAGAATGACATGGGTTGCATTTCACAAGAATAAATCGGAAGCTCTAGAAAAATTCAAAATATTCAAAGCTTTAGTAGAAAATCAGATCAGATGCAAGCTGAAATGCATCAGATCAGACAGAGGAGGTGAATTCACAGATTATGACTTTCTAGACCTATGCAATGAACATGGCATAAAGCAACAATTTACTATTGTAGGGACACCTTAGCAGAATGGAGTAGCAGAGAGACAAAACAGATATGTACAACAAATTACCAGAGCCATGATGCAAGAGAGTAATATTTCTCAAACCTTCTGGGCAGAGGCAGTACACACAATGATGCATATCCTTAATAAAGCTCACTTAAGGCCAAGCAGTGACAAGACTCCCTATGAACTATGGCATGGGAAACTAGCTTCAATCAAACATTTTAGAATCTTTGGAAGCAAATGTTACATAAATAATAATGATGAAAATCTTGGGAAATTTGATGCAAGAGAATATGAAGGGATATTTCTAGGATATGCATCCAAAATTAAAGGGTACAGGTGCTACAACAAGACTCTTCGGAAAATAGTAGAAAACATTGACGTGAGATTTGATGAAGAACTTCAAAAAAATACAAGAGATACAGACTGCATCCATCCATCAAACATTCATGAAGAAGAAAACCAAGATGATGATGAAACCAACAAGAGAACAGAAGATGTTGAACTGAGCTCAAAATCCCCCTCAAGATACACTCAGAAGAACCATCCTGAAGATCAGATCATTAGAGACAAAAGAGTAGGGGTCTAGACAAGAAGGCAACTAACTGAACAGATAGAAGAAGTATACACAGCCATGTTTTAACAAATAGAGCCAAAGAAATTTCAAGAAGCCAGCAAGGACAAGTCTTGGGTGAATGCTATGAATGAAGAATTGGACCAAATTGAGAAAAACAATACCTGGGAACTAGTTCCTAGACCCACTGAGAAAAATGTGATAGGCTCAAAATGGGTATTCAAAAATATAATGAATGAGGAAGGATAGGTAATCAGGAATAAAGCCAGACTTGTCTGCAAAGGATATTCACAAATCGAAGGACTTGATTACGATGAAACATTTTCCCCTGTAGCTAGAATGGAAGCCATCAAAATGTTTCTGGCCTTTGCATGCTACCAGTACTTCAAGGTATATCAAATGGATGTGAAATCTGCTTTTCTGAATGGAGATCTAGAAGAAGAAGTATACATGGAACAACCAGAAGGTTTCTCTTTAACAGAGAAATAAAAATATGTGTGCAGACTGAAGAAGGCTCTGTATGGACTGAAACATGCTCTTCATGCTTGGTACTCAAGACTGGATAAGTATTTGCAAAAACAAGGCTTTAACAGAGGTGGAGTAGAGAACAATCTATACATAAAAACCCATGAAAGTGAACTCCTGATTGTTGTATTATATGTTGATGACATTATGTTTAGAAGCAACAGATATGAACTAGAAAAAGGGTTTGTTGAGGAGATGAAATCAGAGTTTGAGATGTCCATGATTGGAGAGCTCAGTTTCTACTTAGGACTTCAAATTCAGCAAAAGAACATAGGTACATTCATCTCACAAGAAAAATACTTAAAAGAAATGTTGAAAAAGTTCAAAATGGAGGACTGCAAACCTGTGTCAACTCCCATGATTAGGGGATGCAAGCTATGTGATGATGATGGATCTGCTGACATAAATAAAAAAATCTACAGATCCATGATAGGAAGTCTGTTGTATTTGACAGCATCAAGACCAGACATCATGCTAGCAGTAGCACTAGTGGCTAGATATCAAGAAGCACCTAACTAAAATCATCTTCTTGCAGTCAAAAGAATATTTAGATATCTACAAGGAACTGCACAGTATGGACTTTGGTATCCTAAAGGAAAAAGCTTCACTTTGATAGCATACACATATGTAGATTGGGCCAGCTGTGTAGATGACAGGAAAAGTACAAGTGGAGGTGCATTCTATTTAGGAGAAATTCTGGTGGCATGGTTAAGCAAGAAATAAACATATATCTCTCTCTCTACAACAGAAGCATAATATATAGCAATATTAGCATGTTGTACACAAGTCATGTGGATGAAGCAAACCCTCCAAGACATGAAGGTAAGCATTGATTAACCTATATCAATCAAATGTGATAATACAAGTGCTATAAGTATATCTAAAAATCCTATTCTTCACTCAAAAAATAAACATATCCCAATCAAGTATCATTTTCTCTGAGAACAAGTGGCTTAGAAGGTAGTAAAGCTGGAATATGTACCAACAAAAGAATAGACAACTGATATTTTTACCAAACCTCTTGCTAGAGAACCATTTGAATATTTGAGAGATAGACTAGGGGTAGTATCTATAGATGCTACTCTTTGATATACAGAGAAAGCACAGTTTCAGGGGGAGAAAAAAAATGAAAATATCATTCCAGAGGGAGATCAACCAACAAGGGAAGAATGAAATAGGTCCTCATGATCAAAGGATTATGGAAATAATACATCCAACATAAAAGAGACAATGAAAAGGTTTAAGGGTTAGTATTTCAGATTTTATCCAAAGTTTGGAGCAGCAGTGTATAAAGTCAGAAGATCTCAGAGAGAATAAATGCAAGAAATGTTGAAAAAATAAGAAGGATAAAATCAAAGAATCAAAGGATATAATCTATACTAAGAAATGTGCAACCCTTTTCCATTGATGTCAAAGGGGGAGGAAAAGCAAAAAGGGGCTTCTAAAAGGAAAGCGAAGGAAGTGTATTGCCATCAATGCCAAAGGGGGAGACTACTGGAAATGTTGTCATTGATGGCAAAGGAGATGGAAAAGGAGGAGCACTTGAAACAGCAACAAGGCAAACAGAGCATGAGACATGAAGCAGAGGTAGTTTTAGAGGGGTCAGTTTATTGGAGATCTGGAGAGGAAGCAGAGGAGCTTCAAGAGAAAGGAGCAGTATCAGTCAGGGAGCAAAGGTATTTTATTTGAGAAACTGGTTCTGAGTGTGGGAACATATTATAAAAGGAACATTTGAGGTTCTGTGGCAAAAAGGAAACATGTATTGACAGTTGGAATTGTCTATGAAAGTATGAAAACAGTGTTGAATAGTTACCTCTTATGCACAGACCATTAGAGGCCATTAAAAGAGTTATGTTTGTGGACAGTGTAAAATCTATATGTGACTGTATCTGAGACTTTAACTGCAATTCTGTATATGGTTAAAGTAAATTGATGATTGGTCGAAAAGTTTGAATAGCATCCAAACTAGAATTCCGGAGCATTGATGAATATATGAGATTGACTGATCATGTTTCAAATTGGGTATTGAATAAGGCACTTTGAATGAACTTATAAACTCTGTTATTTATTCTGATGCGTAAAGATTTGGGACTGAAGACCCAGGTGGGGTCTTTGTTATTATGACAAAATTGAATATGGGTTTCAAGAGTTTTAAGGTTCGAACGCAGAACGAAGTTAAGGGCGCAAAGGGAATCTAGTGCAAATTTCTTGTGTTATATATAATGGAGGAATTAGATTTATTCTTTCTGTGTACCAATGATGAAGCTTGATTTAGTATGTGATCCCTTTTACAAAGACTGCACATGGAAAAGTAATAATTTGACCTGCTTGAATCGACATCGATCTAGTCTCAAGCCTCAATAAATAAAATGCTAGGTTAATCTATTGATGAAGAGCGCAAGTAATGTCACAGTATATGAGGGATTAGGTATATTTAATTATGCATCGGATATACTGTCTGAATGAAGTCCCTACAGTGTTTAATCGATACCAAGAGATTAGTCCACCGCACTAACTTACAGTGATTGAGCAGGGGAAGTGGATCTTTGAGCAAAGGAGATGAACCACGAGCGCAGTGAACAGTAAAGGCAGGTTTCCGGTTTTGATCGCACCACCTTCGTAGTTTAAGCTGTATTTAAGAATTTGGAGCGATCCCATACACTGGGTGACGCGTGTCCTTGAGAAATTTTGGAAAACCACTCTCATCACGCATTATCATTTGTGCATCTAAGCCAAGAGATATCCTTCGGATCAGTGTTGGCTACACAATATGTTATTAATCGTCGATTGAAGAAATTCATTAACAAGTGGGCTCCACAAAACATGTATGTATTATAATATGCATCGGGGTTGATATATATTGCAATATTTGATGTATTAAAGTGGAATGGGTGCATAAGAATGGCCTGCAGCTGATTATATGTTTAATGCGTATACACATATTGATTTTTGCGGCCTAACTAAGGTCTACGAGTTAATAGAGGTATGTATGGTGGCTTTCCATATTAACTTCTTATTTAAATTCATAAAATTTAAATGATGGACGTGTGTCAGGGTTAACCATATCGTGATGCTCTAACATTGAACATAGGCCATGACCATAGATTGATATAGCATCATATGTGAGTTGGATGACATCGTTTTGGATATGTGTAAGGGTTCTATGTGGCGTGGTTGTTTTATTGCATAGGCCTGGGGGATTTTACAGTTTTTGAAGGAGGTTCCTATAGTTAGAAGAATTGCCAGGTTTAAACTGGACTGAGTACAGAGGTGTAGGCAGGTGGTTATATATGCAAGAGGATTTGATTAACATCTCAAATCTAAGATTTGAGATACTAAAGATTTCAGATTTAGTTGTTTAATTGCCAGTTCAGTAAACAGAGTATCAAAACTACCCAAATCAGAGAACGTAAGCAGGTAGCCCGAGAACAGGGATTGGTAATGAACAGACATCGCCCAAATTCATATGTATTTGAGAATAAAACCTGAAAAGCAGTTATATATGTAGCTGGTGCACATAAGTATAATGAACATATGAATAGACACAGAGGTGAACCAAAATATACACAATAGTCACTCAACAGCAGCAGAAAATACAAATCCCGTAAAGCCAAAATCCAGAAAAGGAGCTGTGTGGAGTTGAAATGTGTAACTGAAAATGTGAATGTAAATGTTGAAATTAATTTATTTAGAAAGTTGTGATGCAAAGGCAAGTATCCAAAGGAAAAATAAAAATCCCATTGTAACATTGAAATTTGTACATATTGTTATATTTTTAATGAGTTGGACAAAGAAATGAGAAGGCAGAAGTCAAAAAGTCATGACTGTTCACTCCAAATTCCTTGTGAAATACAAACAGTCATGTGATGAACTCTATATATAATATCAACTTGATATGCATAGAGTGGTTAGAGAGAGTAAGGATAGAGAATGTAAAGTATAGAAGATTAAAGATAAGGAAGAGAGGAGAAGAAAGAGATGCTATGGAACAGAGCTGATATATGAGGTAAATCAGCAAACATTCCTTTTGATTAATTGAGGAAGTTGGAGCTTCCCTATCAAGTTGATGCTTGATAACTATCAGTTGTAGCTAATTGAGGTTGAAGCCTCCTGTAGGGTGGTGCCTGCAAAAAATTGAAGGGAGTTGGAGCTTCCTTGCAGGTTGTAGCTTGCAGAATTGAGGTTGGAGCCTCCTATAGGTTGGTTCCTGCAGAAAAATAGTGGTGAGAGGGAGTTGGATCTTGCATTTGCATCACAACAATAATAAGATGTGGTTTTCTCCCTTTATGTATTTCCACTTATATTTGCTGTCTCTATCTGTGTTTCCTATGTGCTGAGATGATTTACCAAATCTGCTTAATGTTTGCTGCTCTCATAATAAGTTTGATGTCACATTAATTTAATACTTGCTGCAACATATTAAGACTGTTCATATACTAAGGTTGGTTATAGTAGGTTGCAATAAGTTGATGAAAATTTAAAAACTCATGTATGTTTTAAACTAATTCCCCCCCCCCCCCTCTTAGTTTAACTAAGAATTCAACATTCCTTTCTTTGTTCCAGAGATTTCCTACTCTGGTTTCCTTTGTTCCAGAGATGGCTCTTGAGGGATTGAGATTGGGATTTGGACTGGTGATGGCCAGAAATATACAGACATGACCAGGGTGTCCACCACCTCCTCTTGTACCTTCTTGATGAAACTTCACAGTCACGGAACAAAAATGCCTCCTCATTACCCCTAACCTCCCTAGTCCCATCCAACGCCTTTAATCAACGATTAATTGGGATTAAGGTTTCATGTCAATGTGTTTTTTTTTTATGCAGCACGTCCCTGTTTGAAAATTAATCTCAACCCCTTCGTAAAATTAATTGGCAACAACCATATCTCAATAAATGACCTCAATACATGTTCTGCATGTTATGCTAAATGTTTTACTCCCCAACTTATTTATTTACTATAGGAAAAGTTCAGAAAATGATTTTTTCCAATCTTGTATCTTAAATATTTTAATATTGTATTTCATCTTAAATATCTTGTTTTACTTGTGAAGGAGTGGAAACCTCCATATCAATTACTCCTAGTGTTTTTGAAATTGTAATATAATGTTTGGTTAGTAGCCTTAAATTTCAAGTATTGTTCTTACACCAACCACTCTATTTTACTTTGTTTCACTGTGAGTAAATTTTTTTGATTTGCTCTAGTATAGTTGCCCAAGTCAACATGTTTTAATTTCCCCGCTCAGTATTTTAATGAGAAGTTAAAAGGTTTTTATGAGGAGCTTATTTATGAGCAAGGAGAAAAATTCTTTTACACAGTAAATATTTTTACAGAAATAAACACAAGCTTGACTAGTCCACAAATGTTCTTACCATAACCACTCTATTTTACTTTTGTCAGGATTAAGACATTTCCTCAACTGTATGTGAACTCTGTGTTGAGGAAGCATCATGTGTTTGTATTTAAACTTTTAACATGGTACCAGAGTGGGTTTGAAATTTTATTAATAAATGGTGTTTTAATGCGGAGTTAAAATGTTTTTATGAGGAGCTTATTTATGAGAAAGGAGAAAATTTCTTATTCACAATAAGAAATTGTAGCAACAAATAGAAGCTTGACTAGTCCAATTACAATTATTGGGATATAATAATGAAGGCTTATTTTTCTTCATAAGACATTTGGGAATTGGTGGAGAATGATTTTCAAGAACCAGCAATGCAGTAGCATACAATGATTTGACACAAGCAGAAAGAGATTTGTTGAGGGACAACAGGAAGAAGGACTCAAAAACCCTCTTCTACATTTTTCAAGTAGTTCATGAAAGTATCTTCCCAATGGTTGTAGTGGTAACAATGTCCAAGCAAGCATCGGATACACTCCAAACAACCTACCGAGGCATGAAAAAGGTGAAGAAATCAAAACTACAAATTTTGAGAAGAGATTTTGAGACAATTTATATGAAAGAGTCCGAGAATGTAGATTAATTTTTTACACATGTAATTGGATTTTTTACCCAAATCACGTATCATGGAGAGACACTTGATGAAATGAGAAAAGTTGAGAAAGTGTTGAGAAGCCTGTCAGCAAGATTTGATGCCATTGTTGTCGCCATAGAAGATATAAAGGATCTCTCACAGTTTTTAGAGGATGAGCTTCATGCACCACTGATCTCTCATTAACATAGACTGAATAAAGCAACAAAATCCTCATTGGAGCATGCTTTCAAGGCACAAGTTTCATTTGGTTAAGGTAGAGGTCGAGGAATATCAAATTATAGAGGAAGAGGCAGAAGCCTACACATAGATGGAAGAAGTAGCCCTTCAAGTTCAAGTCGTAGGGGCATCAATCAAAATCCAAGCCAAGATCCAAGCAAGAATCAAACAGAAGGTCATAGGTATGGTTAATCCCAAGTTAAATTTCATTACTATAAGAAGTATGGTCATTATGAGAATTTAGATAAAAAGAAGCAATATGACATAAGTAACAAACCAAATGAAAATTTCACAAAGGAAAATCAGAATCCTCATAGAATATTTTCAGCTTGTAATGTAGCACGAGAAAAATAAGGAGATGTATGGTTTCTAGATTCAGGGTGTAGCAACCACATGACTCGGAATGTAGAAATGTTTTCCAATTTAGATGAAAGTGTGAAATTGGAAGTGACACTGGGAACTATTAGAAAAGTCTATGTCATGGCAAAAGGTAGAGTTGAAATTATAACAAAGAAGGGAGATAAGAAGTATATTTTAGATGTTTACTTTGTCCCTAGTTTTAAATATAACCTCATAAGGATTGGAAAACTGATGCAAAATGGCTAGAATGTCTTTTTCAAAAATTATGTGTGCGTAATTTTGGATAATTCTCCAAGTAGACAATTGATTGAAAAAGTTCATGTGAAAAACAATAAAATGTTTCCTCCCAAGCTAAAATAAGATTTAAAGAAAGAAGGTGCTCAAGCACAACTATCAATGAATTCACAAGAAAATGAAGAAATTTTTCACAGTCACACAAGAAAACTTTCAAGCAAGAATTAAAGATGAAAATTTGTTATGGCATTTGAGATTCGGCCATCTATATTTTGGAGGTTTGAATTTGTTGCATAGGAAATGCATGGTGAAGGGATTGCCACTCATAGAAAAACCAAACAGTGTATGTGATGCATGCATCTTGGGAAAACAACATAGAGAATCATTTTTAGCAATAAATTCGATAAGGGAAAAGGCACCTTTCGATATTTTCCATTCAATTTTATGTGGATCGATGAAAATGCCATCATGTGGACAAGGAATACACGGGTCTACTTCATAAAGCTGAAAATTGAAGTTCTTGAGCGCTTCCGTCAATACAAAGATCTTGTTGAGAGAAAAAGTGGACACTACATCAAAGTGTTGAGGGCTGACAGAGGTGGAAAATACATCTTACGTGACTTCCTACATTTTGACAGGGAGCATGGAATTCACAAGAAGTTTACAACAAGGTATAAACCTCAGCAAAATGGTGTCGCGGAAGGGAAGAATGGGACCATCATGGAAATCGAAAGGATTATATTGAAGGCAAAGCAGTGGCAAAATGATTATTGGGCTGAATTTGTCGCTTGTACAACATATAACATTAATAGGTGTCCAACCAAAAGTGTAATGAACATTGTTCCTCAAGAGGCATAGAGTGGATGAAATCATAATGTCACTCACATGAGAATGTTTCAATGAGAATCTTTCAACGTTCTTAAATGGAGTGCTGAAAGAGGAGGCATGTTGTGCAACGTCCTTGTTATGAGATAGAAAACCAAGAAGACAAGGTGTATAGGTTACAGAAAGGTCTTTATGGGTTGAAGAAAGCACTACATGCATGTTATAGCAGGATAGATGCTTACTTGATGGACAATGGGCTCGAATTTTTTTATCTTGTACTTACTTTATACATCAAAAAAAGTGACGGTAAACTTCTTATGGTTGTTTTTTATGTAGATGATTTGATTTTTACAGGGAGTGATGATTTCCTCATCATTGATTTCAAGGAAGTCATGAAAAATGAGTTTGGAATTACTCACTTGGGGTTGTTAAGATATATTTTTGGCATAGAAGCGAAGCAAACAAAAAATGGTATTTTTAATCCCTCAAGAAAAGAATGTTTTAGACATTTTGAGAGGTTTTATATGCAGAAAAACAACCCAAAATCAACTCCAATAGTCATGGGGTTGAATTTGGGCAAGGAAAATTGCATCAGCGATGTCAATTTGACATTATATGAAATTATGGTGGGTAGCCTAATGTATTTAACCACAACTAGGCCTGACATAATGTATGCAGTGAGTTTGGTGTCAAGGTTCGTGGAGACACCCAAGGAGAGACATTGGCAAGCAACCAAAATTATTTTAAGGTATGTTAATGGGACAAAGGAGTATGGAATTTTATACACCGAAACAAATGATTTTAGGTTGGTTGGTTACACTCAAAGTGGTTGGGCAGGATGTGTTAATGGTAGAAAGAGAACGTTCAGATATGTTTTCATTTGGGTTTGGGAACCATTTCATGGGCCTCGAAGAAGTAACCGATAGTGTCACTATCAACAACAGAAGTTGAATGTTTTCCACAACAAAAGTAACATGTCAAGCAGTTTGGATGAGAAGGATGTTGAGGGATTTATGCTATGAACAAGATTTAACAACAACTATTTTTTGTGACAACGATTCAACAATTGCATTATCAAATAATTTTTTTTTACCTAAGAAGACAAAGCGCATTGATGCTAAATATCATTTCATAAGAGAATTAGTTAACAATGTTGAGATTGTGTTGTAGCAGTGTAGGTTAGAAGAAAATTTTGAAAACATCTTCACAAAACCATTGGCGCATGGAAATTTTTTTTTATCTTAGAGATTGTTTGGGAATGGTCAATGGAGGCAGTTGCGATTAAGGGGTGTGTTGGAAAATTAATCTCAACCACCACTTTAAATTAACTGACAACTTCCATAAGTCAGTAAATGTTTTGCAGGTTGTGGATTTATTTTTCAGGCTAAACGACATGGTGTAGATAAATTTTGGAGCAGAGTACATAACCCAATCCACAACAGATTAAAATATTAAAGTCAAGTGCAAGTTTATTAATGGTTGGCAGAAATGCATGGGAAATATTTTACTCCTCAACTTATTTACTATCCGCAAAGCTCACAAAATGATGTTCCTCATCTTGTGTCTTAAATATTATCTTTCATGAATTAATGTGTTATGACATATATGTTGCGAATATACATGTATGTATGTTAGATTATGCATTGTGGAGGATGTAAGTCTGAGAAGTCTGTGGAGAAAACTGTGGAGAAAATTTTGATGGCCAACTGAAAACACTTTGTTACAAGTTTTGTTGTGTGTTTATTTCGCAACCGTAGTGAATGTATATCTCAGTAAGAACTCTTGTTTTACTAGTGAATGAGTCACAACCTCCATAATAATTACTTATAATGTTTTATAAATTATAATATAATGTTTGGTTAGTTGGGATATGGTTCTGGAAAATTTCACATATTTTTCTTACTGCAACTACTCTGTTTTAGTTTTTTTCACCATGAGTAAAATTGTTTGATTTTATTTTCTCCACAATAGTTGTGCAAGTCAACATGTTTTAATCTAAGCTACAAGTCAACATGTTTTAATCTCTGCACATGTTTTAATCTCCGCCACTCTGTATTTAAAGGAAAACTCATATTATTTCATTTCCTCAATTGTATTTTTTGGATTAAGACATTTCAAAAAGTCTTTGTGAACTCTATGTGTTGAGGAAGAATCCTCTGTCTATTCAAATTTTTAATAGGTGCCTACCCTTCATTAATTGTGAGATCGAAAGTGAGGATCCAACCAAAATTATTGTAGATGCTCTAGGCAAGCTTCTGGTGCAATATTATCCCTATGGTAGAAGAGTAAGAGATGGTGGTAAGGGTAAGGTCATTATGGATTACGTTGGCGAAGGGGTTCTTTTCATGGAAGATGATCCAGATATTTAATTGGAAGAATTGGGAGTTCTCTTTACACCTTTTCCTCGTGGTTTTGACTTTATAAAAAACATTCCAGAATCAGAGAGCATCACAAATACTTATATTCTTCACTTTCGGGTTTGTAATTATGGTTTTCAAATTTTTTTAGCTTGTGCTCTAGGCAAGCTTCTGGTGCAATACTATCCCTATGGCGAAAGACTAAGAGATGGTGGTAAGGGTAAGGTCATTGTGGATTACATTGGTGAAGGGGTTCTTTTCGTGGAAGATGATGCAGATATTTCATTGGAAGAATTGGGAGTTATCTCTACACCTTTTCCTCATAGTTTTGACTTTATAAAAAATGTTCCACGATGAGAGAGCATCACAAACACTCCTATTCTTCACTTTCATGTTTTTAATTGTGGTTTTCCATTTTTTTTAGTTTTTCATGGCTGCATCCAAAACCGGATATGCATATTTCATAATAATGGTTGCTAGAAAATGTGCATAACCACCCATATAATATGATTTGTATATTTTTTCATAATTGCATAGACCTTTCGTCCTATTGTAGAATACATTTATGTAGAATAAGGTATTGCTAAATTGATGATGCCCATTATATCTTCATAATCTATAATGGATCAACACAATTTTTTCTTTATTATTTTAATTTAGAATATTAAAGTAAAATGCTTTAAAAAAATCTTGGGTAGCTCTCACTTCTGATATCATGAATATCTATTTTTTCAATTTCCAAATAACTGAATGATCATTTGTTTCTGTCTCTGGTAGAAAATATTTGTGCTCGTCATGAGGTCTGGAATTTTAGCATTCAACATTTGTGCTTGTCGTCAGGTCAGGTCTATAATTTTAGCCTTCAGTGTGTTGGAAATAATAAATTCCCCTGCTGCTACCCTGTGCAGGAGGAAAAATTGTATAGCAAAAGGGCCAACAAGCTTGCATGCATGGCACTGTGCATTCAATATGGATATAAATGAAACAGGGGAGGATTTATTGTTTTCAGCCGCAACCATACCTCTGCCATTGAAGAAGTCATGTTTTCTGTGGTTTCTTAACCACGCATCAGAAAACAACAATAACAGTTTTATCGGGTTTTAAAGCCACCATACAGCCTTATCCATTCACCAACCACATTGATTTTTTCTTTGAAGTGTTTTGAATTGGGCACGCAATTATTTCTATTTTTTTTTGAAGTTTTTGTATCGTGCATTGGAAGCGCAGAGATCCACAACCCAACAGGGCCGATGTATTCATTACCGATGCGATGTGTTTCATGCGATGCGATATTGCATATTGCATGCACTGTATGTTGTAATACCTCTGCATATACTATGACCCGAAGCCATATCTGCGATGCAATGTTGTGATCTACATTGTGGGGTCCATCTCACATCAGACATCGTGCATGTATGTTTTACTGCCCACACATATATGTTGACTGCATCACCCCTTGCGATGCGATGCAGTGACATCGCTCATCGCTCATCGCAAGGCACAATGTCCTGCATACCACATGAACCACTTGCAAACCCGCGATGCGATTTGCGATGTGGGTTCCACTTGAAATTGCACATATGTATTGGTTGATTGTCGTGACCAAAGGTTTTTCAACCTTGGTTTATGAATTTATATATGGAAAATATATTTTAAATATTTTTTTTTATTTTAAAAGAACCCCCCACCATATATAATTCCCAAAATTGAAAAAGCACAGTTTGAGAACATAGACAGAGAGACAAAGACGGTATTTTGTAATTTTATAAATGCCCGCAGGTGAAAACATAGTGTGATTCTGTGATAAAGATAGAGTGTTGTAAGCACCATAGCAAGTGTATTTCCTGTGGAGAGACAGAGAAGTCTGTAGAGCGATGTCTTTGTAATAGCCTTGAATGTTTCTTTTGTTAATCCAGAACTATGTTATGAGAAGATCTCTCCCATTTTGTAACAGTTTTTTTTTCTTTATATAAATGAAATAGTTTCAGTTTGTGTTTGTCATCTCTATCCAGCAACAATGTTTTTTTTTAAATCTCTATGTTGAGGTAGAGTAGAATTTTGTTCTCCCTGTGTGTTTCTGGAATTCTCAGAAAATTTCAACATGGTATCAAAGCTAGTCCAGGCTCTTTGAAAGATAGTCAAAGAAGCTGAAGGAAGGAGTTTGTTGCAGCAGTTCTCCAACAGAGTGAGGGATCAGCAAAATTCCAAGGTATTTCTCAAAAACAAAGTTTTGTTTTGTTGTTTAAAAAGTGCAGTGGAGAGTAGTATTTTTGAAGACAGAATTTGTCTCTTAGGCAGAGAGAGAGTTTGTTTAAAAATATAATCAAGTTATTTGAACATAGTTCAGAGTGTAAACCATGGCTTGAGCCAGCACAATTATGGAAATACTCAACTCCCACAATTTAATGGGAAGAACTATGACTATTGGGCCATTACCATGAGAGCCCTATTTTCCTCTCCGGATTTATGGGAGTTTGTTGAATATGGTTTTGATGAACCGACAGATGAGCAAGCCTTTAATGCCTTAACACAGGTAGAGAAGGATATTTTGAATAGAAATAGGAAGAAGGACTCAAAATCCCTCTTATATCTCTATCAAGCAGTGCATGAGAGTGTGTTTCCAAGGATAGAAGCAGCTAAGAGGTCCAAGGATGCATGGGAAACCGTCTAGACAGCCTACCAAGGAATGGAGAAGGTGAAGATTGCAAAACTTCAACTGATGATAATGGATTTTGAAATTATTGGCATGAAGGAGTGTGATAAAATAGAGTCATTCCTCACACAGTTTATTGGGTTTGTCACCCAAATGAGATCTCATGGAGAAATAGTGGAAGAGAGAAGGATTTTGGAGAAAATATTGAGGAGCTTACCCTCAAGGTTTGATGTTATTGTCACAACCATTGAAGAGAAAAAGGATCTCTCAAAGTTCACAGTTGATGAACTTCATGCATCACTGATGACTCATGAACAAATATTGGGAAGAATAGTAAAATCATATTTGGAGCATGCCTTCAAGACCCAAATGCCTTTTGGAAGAGGAAGAGGTCAAGGCAGGGGAAGAGGAAGAGGCAGAAGCCAAAATAGAGGAGGAAGAAACAACCCTTCACATACTCATGGAACGAGCAACAATCAAAATCAAATCCAAGGCCAAAGTAGCAGCTAACAAGGTGGACAAAATCATGCGCATGGACAAAGGTATGTCAAATCCCATGTCCAGTGTCATTATTGCAAAAAATATGGAAATTATGCAAATGAGTGTAGGAAAAAGAAATATAACATGAATAATAGGAATAATTCTAATGTTACAAGAGAAGGAAAAAACCCAAATAATGTGCTATTAACCTGTAATGTACCACAAGATAGACAAGATGATGTATGGTTCTTAGACTTAGGTTGCAGTAATAATATGACTGGAAACATAGCAATTTTTTCCGATCTTGATGAAGATGTTAAATCTGAAGTAACAACAAGAACAGATACTAAGATCTCTGTCAAGGGAAAAGGCAGAGTAAGTATCCTTGCAAGAAATGGAGAGCATAAATTTGTGCCATATGTATACTATGTTCCAAGCTTGAAATGTAATTTTTTGAGTGTTGGGCAGCTCATTGAAAAAGGTTACAATGTACCTTTCAAAAATGACGTGTTCACAATTATGGACATACCTCCAAGCAACAAAGTCATTGCAGAGGTGCAGATGACCAGCAATAAGATGTTTCCACTCAAGCTCAAGGCAGACTTGAAGGAAAGAAGAAATCTAGCAGCTGTAACACAAGAGGTCTCTCAAAAGGAAGTGAAATATGAGAACTGGTTATGGCATTTGAGATTTGGACATCTCAATTTTGGAGGACTGAATTTGTTGAACAATAAAATAATGGTAAGGGGATTACCATTGATAGAAAAATCAAATAGCCTTTGTGAAGGTTGTATCTTGGGAAAACAACACAAAGAAAACTTTCCATCAGGAAAGAGCATAAGGAAAGGCACCCATAGAAATTGTCCATTCAGATTTGTGTGGAGCAATGCAAACACCATCAATATCAAGAAGCCATTATATGTTGACCTTCATTGATGATTTCACAAGAAAAACATGGGTTTATTTCTCGAAATATAAAAGTGAAGTGTTTGAGAAAATTTTCCACTTTAAAGCTCTTGTAGAGAAACAAAGTGGGCAGAATATCAAGGTCTAAGGACTAATAGAGGAGATGAGAATATCTCAAAATAATTTCTGCGTTTTTGTAGAGAAAATGGCATACACAAGCAATTTACAACAAGGTACACACCGCAGTAGAATGGATTTGTTGAAAGGAAAAATCGAACCATCATGGATATGCTAAGAAGTATGCTAAAGGAAAAACATTTTCCAAATGAAAATTGGGAAGAAATTACAAATTGTGCGGCATACATCTTGAATAGATTCCCAACCAAAGCTCTAATGAGCAGTGTTCCGGAAGAAGCATGGAGTGACATAAAACAAAGAGTCACCCACTTGAAAGTTTTTGGTTGTGTGGCTTATGCACACATTCCATATCAGCCGAGGAAGAAGTTGGACAGTAAGGGGGAGAAGTGCATATTTCTTGGATACTGTGAAGAATCCAAGGGATATAGATTGTATAACCCATACACCAAGAAATTTCTGACAAGCAGAGATGTGCAATTCATTGAAGAAGAAGCATGGAATGGAAGCATTGAGAAAACAGTCAATGTGAAGAACTGTTTGTCTCATGATGATGATGAGGAAGATGTGGCTGAAAAGAACACCTCATTAGCAGCACCACCTCCACCAACACAAGGACAGCAAGGGACACCTCAAGCAAGAATGAGAACATCCTTGAGAAGTGGAAGTAGTGCTTCTCCAAGCACACCACAAGGAGCAGATTTGAGTGCTTCTTCAAGCACAAGTACACCAAGCGAAAGAGGAACCAGATTCAAAAATTTGAATGATATTTATGAACAAGAGGGAACAAATGAAGGTATTAACTCTTTATTTGCATTATATTGTCATGTTCATGATCCTATTCATTTTGAAGATGCAGTGAAAGATAAAAAATGGATAGAAGCTATGGATGAAGAAATGAATGCCATGAAGAAAAATAAAACATGGGAATTGGTTGATATCCCAAATGGTAAGGAAGTTATTGGAGTGAAATGGGTCTATATGACCAAGAGTAATGCTGAAGTTAAGATTGAAAGGCACAAGGCCAGACTTGTTGTCAAAGGCTACAAGCAGCAACATGGAAGAGACTATGAGGAAACTTTTGCGCCAGTTGCAAGAATGGAAACCGTGAGAGGAGTGTTGTCCATAAAAACACAACAGAATTCGAAGGTTTACCAAATGGATGTGAAATTAGCATTCCTAAATGGAGTTTTAATGGAAGAGGTTTATGTTGAACAACCTCTTGGCTATGAGAAAGAAGGCCAAGAGCACAAAGTTTGCATATTGAAGAAAGATCTTTATGGGTTGAAGCAAGCACCAAGAGCATGGTACAGTAGGATAGATGCCTATCTACTAGAAAATGGGTTTGAGAAATGTGAAGGAGAAACCACATTATACATCAAAGAGAAAGATGGTAAGATGCTCATTATTGTCTTGTATGTTGATGATGTGATTTTTACATATAATGATGCTTACTTCATTGATAATTTTAAAACAGTCATGAAGGATGAATTTGAGATGACTGATATGAGATTGTCGTGATACTTCTTAGGAATAGAAGTAGAGAAAAATGAAGATAAAATTTTTATTTCTCGAGCTAAATATGTAAATGAAGTTTTGGAAAGATTTAACATGCAGGATTGCAAGGCAGCAATTACTCCCATAGTGATGGGATTGAAGCTCAGCAAAGAGGACAGTAGCAAGGACTTTGATTCTAGTTTGTACAAAAGAATAGTTTGCAGCCTCATGTATTTGATTTCAAATAGGCCATATATCATGCATTCCGTAAGATTTATTTCCAGGTTTATGGAAAAGCCAAAGGAGGCACATTGGTAAGCAGCAAAAAGAATTCTGAGGTATGTAAAAGGAACAAAGAGATATGGAATTAATTACACTACTTCAAAAAATTCTGAATTGATTGGTTATACTAACAGTGATTGAGCTGGAAGTATAGATGACCAGAAAAGCACATCTGGGTATGTCGTTCACATGGGTTCAGGATCCATTTCATGGGCTTCCAAGAAACAACCAATTGTGGCATTGTCTACAGCAGAAGCAGAGTATGTGGTAGCTACAACATCGGCATGTCAAGCAGTGTGGATGAGAAGAATGTTGAGGAGCATGTGTCAAGAACAGGTAAAAGGCACAATGATTTATTGTGACAATAGCTCAACCATAGAATTGTCAAAAAATTATGTGTTTCATAAAATAACGAAACACATATATTCCAAGTTTCACTACATCACGGAGCTAGTGAATAATGGAGAAATAATTTTGAAAGATTGCAGAACAGAGGAGCAGTTTGCTGACATTTTGACAAAACCATTGGGACAAAAGGAGTTTAATTATTTGAGAAAATGCATGGGTATGACAGAAAACCCAACAGGTGATTTTAAGGGGGAGTGTTGGAAATAATAAATTCGCATTCAAGATGGATATAAATGAAACAGGGGAGGATTTATTGTTTTTCAGCCGCAGCCATACCTCTATTGCTTATCATTGATGATTTTTTGTGGTTTATTTACCACGCAGCATACAGAAGTGATAACAGTCTTATCTGCCATAAATCCACCATACCGTGTCTTAAACTTCCAACAAGCGCACTGCCCCTATCCATTCACCAACCGCATTGAATTTTTTTGAATTGGGCACGCAATTGTTTCTATTTTGTTTTGAATTTTTTGTATCGTGCATTAGAAGCGCAGAGATCCACAACCCAACAGAGTCGTTGTATTCATTACTGATGCGATGTGTTTCATGCGATGCGATATCACATATCACATGCATTATATGTTGTAAGCCCTCCGCATATACTATGACTCGAAGCCATATCTGCGATGCGATGTTGCGATCTTCGTTGTGTGGTCCATCGCACATCACACATCCAACATGTATTGTTTACCACCCACACGTATATGTTAACCACATCACCGCTTGCGATGTGATGTGATGCAGTGACATTGCTCATCGCTCATTGCAAAGCACAATGTCCCGCATACCACATGAACCAAATGCAAAACCGCGATGTGGTTTGCAATATGGGTTCCACTCGAAATCGTGCATATGTATTTTGACTGATGTATTGTTTGATTGCTACGACCAAAGGTTTTTCAACCTTGGTTTATGAATTTATATATGGAAAATATATTTTAAATAGTTTTGGTTTATTTTAAAAGAACCATGCGCCATATATAATGCCCAAAAGTGAAAAAGCATAGTTAGAGAACACAGACAGAGAGACAGAAATGGTATTTTGTAATTTTTTAAATGCCCGCAGGCGAAAACACAGTGTGACTCTATGGGAAAGACAGAGTGTTGTAAGCACTATGCAAGTGTAATTCCTGTGGAGATACAGAGAAGTCTGTAGAGCGTTGTTTCTCTAACAACCTTGAATGTTTCCTTTGTAAATCCAGAACTATGTTTTGAGAAGATCTCTCCCATTTTGTAGTAGTTTTTTTTTGTTTATATAAATGAAATAGTTTCAGTTTGTGTTTGTCATCTCTATCCAAAAACAACATTTTTTTTTAAATATCTGTGTTGAGGTAGAGGAGAATTTTGTTCTCCCTGTGTGTTTCTGGAATTCTTAGAAAATTTCAACACGGTGGAACATTTATTTCATTTGTAATTATATTTGGCAGGTAATTAAGCCAATGGAAGTAAAATAGTAAAATGATCACTTTATTGTTTTTCATATCCATAAACCATCAGTCCACTTCCCAGTATAAAGAGTGTTGTATTAAATAATCTATATTAGAAGTCAAGTGGGTGTACCATGATTAGCTATTATCTTGATTTTTTTGGAGTAATTTCTACATGGAAAATAACCAGCTCACCTAAACACTAATAAGTTTTCAGCTCACCTAAAATTTAATAATTTTTTAGTGTATATAGCTAATACCAATCTCTATTAAAATAAACCACACTAAAATATTTACTCTATAGTAGAATGTTATTTTTTCATGACATTATTTCATACGCATAAACAGTATGTTGGGTGCACTTTCGGCATAGCCAATTTTTTAACGATGGTGACGATCCCATCGCAATTTTTAATGAACAATAAGTCAAATTATATGTTTATATCTATATATGATTGTATGTCATTCGTTATACTTAGAAAATATAATTTCTATTTGTCTCAGTTGTGATTATTTTTATGTGAAGGAGTCTGTTCTTATTTCTTAAGAGTTGTTTAAATCTAGATGTTTCCTAAATTGGTGTGTGGTTGAGATATTCTCTCAGCCAAAATATTGTGTGTCCAAGATAGTCTACCTATCTTAAGACAACACTAAATGTATTTATAAGGAACAATAATTGATTAATTTATGTAGTGATCAATTTTTCAAATTGATATCAAAACCCATATGGACCTGTGCCTTGGCCCCTCGTGGCTGAGGGAAATAGATTGTGTCATTTTTTTGTGGTTAATTTCTCCATCATCTTGGCAGCTGAAGCATAGATGAGGAAAAATAGCGATTTGAAGGAATTTTTAATACTTTTTATCTATTTAGCATGTGAGTTGATAACGTGGGGTTCAAATATCAAAGCTTGTATATTGATATATGTTGTCCACCCTGTGTGTGGGATACTAAGTCGAATGTAAATTGAAGCCTTGTAGTGCTATAAAGGTATTATGTGTGCACTGGTCATGAGGTCTTCATCATAACTAGATTGATTTACCTCTGAGTTGGGCAGGTCTATAAACTTTTATCTGGAGTGAATTTTTTTTGGCGTAATAGCTTTGTGGAGCATTGTGGAGCTCCATTTAACTCATTTGAGCGTAATGAAATCTGTGGCATAGTAAATGTGGTGATATTGTTGGGAAATTCCATGTTGACTTGAAGAACCGTTGCTCCACAGAGAAATTTTAGAGACTGCTATTTGTTAAAGAAACCTTACTCGATGGTGTTGGACTAAAGTTATGTTGGAAATTCTTAATGCATAAAATAGAGGAAATGTGTTTCCCCACAACACAGTGACTTTAAAAAAATATATGCAGAAACTAATCAGTCATACACATAGGCAACGTAATACACAGGAGAGGAATGAAATTCCTTTTTCTATTCAACTCTCTCTCTCTCTCTCTCTCTCTCTCTCTCTCTCTCTCTCTCTCTCTCTCTCGGAAAAAAATGAAAATTACGTTATTTATACAACAATGGTCGAAGCCTGTAAAACCTAATCTATTAAATGTGATTCATTTATGAACTGGCGTTCAATAACTTCTCGTCCTTGGGCTGTCAAAAGATCAATATCTTCATTAAAT
Source organism: Pinus albicaulis (assembly GCA_034641835.2). NCBI lineage: Eukaryota > Viridiplantae > Streptophyta > Pinopsida > Pinales > Pinaceae > Pinus > Pinus albicaulis. Next base: position 1,162,445,276 of record CM076570.1, on the reverse strand, counting down.
CAACATGCTGGCCATATTTCTTCTTATAAATAAAAACATGTAAAAATTCATTCAAAACATAAGACTGGAGGACTTCAAACTTTATGTGTTTTGTTTTTGAGTCCTCATTGCAACCAACTCCTTATTGCAGATCGCAGATCAATGACCTTACACTTTAACTGGCGCGAACATGGGTAAACATAAATACTTGTGTGCACGATATGTGATGGGATGATCATGTTGCAAATCAAAAAACATACATTATGACGCTTAGATGGTAAACTTAAATGGTTGTAAATGTGATGTACGATAGCACAATCACATCACACATCAAATAAATTAACTTGTGGATGACGAAAATGTAAGTGGTAAAAAAGGCGAAGTGCGCTCTCCGATGCGGCTTAAAATGCAGTATGTGTGGTAAAGGAAATACAAATTATTTTGGTGCAAAACAAGGTTTTGGCTTATATGGTAAGGTTAAGGTGGGTCCCATAGGATATCACATCTGTGGTGGAATAACATATGGTGAATGGCTTAAAGGGTAAAACAAAATACTTGCGATTGTGATCTGCGGGCAAAGGTAACTCGAACTAGTAGGTAAGGAAATAAACACAGAGGATGGCTTGGGTACTCTGTTTCCTATGGTTGCATGAAAATGCCTTCGGGCTCTTGGATCCTTGCTTGTCCTTCTCTGTAGTAAAAAATCGATGTAATTGTGGGTTGTTGTCGCTTCTCATTCATGGTGGTGGTTGGGAGTATAATTCCAACATTCCCTCTTAATCACAACTACCACCATCGGTCATTCCCAAACATTTTATAAGATACTCAAAGCTCTTCTGTGCTAATGGAATTGTGAGGATAGTAGTGAATTGTTCCCCTATCCTGCAATGTTGCAAAAAAATATCACCATTGTTAGCCAATTCTTTTATAAAAATATATTTTGCATCTATGTTCTTTGTTCTCTAATGGAAAACATAATTTTTTGAAAATGCAATCATTGAGCTATTATAACAATAAGTTGTGGTTGATTTTTCTTGCTCATGACATAAATCTCTCATCATCCTTCTCATCCAAATAGCTTGCCACGTTGATGTTGTTGCTCCTGCATATTATGCTTTTGTTGTTGATAAAGAAACTATTGATTACTTCTTGGAATCCCATGAAATGGCTCTCAATCCTAAATGAAAGACATATCTAGATGTGCTCCTTCTATCATCTACACTTCCAGCCCAATCACTCTCAGTGTAACCAATCAACTTAAAATTATCAGTTGAGGAGTATAGAAAACCATACTCCTTTGTTCCTTTCACATACCTTAAAATTCGCTTGGCTTCTTGCCACTGTGTCTCCTTTGGTATTTCCATGAATCTGGAAATTAAACTTAAATCATACATAATATCAGGCCTATTTGCAGTCAAATACATTAGACTGCCAAATATGCTCTTGTACAATGTTGGATCAACATGCTTGCTACAATCTTCTTTACTTAACTTCAACGCCATGAAATTTTGAGTTACAGTTGCTTTGTTGTTCTGCATCTTAAACCTCTTTAAAACTTCTACATCATATTTTTCTTGGGAAATAAAAATTCCCTTTCCATTTTTCTTTTCTTCTTTGCCTAAGAAGTATCTCAATAAAATTAATTCAATCATTTCAAATTCACTCTTCATGACTAATTTAAAATAAAAAATGAGAGAAACTTCATTTCCAGTAAAAATTAATTCATCTACATACAAAACAATGTTGAGGATTTCACCATCATTTTCTTTTATGTAGAGTGTGGGTTCACCATCACACTTTTCGAACCCATTATCCATCAGGTAAGAATCGATCCTTTTGTACCATGCTCTTAGTGCTTGCTTCAGCCCATAAAGAGTTTTCTTCAACTTTCATACTTTGTGCTCTTGGCCTTCAATTTCATAGTGTGGAGGTTGTTCAACATATACCTCCTCTTTAAACAATCCATTCAGAAATGCTAATTTTATATCGATTTTCTAGAATTTCCACTTTTTTTGTGTTGTAATGGACAACACTATCTGCACTGTCTCCATCCTTACAATAGGTGCAAAGGTTTCTTCATAATCTCTTCCTTGTTATTGCTTGTAGCCTTTCACAACAAGTCTTTCTTTATGCCTTTCAATATTTCCTTCAGCATTGCTCTTGGTCTTATAGACCCATTTTACTCCAATGACTTCTTTACCTTGTGGGAGGTCCACTAACTCCCATTTTTCATTATTTAGAATCGCACCAATATCTTCATTCATTGATTCAATCCATTTTTATTCTTTTACTACCTCTTCTAAATGGATTGGGTCATCAACATGACAAAATAAAGAAAATAAAGAATTCAGACCATTATTATCAGCTTCTTACTCATAAATTTCACTTAGATTTCTGAATCTTGGTCTTCTTGCTGTGTTTGGAGTTTCACTTGAACTCGAGGCAGTTTCTAATCCCTGTGGTGTGCTTGGAGAAGCACTTCCGTGATTTCTCAAGGTTTTTCTATTTCCTTCTTGTGGTGTGGTTTTTTGTGCTTGTGTAGGTCGAGGAGGAACCACCGTGGATGAACTATTTTTTGTTGTGCATTCCTCTTGCTTTTCGTGAGACATACATGTCTTCACATTCACTGTCTTCTCTAAGCTTCCATCCCAAGCTTCTTCTTCAATGAACTAAACATATATGTTGATTATTAATTTTTTGGTGGATGGATTATAGAGTTTGTATGCCTTTGATTCATAATTGTATCCAACAAAGATACACTTCTCGCCATTGCTGTCCAACTTCTTCCTTAGTTGATTTGGGACATGTGCATATGCCACACATCCAAAAAAATTCATCTCAGTGACAAACTGCTTTGTTCCACTCCATGCTTCTTCTGGGACTCTATTCATAACATCTTTGGTTGGGCATTTATTCAAAATATATGTTGGGAAATTGAAAGCTTCAACCCAATACTCATCTGGCAAGTGTTTTACCTTCAACATACTTATGACCATGTCCATGATGGTCCTGTTCTTCGTTTCTGCTACACCATTTTGATGTGGTGTGTACCTTGTGGTAAACTTCTTGTGTATGTCATTCTCCCTACAAAAATGTAGGAAATATTTGGAGATGTATTATCCACCTATGTCAGTTCTCAACACTTTTATGTAGTGCCCACTTTGCTTCTCAATAAGAGCTTTGAAGTGGTAGAACTATTAAAACTTTTCACTCTTCTATTTAAAAAAATAAACCCATGCATTTCTTGTATAATCATATATAAATTTAAAGACATGGTGACTACCAACAAATGATGGAATTTGCATTGTTCCACACAAGTCTGAGTGGACAATATCTAAGGGTGAGTTTTCCCTTATGCTCTTCCCTGTCAAGAATGCTTCTCTGTTTTATTTGCACAAGATGTAGCCTTCACATAGGCTGTCTGGTTTATCAATCAGTGGTAAACCTTTTAGCATCCCCTTTCTATGCAAGAGGTTCAAACCTCCAAAATTGAGATATCAAAATCTCAAATGCCATAACTATTTTTCGTCTTTCACTTATTCCTGAAAGACTTCTTGTGTGATTGCTGCTACCACACCTCCTTCCTTCAAGTGTGTTCTGAGCTTGAGAGGAAACATTCTATTCTTTGTCATATGCACTTCTACAATGAACCTTTTTCTTGGTGGTATGTCCATGATAGTACACACATTAGTCTTTAAAATTACATTGTAGCCCTTGTTCACGAGCTGTCTAATGCTTAGAAGGTTACATTTCAAGCCAGGTACAAAATATATGTGTGGCACAAACTCCTTCTCTCCATTCCTTGTGAGTATTGATATTCTTCCTTTTTGCATGATAAAGACTTTTCTTTCAGTTCCCGTTGTCACTTTAGATTTAACATTCTCATATAGATTGGCAAACATTGCTATGTTTCAAGTCATGTGGTTACTACAACCTGAGTCTAAGAGCCATACATCTTCATGTTTTCCTTGTGCTACATTACATGTTAAATGCACAATACTCTGGTTCTGATTTTCTTTTGAAAAATTAACAGTTTTCCTATTATTCATGTCATTTTGTTTCTTTCTACATTCATTGGAATAAATCCCATAATTTTTACAATAATGACATTGGACTTATGATTCACCATACCTTTTTCCTTCTACTAGAATCTGGCTTAAACCTTCGCTTTCGTTCTGGTTTTTGCCCCTTCCGCTTGTGTTTGTAGGGCTATTTCTTCCACCTCTCTGTGGGCTTCTTCTTTTTCCTTGGGAGTTTGATCTTCCTTGACCTCTATCTTGACCAAAAGACATTTGTGTCTTGAAAGCATACTCCAATGAGGAGTTCGTTGTTCTGTTCAGTCTATGTTCATGAGACATCAGGGATGCACAAAGCTCATCCACTGAAATTGTAAGAGATCATTTGTCTCTTATAATTCTATTACTATGGCATCAAACCTTAAGGGTAGAATTCACAAGATTTTCTCAACTATTATTCTTTCCTCAAGTGTCTCTCCATGAGATATTATCTGGGTAACTAACCTAATCACATGTGTGAATAATGAGTCTATGTTATCAGACTCTTTCATACAGAGACTTTCAAAATCTCTCCTCAGCATTTGTAGCTTTGTTGTCTTCACTTTCTCTGTGCCTTAATAGGCTATCTTCAGAATATGCCCTGCCTCCTTGGAATTTTTTGTTGTTACATTCCTTGGGAAAATACTCTCATGTATTGATTGGTAGAGATAGAAGAGGGATTTGGATTCCTTCATCCTATTATCTTTGAACAAGTCCCTTTCTCCTGCTGTCAAAGTAGAAACTGTTGTTGCATTTGTTAGTTCTTCGAAACCTTGTGAAGCACACAGGGCACTCATTGTAATGGCCCAATAGTCATAGTTCTTCCCATTAAACTATGGTAGTTGGGGATTTGTGAGGATTTCTCCTACTACTGCCATCATGACTATGTTAAACAAACAATATTATTGACTGTGTAAAAAAGAAGCTTTCTCACTACTGGAGAAATCCTCTTTTCAAACCAATATTACAGCTTCTACAGTGAAGAGAAAGCTCATGTGTCTTCCACCGAGAGCCTATACCTGCTCTGATACCATGTTGGAAATTATTAATGTAAGAAATGGAGGAAATAAATTTCCCCACAACACAAAGAATTTAACAAAAAATATGCGGAAATTAAACAGTCATACACATAGGCAGTGTAATACACAGGAGAGGAATGAAATTCATTTTTCTATTCAAATATCTCTCTTTCTCTTTGAAAACAAATGAAAATTACATTAGTTATACAAGAATGGCTGAACCTTGTAAAACCTAATCTATTAAATGTGATTCATTGTTGAACAGAAATTCAACAACTTTTCGTCCTTGGGCTGTCAAAAGACCCATATCTTCATTAAATTGGCATGTAATCCATATTTCTACCTATACATAAAAACACATAACAACACGTTCAAAACATAAGACTGGCATACTTCAAAATTTATGTGTTTCGGCTCTGAGTACTCATCGCATTTGGCTCCTTATCAGAAATCACAGATCGACAATATTACACTTTAACTGGTGCAAACATGGGTAAAAATAAATCCTTCTGGGAGAAATGTGCGATGGCATGATCGCCTCACAAATAAGAAAACATATGTTGCGGGGATTAAATGGTAAACTTAGATGGTTGCCAATGCGATGTGCGATAACACAATCACATCCCACATCAAAAGACTTAACTTGCATATGGTGGAAAGGTAAGTGGTAAACAAGGTGAAGTGCACTCTGTGGTGCGGCTTGAAATGCGGTAAGTGCGGTAAAGCAAATACAAAGGATTTTGGTGCAAAACAAGGTTTTTTCTTATACGGTAAGGTTAAGGTGGGTCCCTTTGGATTTCGCACCATGAAACTTGGGAGAGGCATGTTTCTATAGTCAAATGTCTCAGGAGGACATCCACACCGACTTAAAATGCACACCATTTTAATTCAATTTTTGCGAGTTTAGTTAGTGGTTCCTTGTGCTCTTTTGGAGGGGGGTTCTTGATGTGTCTATCTAACCTTCACCTTGTGCTTTTTGTGCATCCATGGAGTGTGGGAGAGCATCTGCTTAGTTCCACCTTGAAGTCATGGAGACCGTCAAGGCAGCATTTTATATATGATAGTGGCCCTGGAACTCTTCATGAAGGCTGCAAGCAAAAGGAACAACTGTCTATTGACGAGTCTGGGTAGACGTTGAAGTTATTCTGCAAGGGAGAAATCATTTTTTCCATTTTTGGAGACATGAAAGTGCAGCTGATTTCTAATATTGATTTGGTTGAGTTGTCGTTGTGCAAAATAAACATTCATTAGGTGAAAAGTGTCATGGAAAGAGGAATTGTCTAGACAAAATCCATTAATCATGTATAGAGTGATCGAAAATCACATTGTATTTTATATACCTCGTCGTAATTGTTATATATTCTATTAAATAGGGTTTCAATCTTAATTATATTAGTCCTAAATTTGGAGAGTTATAATACTTTGTGCAACAGGTTGGAGTTTATGTTATTGGTGTATGTAATGAATTTGGCGGATCTAAATTCGAAACTCTTGCTGGTGAGGAACTTTCAAGGTTGAATTTTTTCATAAGAAAACCAAACCAAATACATGGGAATCTGATAATGTTATAGAAATTGATAATGCATCAGGAAAAAAATTCCAATTTTATCACAAAAACATAGGTGCACCCCATGTGGTTCCAGCCTCATTAAGTTTCTTTCCTATAAAAGAGGTTTTATGTGCTGGAAAAGACCTTGCAACTGGGTAGACTATTGTGTGGATGGTTAATTTCTTGAGGAAGCTGTAGCAAACGCTTTCCCGTCAACTCTTACTTCTACATAGTATTCCTTGTAACCTCAACACCAAACAACATTGTAGTCAATTTTGTTTTCATAAATATATTAGTTCCTTATTGAAGTGATGGGCAGAGAGAGAAATTTGATGCTTTTGTTTATTTTTTGTATGTCAATAAATATTGAGCCTAATGAAGGTAAAGTTATTTTGTTAGAATTCATGACTCTAACAAATGATAGGTTAAGTATGGAGTTCCAAGATGTAATTAATAAAGACAAAGATGGCCAAGGTGTGAACGATCTCAAAAATTGATGTAGAGGATTAATGATAGCCATTAAAGGATGATGGAAAATAGAGTTAATGTTTGTTTGAGTTAGGTTGCTGAATAGACTCACTAGAATGTTGTATTATGAGTCACACATCTTAACTGTAAGAAATTCTATGTAATTTTTTGTCGTGCTACTTGGAAAATATGTACCTGGTAACTCTACAAGTTGGAGTGTGCATTGGGCCTGAGTCAATTTTTATGTGATCCTTATGAGACATGTGTACCCCCATGAAGTTTATGGTAATATTAAAACCACTTTGTAATTGTGGGTTTATGGTAATCTTAAAATACTTTATAATTGTTGTTTGTGGTAAGCCAGAAAGCACTTGTGACAGTGTATGTAAGTGCATGTTTGTGATAATTCGGAAACCAATTTGCAGTGTAGGTTTGTGGTAAGCTAGAAACGACATGTGAGAGTGAAGTGGACACAGATTCCTGTAGGCATGGTTTAGGGTGAGTTGATAAAACCATCAGCATCAATTAGGGTGAGCCAAGAAAACCTAGAGCATGATTATGTGTAATCCGAGAAAATCCATGATGAAGATGGAGGGGAGTTTTCAAGTATAGGTATAGGTATGCACTTAATTGTTGAATGAACCATGTACATGAAGGATATCCTAGTTGACTAGCTGTTGCACGGTTAGTACCCATGCATTCTAGTAGATTATTTTTCCTTTATATGGATATCAACATATTATTTTTTATCATGTTTTTAAATACCAATACCAAAACTAGACTTTCCACATTGATATTGAGACAAGTAGTCATTAAGGGAGTGACTTCAAAAATATAATTCTCACTTGTCTCAATTATGATTATTTTTTATGTAAAGGAGTTTTCTCATATCATTTAGAAAATGTTTAGATCTATATGTTTGCTATATTGGTGTGTGGTTTAGATATTCTCTCAACCAAGTGATTGTGTGTCCAAGATAGTCTGCGTATCTTGAGACAACACTACATGTATTTATATGTAACATTGTTTTGTTAATTTATGTAGTGATCAATTTTTCAAATTTTACAACAGGTATACGTGCGTCAAGTAAGGCATTGGTAGTCGTAAATATTTTATTAAATCCTAATCAACCCTATTTTCTTAAATCTTGATCAAATATTTTAGAGATTGTCTCTAGTTATTTTTTATTCTAGAAGAACTAGCACAACTACATTTACTAATGTGGTTGATATGCATGGATAGTCATATATTGGAATAACTAGCACAACTACATTTTCTAATGTGGTTTATATACATGGATATACGGAATACATTTACAACCAAATTGGTAAATGTGGTTGATATAGACCGATAAACATATATCCAACACCCAACACATTATTAATTTTTAGGTGTATGTTGTTAAAAGCTATCGATCTCATATTATTAATAACTATATAAATAATAATAACCATTCTATTTTATAATTATATAATTGTACTTATTATATTAACATTATTTTATATATTAATATAATATTAACTGTACATAATTTTTTTCTAATATACTAGTAGTTATATTTAAAAATTTAATACAATGCACAATATAACATAGTAATACCATTTATCGACTAATAGTAATATGTATTTATTCTCACTATTATGTTATGGTTAAGAATTATTAGATATTTATGAATATAACTTCCAATATATTTTATATATTTACTTGGAGATTATTAATAATATTAGCTATATATATACACCATATAATAAACTAAAATAGGTTATACTAATACTTATATATATATATATATATATATATATATATATATATATATATATATATATATATCTATATATATATATATATATATATATATAAGTATATATATATATATATATAATAGGTCACTCACGTTATCTTGTATGGATGTGAGGTTTGGGTTTGCAGCATCTCTAGAGAATTGTGGTGAAAGTTTGAGAAAATCCAGAAGCGTTTTATAATGTATAACCTAAATATTGAAAGAAATATGCCATATCCTATTCTCCTTATAGAACTGGGTCTTTCCCCTACCGAGAACCGAGCTATGACTAGGTTCCTATTGTACAAGCACAAAATTAATATATGGGAGACCATAGACTTCCTAAGATAGCTTAAATTCGAGCCAAAACCACCTAAGGCTCAAACAAGGTTGGTATAAAGATATCAGGTCCTCGTTAAACCATTGGGAGATCGATGAAAATGTTTCATTGAAAAATATTAATAACATTAAAAATATTTTATACCAAAGTTCAAAGAGAAAATGTGGTGTGAGAAATATTTAGAGGCTAAAATAAAATTAAGATATTATAAGGAGGTCATCAACCCTACTCTACAAGATCAAAAGCATCTCTATGTTTTAACTAGGTAAAAGGAAAAAATTAATATAGTCAAGATAAGAATGAACTCTCATGAGCTCCATAGTGAAATAGGTCATTGGGAAATTCCTAAAACACCATGGGTGGAAAGGATCTGCCATCTCTATCAGAATATGAACATTGAGGATGAAAATCACTTCGTCTTACAGTGCCCTACATACACCCACATTAGATCTTAGTTTCATAATATTTGTTGCAATACCAACCTTACTAGCCTTTTAACATGTCAAAATTATAGTGAGCTCGGGACACTTATTTCCAAGCTCTTTGAGGATAGGAGTACAATTTAAAACAGACTAAATCATTCATTTCTTTAGGTGCGATAGACCAAAGTTTGGTCTCAGTGGATGTTAACCATTATCATCATCATCATAGATAAGAACATATTATATCAAAATACACAATAATATATTATTTTATAATAAAATATGTAATAATAATATATTATTAAATTTTTCTAATATATTAATAGTTACAACACAAACTATAATATAATTCTTATATAGCATAATAATAATATTTATAATAAGTATGCATCTCTTACCAATATTTTTAATAATTTTTATATATTTATTAATATAACTCTTAAAAATTTTCCTATATTTACTTAAAGTAAATTAAAAATATGAACTAAACAGAAGCGATGAATAAACACAATTGATTATTAATATTATAAACTGAAATGACTAATACACCCAAGAGTTTAATATTATAAACTCAATCAATTAAAATACCTAAGGGATAAGTATTATAAATATAGAGTATAAACAAACCTAATGAATCGATATTAAAAATACATGGGATTAATAAACCCAAAAGCTTAGGAATTATTAATAAACTCAAAGGATTAAATTGTAAACCCAAGGGATTAAATTATAAACCAAAGGAATTATTCCCACTAGATTAAATTATAAGCCCAAGGAATTAGTAAACCCATGGCATAAATATAATAAACTTAAGGGACCAAAAAAGCGAAGGGATTATATTATAAACCCAAGGGATTAATAAACCCTAGGAATTATTAATAAACCAAAGGGATTAAATTATAAACAAGAAGAATTGTTCCCAATGGATTAAATTATAAACCCAAGGAATTATTAAAATAAAGGGATAAATATCATAAAACTAAGGGATCAATAGACCCAAGGGATTAAATTATAAACCCAAGGGATTAAATTGTAAACCTAAGGGATTAATAAACATAAGGGATTAAATTATAAACTTGAGGGGAAAATATCATAAAAATAATGGCTATAATTTTAGCTATACTGAACCTGAAATCCAAAATGTTGGCGCTGACATCGTGGAAATAAAATCCACTAGGTAGAAACCCACAAGACAAATTCTAGGTTCCTTAGCAGGGGTTTTTGAAGCTTTACTATGATGGAGCCTCAAAAGGCAACCTAGGTCAGGTAAGATAAGGAGGAATATTTCGATATTTTTGTAGGGTTTTGTTTGTAGAATATATATGATGGGAATGGGGTTTTCCATGAACAGTGAAGATGAACTTGTGGGAGTTAAACAAGGGTTCTTGATCGCAGTTAGAGAACAGTACCACACAATCACAGTGGAAGGGGACTCAGCCATGGTAAAAGGGGTTCTACAAAATATGCAACAGAGGACATGATGGGAGAAAATTAGCTAGAGATAGAAAGTGGCACACCTAATCCATGATATCAGTACCATCCTTCCAGACATAGACCACCTCATTCCGTTGCATGTTCGCAGAGTCGGGAACGAATTTTTCGACTACCTAGCGAATGAGGGTTGCTCTCATGTGGGAGGAAATTTGGACATTAACGAAGAAAAAATGGTTTGAGAACGGTAACTACAGTCTCTACAACTAATTTTCAATAGAGATAATTATATTTCTTTGCATCCTTGTTCGGGGTGCCATGCGAGAGATGGGAGGCAAGAGGTGGGATGCGGTAGTGTGTAGTACATGGCCACTTGATGATGACATAGAGTCTTAGGTGGAGGTATTATCACTTGCACACTATAATGTCAGATGGGAATGACAGTGGAGGCCAAATAACCATGTGAGATTTTTATGGGAAACAACATCAACATGTCAAGGGGGTTATGAAGGCTGGTGAGGGGAAAGGTGGTATCGTATCGTGACAGTTTACAGAGGAAGAAAGAGTAGACAGAGCTGCCACATGGGAAGACGTTATAACCTTGTGTTTGCATCCCTTCACCTAGTACGTGCTTGGTATCTTCACTATGTATGTTGTTTTGAATGATGACGGATCCATTATTTTCACCCTGGTTACATGTCATGTGTTTTATATCTCATGTATCTTCTCGGAAAGGTTTTAACTTTCGTTTGGGTTTTTTAATTGGGTTTAAGATTGTAATTGTCTAGTTTGGGGTTGGGATGTTGGTTGTATGAGCACTATGCATTTGTATGTTCTGTCAAATTGTTTGCTCGTAGAAGCTAGAAGGTAGAGGCTCTATTCAAATTCTCCATATCTCATTTTATATATGGCTCAGTCTCATGTGGACTCTGATTGTTCTACTTTCAATTCCCCCTACACCATGCATTCTATCCCCCACTCTGTATGCAACACTAGTAGTTATTCGTCCCAAGTGTATGAATTATACTACATGGCTTTGAATGACCATCCTGTCAATAGCACTCGGTTCAATTGTCTATCCAGAGTTGCAATCACCCAGTCCTTTTGTAATGTGGGGGGCTCCAACTCTTAATTTTCTGATACCTTTCCTTCTCTCTCGGGTTATGCGAGGTGTCCTGCTGGTATCTTGCCGGGGTTGTGGGCTATCAATTCTATCTCCAGGGGTAGCATTTTTGTTTCAAGGAGGTTTATCCTTGTTATTAAAGGGCTCATTGATACTTTTAAGGGTTCCATATCTGTTATAAGGGATATCTATTTTACTTTGTTGAATTTGTGGTTCTACTTTCTCGAAATTTTGGTTTGTTGGGGGTTTTAATGTTAGTGGGTGATGAGGAATTTAAATATTCATATTGAAAGTCTCTGGGCTCAGACCATTAATATGCAGAAGGTGAATGGAATAATTCTCGCCATGCATTCTCGTTTGTGCTATAATAATAAATTTCATATTGTCGCCCTTCTAAATAGTTTGATGATGAGAAGGAGGAATGTTGACATGTATTGGTCTGCTACTTACAAGGATGTCAATCGTAATAGTTTGGGTCTTTTTCACTATTGTTTCTATAAAAAACTTATTGAAATTATATTTCAATATATAGGTATATCTAATTTATATACAGGTGTTACTCTGTCACTGGTCACTAACCTGAAACAATATTGTCATTTAATCCAACAGTCTGTAATGCATGCCAGTATGGTTGAAGGATAGACAACATAAAAGGAGGTCAAAGACAAGGGAAAAGAACAAAAGAAGTAAGCCTATAGTGGGCCCTATCAATATAGGGAGGAAGTGAGGTAAAGAGTTAATGTAAAACCTTGTTGATGCCTAGTCCACTCATATTCCACCGCAAGTTAGAGAACTTATCTCAGGATGTGAGCGAGACTGAGCAAGGAAGGGGAAATACAAGAGGAAGAAATGGAATTTTTAAAGGACCCCGATAAAAAAAGAAGTAGATGGTCCTTATTCCATTATTTTATCCATACATATTGGATGTTAAAATGTGTATTGGCTAAGGAAACTATCAACATCCAGGAAATTGGAGGCGACCCAAAAGCTACCTCCATTTTAAATGAGATAAGGAGAGACATCCAAGAAATCGACCTTGCATAGCACCATGGAAATGTTCAGCTAGGCCGCATAGATAAAAAAAATCAAAGAATGCATCAAGTGGAAATGCCTAGTTCTAGTGTTAAAGAATCGACACTAATTGAGTCATCAAATGACTGAGATTTTATTTTTTCTATTTTTTGACAATGCATATTTCGAATAGCATTTACTTTTTAAAATTATTGTATGTAAGAGATAGTAAACTGGACATATTTGATAGTACATGGTTTAAAAAATTTCAATATTGTTTGGCCTACAATTCTTTAAAGTTTCCAACAGACCTGGTTTCCTACGGGCAGGTTGAGTCCATCGAGTTTTATTATATGTAGCATGTTGTTCTCTTTTTTATTAATAGAAAATAGCAAGGTTCTACTAAAATTACAAAATAAAACAAACCCAAGGGATTAAATTATAAACTGAAGTGATTACTAAATATATGGAATTAAAAAACATGAGAGATTAATAAACCATAGGGAAAATTAATAAACACAAGGGATTAAATTATAAACCTAAGGAATTATTAATATTGTAAATCCAAGGGACTAATAAAATAAAGGTTTTAATATTATAAACCCAAGAGATAAGTATCATAAACGTAAGGGATCAACAAACCCAATGGATCAATATTAAAAACACAAGGGATTCATAAAGGCTAGGAATAAATATTTTTAACCGAAATAATTGATAAACAGAGATGAAAAAGAATATTATAAACTCAAGGGATCAATAAGCCCTAGGGATTCTTAATACTATAAACCAAACGAGTTAATATACCAAAGGGATAAACATTATAAGCCTAAGGTAATAATATTTAACCCTTAATATCAAGTTTTAATAAAACAAGGGACTTTTAATATTATAAACCCAAGGGATACATATTACCAACCCAAAGAAATAGAAATCTCAAGGGAATAATGTTATAAACCAAATGGATATACAAACCCAAGGAATTATTAATATTATAAACACAAGGGATCAATAAGCAGAAGGGATTATTAATATTACAATTCAGAGGCATTAATATTATGAATACAAATGATTAATGAACCCAAGGAATCAATAAAACCAACAAACTAATATTAAAAACCCAAGCGGTTAATAAAAATGAATTAATATTTTAAACTCAAGGGATTCATAAACCCAAGAAATTAAATGATAAACTCAATATATCATTAATATTACAAACTTAGGGAACAAATAAACCCAAGAATTTAATATTATAAAACCAAGGAACATGTGATTTCAAGGGAAATATATTGTAAACATAAGGGATAAAAAATGCAGGGGATCAATACACCCTAGGGATTGTTAATATTATAAACCCAATAAGTTAATAAATGGAAGGGATAAACATAATAACACTAAGTGGTTTTCTGGATGCGGATGGTACATGCTCGTGATGGGATTCACGTCCCAAGGCACTGCGCGTGGGGTGGCCATATAGCCTCCCACCTGCTCATTAAACTCCACATTTACTTTTCCAACCTGCTGTGCATTAGTTCCATCACCTTGCCTCACTGCATTTGGTCTAGCCTGCTCTGCATTTGGTTTTTAATGGCACCCTCTCACCGCCCCTCTGCTCAGACTCATTCTACCTCTTGGTCTCATGCATTGTAGAGTTGCTCCTATCCTCTCGCTTGCGCCAAGCCAAGCGCTCACACATATACTGGGAGGCGATGTGTATCGCTCTGTTCTCTTGAAACGCTGCCTGAATTCCATTCTTCTCAGAGTGATTTCTACCCTAAAAAGTCCTAGTCAAGTTTGAAGCACGCTCAGTCTTTCTCTGCTACCCAATTTACCTCTTGTCTGCAATTCCGCCCCTATAGCCTCAGCTCCACAGGTAGAATGCCTCAGCTCAGGCATCATATGTGAAGTTGACGAGGAAGTTACAGGGGCTGGACAGTCTGTGCCTATTATTCCTCCAGCCTTGAACCCTCATCTGAATACTTTTCTTAGGGGCACTATCTAGAAAATCGCAATGGTAGAGGAAGATCCAGTAGCTCTCGACTGGTGCATCCCTCCCACGCCTTGTCTCCTTCGCAACCTCTCCATGCTATGTCCCCCTCACAACCTATCCCTCAGCCCCTCGTTTCCCCTATCACCCTTCGTCAAACCTCGCAAAGAGTTGAGTTTCAGTTTGTATGTACCATGGACCGACCAACAGTCACTGCATTCATAACCGTCACCCTCCGAGAGGAAGCTGCTAGTTTTACTCCCACTGAAATCATTGCCCATCAGCCTCCTCTAGACCCAGATAAGGCTAAAGACAAGAATGCAGCATCGGGACTGGATAAAGATGCTAAAGCTCAGGATAAAGGGAAGAACGTTGCTACAACCACTGGTGATCCCGCTGACGAGGAATACGACAGTAGCGCGGAGTATTGTTGCCGCATCGTGGAGGAAAATCCCTCTCCAGCCTATGACAAGCGACCAAGAACTCCACAGCTCACACACGGCGCTGCAGCCTAGGTTCAATGGGTTATTCTGTGTGGTTTTGTTTAATTTTACAATGCTGAAGGAGAATAATTCTCCTGTGTTTAACTCTTTTTGGCATATTCTGTTTTTATGGTTTCACCTGTTTAACTTAAGGCCGGTTTCCCCTCCAAGGGCAGCAAGACACAAGCCTAAGAGACTGGTTTACCCTTCTGGGGTAGTCCAAAAACATGAATTTTCAAGCATCAAACCTAGCTCTCAGGATTTCTTAGCTGAGGCTATGGTAGTTTTGTACTGATATGTTTATAAATATAATTAGAATTATTTAGAAAAAAAAATAACACTAAGTGATTAATATTAAAAATTAGGACTCATATTTAATCCTTAATAATGGGGTTTGATAACCCTAAGGAATTAATATTACCAACCCAAAGAATTAGAAAACTCAAGGGATTAATGTTAAAAACCCAATGGATTTTTAAACCCACAAAATCGTTAATATAATAAACACAAATGATCAATAATATAATCAATTAATAAACCCAAGGAATCAGTAAACCAAAAAAACTAGTATGAAAAACCAAAGTAATTAATAAACCCGAGGAATTAATATTTGAAATTGAAGGGATTAAGAAAGCCAAAGGAATAAATTATAAACCCAAGGAATTATTAATATTATAAACCGAAGCAACTAATAAAATCAATCATTTAATATGAAAAAAATAATGAATTATTAAACACAGGGGATACATATTATAAACCTAAATTATCAACAAACCAAAGTAATTAATATTACAAACACAGGGGATTAATTAACCCTAAGATTTAACATTTGAAACTCAAAGGATAAATAAACATATGAGATTATTAATACTATAAACCTGAAGAAATAGAAAATCCAAGGGATAAATGTTTTAAACCTAAGGGATCAAAAAATCAAAAGGGACATGAATATTAATATTACAGACCCAAGGCATCAAATATCCTATAGAATGATAATATTATAACCCAAATAGTTAATAAATGGAAGAGATAGACATAATAAAACTAAGTGATTAATATTAAACACTAGGACTAATATTTAACCCTTAATAGTGGGGTTTAATTAACTAAAGGGATTAATATTTCCAACCCTAAGAATTAGAAAACTCAAGAGATTAATTTTAAAAACCCAATGGATCAACAAACAAACATAATTATTAATATTATAAACACAAATGATCAATAAAGCAAAGGGATTATTAATATTATAAACTCAATAGATTAATATTATACATATAAATTATTAATAATCCAAAATTATTAATAAACCTAAGGAATTAATAAACCCAATGTGACTAATATTAAAAACCCAAGCCATTAATAAACCCAATGTGACTAATATTAAAAACCCAAGCCATTAATAAACCCGAAGAGTTAATATTTTAAACTCAATAAATTATTAAACCCAATGGATTATTAAAATCAAGGGATTATTAATATTATAAAACCAAGGAACTAATAAAATCAAGGGTTTAATATTACCATTAAGGAAGAAAACCTAGGATGCTAAGCTAGGGTTCTAGACCAGGCATCTCACAGTGCAGAGACCGTGGAGCAGAGGCTGTTGTTGTAGTCTAGTGGGAAGGAAAAATTTCAGCGAACTCCCGCGGGGGCGCGGGGGGGGGGGGTGATATTCCCTCCTAGAGGAATGTAATGACCAGAGATTATAGTGGGAAAAAATCATGGGTGCAAGGGGGAGCCGACTGTAACTCGGGGCTAGTGTTGGGGCCCCAATGGATGGAAAAACACAAAGGGAAATGTCTGCCGAGAGCCGCCAAGAAGCCTTGTTTTGTTATACCAGCCAATAAATTAGATCAGTACAAATGATATATGTAATACCATGCTCACATATGCAAATTAATTGGAATTTGGCCCACTCAGAAATATTTACTACAGTGGATTCAACTCAAGTGAAAATCGAAAGGTCATAATGATATCAATTTTGGGGCCAGAGGGTTTTTCACAGTAATATTCACAAACCTTCTTGATAAAGAAAGTATTTTCGAAGGAGGGCCTTATCTTTATTATAATTTTGGTATGTTTCTTCGACAATGGGAGGAATGCTACAATCTGGATCAAGAAGAGTTCCTCTCGGCTCTAGTCTAGGTACATTTATTTTCCTTATCTATTTATTTATGGGACCTTGAGATTATAGAAGGAATAGGTAATTCACGGGGGATATTCGTGAAGATATCCAAAACGACATCTCGAGGAAGGTATACTTCTTTTTCTCGTATTTGTGTGTATATGAATATTGCGAAACCCCTTCGTGATTCAATATAATTGGACTATGAAGGGGAGGTATGGCAGCAACTAATTAATTATGAACATATTCAATTTATATGTAGGAGATGCCATGAATATGACCATATTTTAAAAACATGCCCTCTTAATCATCCATATCAGTGTGAAGGGAAGCAAACACAAGGAGGGGAAGTTCCCCTGCAGAATGACGAGGGTTTTAAAATTTTTACAAGTAAAAGACAGGCTGGGAAACAACATGCAAACTAGTAGAACAATCACAAGCCTCTAAGAACCAATCAAAACTGATATGAATTCCTTCAAGAAACATAGGATTTTGGAAAATAATTTGAACAAGGGAATGAGGATGGGTCCAGTAATAGTGATATAAAAGCTAAGAAAGCGAAGAGAAGAGCTCCATTAGAGGACAGTGACCAAGAGGACCAATCTCAACCTCTAGAAAAAGAGGATATGCAACCAGATATCACCAAAGATGAGTTAAGTAAGGAGGAATTGGTTATGAATAAACTGTTGCAAGAACAGAAAATTTTGGATGATAGATTTATCCCTGATGACAAAAATATTTTATATATGGAAACCTTATAACAATACCTAACCACCCAAGCAAGAAGAGAATTCAAACTTGCAAACACATGTACTAATTCTCAGGGAAGCAGCCAGGAAAATAATTCCAAGTCTAAAACAGGTAAAAAGAAGGGAATGAAAACTTTGCAAGAACCAATTCAGACGGTTGGAGAAATGTTGGTTAACTCGGGGCATGTTATACTACTCACAACAATATTTCAAAAACTCCATAAAATTCCTTAATTATAGTTATCTTTTGGAATATAAGGGGCCTTAACAGTAAAGGAAAAAAGAGATACTTACAAGAAATATTGAAGAAAGATAAACCGCAAGTCGTTATCCTCCAGGAAACCATAGTGTCAAGTTTACAACGTGAATAAATTATGAACCATATCAAACCCAGATATGATTTCATGGCTATTGACTTGCGAGGAAGTGCTAGTGTCATAGCGATTATTTGGAACCCGGCCGAGGTTTTGGCTAAAGGATGGATTGGCCTTTCGCATATCCTCACTGGTAAGTTCAGATTAATTGGGATGAAAGACTGGATTTTTGTATCCTCTTCTTTTGGCCCACACCTTCTAAGAGATAAACAAGCTTTTCTAGAAAATGTGACGTCTTTGAAATTACTGAACACAGAGAAATATTGGGTGTTGGGAAGAGATTTTAACATGATTACATGCCTTGAAGAAATAAAAGGAGGCATAATAAGGACTGAGACGGAGATGGAAAATTTTCATGATCTGATTTATGATCTTTGAATGGTTGACATACACACTGTAAATGGAAAATTTACCTGGAACAAAAGGAAGGGGGAACTCATCAAGTTGCCTCTCGCCTAGATAGATTCCTAATACCTGAAGAGCTCATCACCTTGGATTTATTCTATGAAGCTTCTATTATGCATTTCATGTGATCAGATCACTAGCCAATTTTTCTGGAGGTGGATCATAAATTTCCTTTCATATTTGAGAGTTTTTAGCTGAGAAACCCTAATTTCATCAATAAAGTTAAAAGTTGCTGGGAGGAAACCAGGGTGCAAGGCAGGAATTGAATGCATACGTTCCAGATAAAACTCAAAGAAATAGAAAATAAGAAAATGGAATAAAACAAAATTCATGAACATTCATGAAGATAAGGAAAAACTTCAACGACATATGCAGCATATCCAACAAAAGATGATTCTAATGGGGTGATATGCAGACCTTGTTAAATAGGAAGGTTCATTAATAATAAAAATGAAAGAACAAAGAATCTAGGAAGAGATATTGTGGAAAAAAAAATCCAGAATTCAATGGTTAAGAGAAAGGGATAATAATTCCAGTTTTTTCCATAAAGAAATGATACAAATATGCCAACATAATCGTATTTTTTCCCTCTGAGATTTAACAGGAAACAGACTGGTACAACATTAATATTTGGAGAATGAGTTGGTCAACCATTTCCGAGACATATTAGCGGAACCATATCAGAATTGAATGGAATCCATTAATCGTGTAAAGAAATTCATTCCCACAGTTGTTAACATGGAGCATAATTTAGCTCTGGTCAGGGAAATCACTTTTCAAGATGTGGAGGAAGTGGTCAAAGGCTTGGATAAAAATAAGGTGCTAGGACCTGATGGTTTCATTGCAGAATTATTTCAGACTTATTGGACCTTTATTTGAAAATAAATTTTAGACCTGAAAAAAGAGTCACGAAGAACAAGACAGGTATACCCAACTCTGAATTCTACTTTTAGAGAATTTTTCCTAAAGCAAGAGAATTGTGATGTTCCTTCAGTATTTAGACCAATTTCCCTGTGTAATGTAATTTATAAGATTTTGTCTACTATTAAGGTCAATAGTCTTAAACCCATTCTTCCTACTCTTATTTCCCCTGAGAAAATGGAGTTTGTTAAAGGTAGACAAATTATGGATGGTATTGTGACTGCCAAAGAATCCATTCATTCCCTTCATACTCTTAAAGCTAAAGGTATGTTGATTAAACTTAACTTGTCCAAAGCCTATGACTGTCTAAGTTTGTGTTATCTCCAAAACATTCTGCTATATTTCAAGTTTTATAAAATATTGGGTGATCGGATCCTATCCTTTATCTCAACCCCAAATTTCTCAATCCTTGTCAATGGAAGCCCCTTTGATCCTTTTAAAGCCTCCCGTGGCCTGAGGCAGGGAGATCCCTTATCCTCATTCCTATTCATCATTGATGCATAGGGGTTGGGTAGACTTATTAATCATAGAGTGACGAATGGCACCCTGAAAGGCTTAAAACTTTGGGGCTTGGATCTCACCTTATCTCACCAAGAATTAGTTGATGATATCATTATTTTTTGACAAGATAGCCCCTAGGAATAAAAATCCATATTAGATATTGTGAAAAGTGTTTATGGACGCCTCGGGGACCCTGATTAATAATGAAAAATCTAATGTATTTTTCTTCAACACTACTCCTCAATCCCAAATATTCTTAGCTAGGACTCTTGGATTCTCCATTGGGACCTTTCCCACCAAGAACCTAGGCATGCCCCTCTCTATAAGTTCACTAAGAATATTGCATTGGAAAAATCGAATCACTCGAATTCAAAACTGGTTGCAGAATTGGTCCTTTCGGGCTCCTAATGCCCCTAGCCCTATCATCCTTCTGAAATATGTTCTCCAATCTATTACTGTCTATCAAATTTCTGGGATGGAATCTCTGAAGTCTATGTTTTCTGAGATGGACAATATTTAAAAAAAAAAATTATGGCAAGGGCCACAACAAAAACAAAAGTGGGATCTCTTATCATGGGAGAAGCTCACTATGCCTAAATATAAAGGAGGATTGGGTTTAGGAGATCCATTCACCCTAAACCAGGTTATGGGAGCTAAATTGTGGTGGTTATGGATGCAAGGGGGTACGACCCTATGGGAAAATTAATGGGAAGAAAAACATGAAATTATTCAGGACAAGAGAGATCAGTTGTAGCTACATATCATCCCCAGAGGATCTGGCATCTGGAACTTGGATTCAAATAACATCATTTTAACTACTGACCATAGCTTCCTGGATATTAGAGGAGGAAACCTAGTCCATTTCAGGGAATATTCCTAGAAACAGCATGAGAAGCTATATAACAGGTTATATTTAGAAAATATATATTTTTTTCACAAATCAACCTCATACTAAAGGATAAACCTATATTAGGAAGAACAAGATGACTAGTTCTGGAGGAGATGGAAGAAAAAACAACAATGGCAGCATGCACCAGACACACAACAATGGGGGAATTTCGACAGAGAACTACATTCCATGAAAATACCTATCCTAATAGGAAATGATATCCTACGTTAGGGGCACAATATGAAAGGAATGTTCACAACTAAGGAATCTTACCAGATAAAATAAATTTATGTAGATCTACCAGATAATAGATTATGGAAAAGAATTTGGTCCACAAAACACTGGCCCAAAATCGAACACTTTATATGGACTATTGGCCATGGCAGAATTCTTACCTAGGACTAGCTCCAGAAACATGGCATGCTCAGACCATCTTGTTATGTGATATGTGGAGAGCATGAGGAAAACCTGGAACACCTTCTTAATACCTTCTTAGTGGTGGACTAGATCTGGCACAAATTTTTAAACCTATTCCTGCAAAAAAGAATAAATAACGATAGCATTAGACAAACAATGGAGAATTGGAGAAAAGGAGGGTATCAGAACAAGGTGATAAACAAAGCCTGGATCCTCTCACCAGGATTCCTACTATTGACATTGTGGAAGGAGAGAAAACTAAGAATATTTATAATGAGAAGAGGAAAATGCCTGATATTTGGCAAACCATTGTCCAAAAAATTAGAGAGACTATCCTAGCTGAAAAATGGAGTCATGAAGATTGGATGGTTTAGGGAACAGAAGGCAAGATTATCAACCAGTTAAATCTTAAGGCATAGTTGTTAGCGCCAACCTCTTGGAAACCCAGATCAATAGCCTTCAAATTTCGGGACATATTCATACCCCCTCAGATGGGGTTCATCAAACTAAACTATGATGGGGCCCCAAAGGGAAACCCAAGTCAGGCAGGGGCTAGAGGCATATTTCAGGACTGTACTGGATGATTCCTCAGGATATTTTCCATTGACCTAGGGTATGCTAGTAACAACGAAGCAGAACTAACTGCTGTGAAACAATGTCTGCAAATTTCTCGCCACGAACAGTACAACCGTGTAGAGATTGAGGGAGATTATGTCATTGTTATAGGTGTTCTTCAAAAGCTAGAACAAAGAGCTCACTGGGAACATATAATTAATAGCTAGAGAACAACAAGACTTATCCAATAGATTAAGGAGATAATGGCTACAATTATAATGTCCCCAGTTTCTCTGCTTTTATTAGGCAATTAAAAAATCCTAAAGGGTAAAGTGGACCCAAAGGAAAACATTTATTGTGGACATATTTTATTATTTTAAATTAATAACATGAAAATGGCATTAATTGTGCAAATATTAGAGTATGATTAGAGATCAGGAATCCAAATCCATGAATATGGATAAGGTTCCCAAGACTTTCCCAATTCTCCAAAAATACTTGGAGAAAATAAATTTAATATTGAATTTTAGATTGGAGATAAAAATATAAAAAGATACCCCAGTAAGAGGAAAGTTACTAGGAAGAGGTGGAATAAAACTAGAAAGAGGAAAAAGCTAGTTTTAAAGTACTTTAGTGGAATAAACAAAAGGAAAGCCCAGGAGCAAAGGAAAACAACATCCTCATTGACTGGACGCAGTTATGGAAACAAGATGATGGGAAAGGAGGCTTAAATAAGAAAATTTTTGGTAGACAAGAGGTTGTCTACTTCTGGAAGATTTGATCTCTGCTCGGGGGGGAGCTATGGAGAAGTGCTCATAGGTTGGGTGGAAACTAGTCTACCATAATTGGTATGCACCATTTAATTCATTTTGACTTATAAATGTATTATTATAGTGAAGTCAGTTAGTGGTGAAGAATTAGTTAACTCTATTCATAATTATATTCTGTATATGAAGATAATGTGAAAAATTTTAAGTGGTTGTGAATTGGTAGATCTGTGCATTTAACAAAATAGTCTATAATAAATATACCGTAATTCTATATTGTTGCACAGATAATTGTCTAAAGAGCACCAACTCTCAGAATGTAAAAATCATGATGGCGGTTTAAATCTGAGCTTAGGTGAACTATCAGAATTAATTATTCATAATATAAGTGTCTTATTATTATGCTACTAATCATGAAATTATGTGAATAAAATAATACATAATAAAAACCAAGTATGTCTGACAGTTACTGTGAATTAAGAACATTCAAACAAATTTTCTACTGTGGTAGAAAATGAATATTTTAATACTCTAACTCAAACATAATAAATTGTAATAATTTCAAAGAGGAATTTAGAAAATTATTACCAGAATTGAAACACAGATTCTAGGAAATGTATCACATATGGACTGTAAACATAACTTCAATAAAGGGAGAAAATAGTGTATTAAATATTTTACTGAGTTATGTAAATTCAAAGGATTTAAATCTAGATACATAAAAACTCCCATTTCAAACTATGTCTGACTAATTATACAGAATAGAGGAAATATGTCCCATAAATCACAAAGTGTATATTCTCTTTGGAAATTATGCAGAGGAATCATAATAGAAATCCCCAAGTGGGTTACTAGACCAACCTAAAAAGGAAAAGTCTAAAGTCATGACTGGACATGAAACTGCTAGTAGAAGTAGTCAAGCCAAATAGGCTGCAGGGGTTACCTGCAAAGAACAAGAAGCAAGAAATCAATTTTGGAGAATGAATTATAAACATAAATTTAAGTGGAAGAATACAACATCAAAAAGGGGTAAGGAATAATTACCTAATTAACAGAAAGGGAGAATCAATCTGTAATAAAATGAGAAAGTAAGTTTATTACAGGGAAGAATATGAGGAATCAAATCATCGAAAAAAAGTAAATTAAAGTCAAGATAATTTTTATGTTAAATCCTCGATGGATTAACGAATAAAATTGGATACATGGGTAATTGTAGAACTCCTGTGCTAATTTAGAAAAAAAAAATTATTAGTACTATCTATGATAATAAATGAACATAAATCAAACAACATACCTACAGACAAAGAGGTCTAAACAATGAAAATCATTCACGAGACCATCACAATTATGAAATGCATATGACTATTAACCAACTGGCATAGAAGAAATCTATGATATTTCTCTATTAAGAATAAGATGCAAAGTATTAACACAAAAGATTTAAATGTGTTTTATAAACAACACATTAAACGTTCAACCAAAAACCATGAAGGGAAAATAATTAATTCAAACCCTAGAAGTGACGAAAAAAATCCGAAGCTAATGAAGCTTTCCAGAAAATAACTAAACGTAATATTGAAGAGGAGCATTAATATTAGTGAAATTACCTGTAGGGTACGGTAATTTTCTTTAGGATAAAACCCTTAGCACTTCAACATAGAGACGTGAGAAATTCCATGATTTTCTTCTACATGTGTTTCACCAAAACCTGTCACAGAGTTGCCTTGAAAAACTGAAACTGAACGGTGATAAAAAATGAAGCAAAAATGAATTAGATTTGTACAAACGAAATGTAAATTCCCAACCCATGGGCAAGGCCATCAAGGAAGAAGTGAAATGGAGGAATATGATTCTATAAGAGCCACAGACAGTGGAGGTCAGAGAATATTTTACCACGCTCGTTGGCGCTACCTTGAAATCCATAGCATGAGAAAGTCTCTGGGAAGAACGCAGAGTTTCGGGGGTGAAACCTCAATGTAAAATTAACAAGATAAATCAGCTATGGAACCATAGATAAGAGAGAACGAAAGTTATCATTGTAAATTTATAAAAGAACAAATTGAATAGAGAAAATAAAGAGCTGCAAACTAAGATAAGATTGTATCAATTAACAAGCAGTGACAAATACGCATTAACTGAGAAGATGGATGAGAGTTCCAAGCTTACTCTCTTTGTGGTAGACGAAGCTCTCACCTCGACATGAATGGAAATAGTTTTAAAGACGAGAGGAAAATGAATAACAGAGACCAAAGGTCGAAAGATAGCCACTGAAAAAAAAACTAAATGGTAAAATGAAAACCTAAACCCCAATTATGATGAGATCCTCATCGTCCAGGTGGAGGAAATCTGACATTGTATAATTTCCTGCGTAGCTGAAAGGTTCCATCACTAACGAAAAATCCATGTGAATGGTGTACAGTTAATTAAATGAAATAATATCCCTAGGAAAATTTGATCCAGATAGTTGGTGTACATTAATACGGAGACTAAGTCGCATTAAACCAGAAATAATTTCCAAATTGTTGCAGACCTAATGACTTGGCTAATCATTATGAAATGGAGAAGGCATAAAATGAGTTAACATATGTTAATGCAACGTGAGATTCGATGTAATATTATATACGTCCAATATGACAATGTGTAAAGTCAACCTTCAAAGCATACCTTTAAAAAGGTAAGTGGAAAATCAATTAATTTGAATAGAGTTTAATACGAGACCAAATCAAAATATAAAATAGAATCAATGTTCCATATATAATTATAACTATTTTTCAAAGGGTCTAAATGAAATATTCATAAAATGGTAACATAGAGCCTTCATAAAGGTAAGGTTGAATTATAAAGTTCTAAAGGTGTGGCAACGATAAATATGTGTAATGGATATAACTTAGGACGATGCCCAATAAAAAGGTAAGTTCGATTATGAATAGTTATATATATTTCATAAAGTTAGAGATAATTCGTAACTTTCAAATAAGGTTACCTTAGTATTTATATGGTTGGGGGATAGACTTTGAATTATTTAAAGTGGGAAAATAATTGGTTAGTAATAGTTAAGGGTGGGAAGTAAACTACAATTTTCCATTAAAAGTAAAATGGAATTATTCCATCGACATGGAGTCTCATTGGAATTATGAAATTGGATTTTTAGTCCCAAAGAGTAGATGCCCAAGTCATGAAAGAGGAATAACTATATAAGTCATGATCAAAGGAAATATAAGTGATAATAATTATTGAACGAGAATCTCACAACTAAATAGATTAAAAGTACAACAACTAAAAGGTTGGAAGATAATATTCATCAGAACGTGATGAACCATAGTAAGTCTATTGTAGGTGAATAGGGTGAATTACATAAATAGATAATAATAAAAAAATGGAAGAAGATATGTTACAAATGATATCAGAGAAAATGTTAAAACACTAGGCCTAAATGTGTGCTCACACTAGAAAATCAAAAGCCAAAAATTATGTTGTTGTAAATTGTTTTGTTTAAAATAATTATACACTAATTTTTTCTTTTGCATATAGTGAACTAGTGAAGAACCATACAGCTAAAGCCATGAGAGAAGGGGATAAGCTGTATGTGGATCTGGGTGGTGTAGAAAATCCACTAAATCCTAATGCTCCATTGCTGGCCATGATGCATCAGATGCAAAGAGAAATGATGCAACTGAAAAACCACAATGAAATATTATCACTAGCCAATGAAGAGAAAGAAAGGTTAATCGGAGAATTAAACTCCAGGAACAATCATGAAGGTGAAGGTTCTGGGAAATAGAGAAAGGGAACTAAAAACCACTCAGAAGAGTCTGAGGATGATGAAGCCTCTAGGCAGCAGTCTAGAAGGAAAAAGGAATTGCAAGGATAATTGTGAAAAAATCAAACCTCCCTCTTATGATGGAGATAAGAGCGAAGATGCGGAAGCTTGCCTTCTAAAAATCTTAAAATACTTCCAATTTTATGAGTATGGAAGTAATTTGAAAGCCAGGTTGGCTATTTATCAATTACAAGGAAAGGCTACCTTGTGGTGGAGGAAACCAAAATGGTGCATGTGATAGATGAGAAAAATGTCACTTGGGAAGATTTCGAAATTAAATTTTAAAATATATATCTGAATGAATGATACTATGATGATAAAGCCAAAAAATTTCATGAGCCTAGGTTGGGACATCTTACCATTGATGAGTTTATTACTAAATTTACCAACCTTCTTCACTATGTACCATATATAAGGGAAGAGAAGGCAAAGGTACAATTATTTTCAAACTACCTACCTACTATCTATAAGGAGAGGATAGAATTTGATAATCCCAAGAGAATGGATGAATTTTTGCGCAAGGAAATACTACGTTATTAGCAGTTCAAAGGCAGAAATGAACAAGAGAAAAATTGGAAGAACAAGGAAAAAGGTGACTCTAGTGGAAAAAGAGTAAAACTAACATACTTAAAGAACTTCGGGAAATCACCAAAGGAAGAAGTTTACCAAAACTGGAGAAAGTCAACCATCCCAATCATAAACAGGATCTAAGCAAATAGATGGAAACAATAAAAGAGATGGAACTATAAAAATGAGGGAGCCACTAAAGTGATGGGGTTGTGGAGAACCTCATCTGCTACGAGATTTCCCTCACCAAACCATTCAAAACATACAAGTGTTGAGAGAGGCAACTACCTTAAATGACGTTGCAAGAAACATTCCAAGAATCAATGTTGCACTGGAAGATCACCAAGCTGAACGCAAATCAACTATGGTCGAAATAAAAGGTATGATTGTTGAACAACCTATTTTTGTTTTGATAGATCCAGGTGCAACTTTAAGTTATATAAGTCCTCAAATTGTGGAAAAGTGCAATTTGAAGTCAGAAATTTTTTAGGAAGCATTGTTAGTTCAATTAGCTATAGGAATAAAAAGAAAACTGACCCATTAATTACGAAAGACTACTGTAAATTTAAATGGGTGTGAAATTGAACTGAATTTGAATATTTCGCCTTTAGGTTCCTATGATGTGTTGGTAAGAATGGATTGGTTAGAAAAGCAGAAAACCATATTAATTTTTTTAGATAAAACAATACACTATGTAGATGGTGATGGAAAACCAGTGATAGTTAAAGGGAAACCCAAACCTATATATGTTAGATATATTTCAAAACTTCAGTTGAAAATGACAACAATAAAAGGCTCCTATGTGTATGTTGTACATGTGGAAGAATTGGGACAACAAACTAAAAAAGAACTTGTAGAAAACTTACAAGTCATCTGAGATTTTAAGGATGTATTTACAGATGAAATTCCTCAATTACCCCCTAAAAGAGAAATTGATTTTTCAATTGAGTTAATAACATGAGCTACACCAGTATCTAGAGCCCCAAACAGAATTAGTACCCCAGAATTGTTAAAGTTAAAATTGCAACTACAGGATTTGTTGGACAGAGGCTATATAAGACCAAGTGTATCCCCATGGGGAGCACCAGTAATATTTATCAAAATAAATATGGTACATTCAGAATGTGTATAGACTACTGACAACTGAATAAACTGACAATGAATAATAGATATCCTCTACCACAGATAGATGATTTATTTGATCAAGTGAGAGGCGCCATAGTCTTTTCAAAAATTTACTTAAGGATAGGTTATCATCAACTAAGGATTAAAGATTAATACATAAATAAAAGTGCATTCCGAACTAGATACAAACACTATGATTTTGTAGTTCTACCTTTTGGGTTTACTAATGCACGCACTACCTTTATGCATGTAATGAACAATGTCTTAAGTAAATATCTGGACAAACTTGTTCTATTATTTATTGATGACATTATGATATATTTTAAGAATAAATCAGAACATAAATAACATCTCATAATTGTCTTACAAACACTTATAGAAAATAATTTGTATGCTAAACTTAGCAAATGTGAATTTTATAAAGATAAAATTCAATACTTGGGCCATATAATTTCAGAAAAAGGATTAGCAGTGGACCTAGAAAATATACAAGCTATTATGGATTGGCCTGTACCTACTGATGTTTCCTCTCTAATATCTTTCATGGGAATTATAGGATATTATGGGAGATTTGTAGAAATATTTTCAGCCTTAGCATATACTATCACATCTCTACAGAAGAAAGGAGTGAAGTTTTAGTGGACAAGAAAATGTCAACATAGCTTTCAACAATTAAAACTTATAATCACAACCGCTCCAATTCTAAATATTTCTGATCCAAATCAAGAATTTGTAGTATGTACAGATGCTTGTGAAGAGGGACTAGGACTCAGTCATAGCATATGAGTCAATGAAATTAAAAAAAACATCAACAGAATTACAGTGTGTATGACTTAGAGTTAGCTACTGTAATACATGCTTTGAATATGTCGTGACATTTTGTTAGGAAAAAATTTTGTATTAATGACAGATCACATCAGTTCGAAGTATTTTTTCACTAAACCTGATTTAAATGCTAGGCAAGCTAGATGGCTATCCTTCCTTAGTGAATTTGACATGGAGATCAAACATATCAAGGGGAAGGAAAATAATATTGCATATTCTTTAAGTAGGAATGCTTGTCAATATTTGAATAGTGTTGGGAGTAGTGCACACTTTGATATTGAATTATTGATCCAAGAAGAAATGAGACAAGACCCCAAACTATGAAAAACTCCAAGAAAAATTGCAGAAAAATGAGATAGTGGGGTATACTCAAAACCAAAAGGGACTGATTTGTTACAAAAACATATTATACACTCCCAATGTGAACTCATTAAAAGAGAGAAATTGTATATGAGTATCATAAAAGACCCTATGCACGACATCGAGGGTATCAAAAATTAATTTCAGCCTTAAGAAAGAATATGTTCTAGCCAGGTATGAAAAATGATGTAACTAATTTTTTAGCTATATGTTTAGAGTGTCAGCAGATAAAAGTAGAGCATCAGCATCCAGCAGGCTTGATGAATCCTTTACCCATCCCAGAAGGGAAGTGGGATACTGTTTCGATAGAATTTATAACTAAATTTCCAAGAACTAAATACCAACATGATTCTATCATAGTAGTTGTTGGCACATTGACAAAATGTGCACACTTCTTACAAGTGCAATCTATTTTGGTACAACTCAAGTAGTTAATGTATTTATGAAAGAGATTGTAAAGTTGCATGGTATTCCTAAAATGATCATATCAGATAGAGATGAAAAGTTTAATTCAGCTTTCTGGAAGACTCTGTTTGGGGGAGTGGGTACCAAATTGAACTTTAGTACCACATACCATCCCCAAACAGATGGAAAAACTGAAAGCACAAACCATATTTTAGAAGATATGTTGAGAATGTATGTGATGGACATACCAAAAAATTGGGAAGACTTTCTGCATTTGGTAGAGTTTGGCTACAATAATAGTTACCAAGACTCAATAAAGATGAGTCATTATAAAGAATTATATGGCAGAAAGTGCCAGATGCCTCTAGGTTGGAGACAAATAGAGGATAAGTTAATACTTCGACATGATGCATTGCAAAAAATGGAAAGGATTGTAAAGAAAATTCTTCCAAATATCTAGACAGCACAAGACATGCAGAGAAGCTATGCAGATAAAATGAGAATTCATAGAGAATTCAATGTGGGTGATCATGTTTACTTGAGGATTAAGCCCAAAAAGAGTACTTTTTACACGGGTAGCTATGAAAAATTGGCACCACGCTCACTAGTACAAAATGGCTAATTAGTTACTAAAAAAAGATTAAAATTTACATATAAATGACTATTTTTCAATCGGTGACCAGTAGTAGCTAATTTATAGTATCTTATAATGCGACCAACTTTTGGTCATTTTTAGCTTAGTCATTAATTGGTTATCTCAATTCTTTTATCTAGTTGTATATTTGGTCATTGATTTAGTCACTAATTTGGTCATTCATTTAGTGATTCATTTAGTCATTGATTTGGTATTTGATTTGGTCATTAATTATCACAATTAATGACAAAATATACAAAAAAATATGTTACTATATGATCACCCGAGAAAACCAGTTAATGACCAAAGAAATATGACCAATATGTTGGTCGCGTTATAAGATACTATAAATTAGCTACTAATAGGCATATATATGCAAATTTTGGTCATCATTTGAAACCAATTAATGACCGAAGAAATATGACTAAATTTTAGTCGTGTTATAAGATACTGTAAATTAGCTACTAATAGTCGTATATATGCAAAATTTAGTCATCATTTGTAGTCACAAATTTATCATTTACAGTAGCCATTTATTCATTATATAAACGACTAATTTAGTAGTTTATATTCATTTCATTTAATTTCATTAATAATCATTATAAAGGACTAATTTAGTCATATATTAACTTTATTTGTGTTAATTATTAATCAATATAAATTAATCTGTATGATTTTAAAAATGTCATACAATGTGCATGTTCATCTAATATGAAAATAGAGATTCGCATATTTTAATTACAATACTAAATAAGATCAAGTCAAACTATAAATAATTTAAACCGCATAAATTATATTATATGAAATGTTAAAGTATTACAATATGAGTTTCCAAATTAATATTAGTTGGACGACAATTTACACATGAAATTATGTTTCATCACTTCAAAATATTATCGTTGTGTTGTCAAGGCATTACAGGTGAATTCAAAAACTCCAAAGACTTGATCATCAGTATTTATATGTGTGTCTTATGTGAGATATTATCTCTAAGGGTATCACCAAACTAGTTCTCCTCTCTCTTTTTGCATTTGTCGCTCCAATGTTATTGCTTTCCTCTTTTTTCAATTCATGCTTCTTGCCATCAATACTGATTTCATTTTCTGAAAACAAATGAAAATACAATGCAGTGTAAGACATGAAAGACAATGAACACTATAATATAACACAAATTAGACTATAAATAGTTTATACAACATATACCTTAACATCAATAATGTGAAAGCAATTTTCCCTTAGCATCAAATTCTACAAAATAAATGTCAAGTTATTCTTTCCCATTTCTCAAAATGCATAAATAAAATTTCAAAATCACATAAAACCAAGAGAAAATGATTTTCTAACCAAAACAAACACACAAACAAACAGTGTCTCTAATAAAAATTCATTATAATATTAGCAAATGAAAAGAGAGCTAGCGGACCATTTGTGTTGTTTGATTTTGCCTATTTTTGTTATGAAAGTGCTCGAGCTTTAGGAACCAGAAAATGTCAACACGAGCTAAAAACTAACCAAACATTCACTTGTCAACATGAGAGATCACATATAAACCACAAAATTGATCAAGCATTAAAATTGTGAGCTGTCTACCTTGAAATTTTCTTCTTGAGAAATACCTCAAAATCCCCTCGTTTCTAATAAGCTTCCTACCTATGTACCTCCATCCTTGATTTCCCTTGCTATATCTTGAAAAAAGAATATCCCTTCAACAATAAATTTTATGAGAATCCTACCAAGTAACTCAAGAGCCTTGGGCACATCAATAGTAGCATCCTCCAATGAAAATAGTATAGTCTCCAACCTAGAAACATCAAAATTATATATAGTTATAATTCATAATCACACATGACCATAGACTGTAGTAGTATTGAAATAAGCTCAAACTTGAATAAGAACAAACAAAAAATTTCAATTTTGTGGTTTATATGACAGCCATTTGATAATAGGTCACTCAGCATCCATGTTTCAGGTAGTATTTGGTGTCTTTTTTATGTGGAAATTTTTCCAATGGGGCTAGAAGTTTTGACCTTTTCTGTTTGGATCTAAGCTGAATATGAATATGTAATGGATTTTTGTTTTAAATGAAAACATAGGTTCTTCTTATTGCTTTTCTATTTTTCTCCCTTTACATATATACGTTGTGAATTTGCATAATTTTAAACAAAATAAATAGTCATGTTAATATGTTTTAACATATTTCAATTTTATAAATAATTATACAATTTTTAAAATTTATAGCTAGAGTTTTCAATTCAGTTCAATTTACAGCAAATAAGAGAGTGGCATTAGTCACAATTTTACTAATATACTAATACTGATAACCAGAAAAGTGTCTTTTTGAATTGCCTATATCTAATGGCTGACAAAAGAATCCTTTACATAGGTATCACATAGGAATGTTAACCAGAAATAATTTTGGTATAACATAGGAATATTGACGACATTACAACATCTCTACCATGTTGATGACTGAATTATGTGAATGAGGATGGAAGGAGATCTGATATTTTTTTCGCTAAGGGTTTCTGAATGGATCAGCGATCGAGGATGACATAATATAGAGGGGGCTCTGACACACATTGCAGCATCACAGTCCTGCGGATGATTGCGTGTGTAATCCCTGGGGTAGGGTTTCTGTTCAGACCACCTACACCTCCTATCGTAGCCTCCCGATTTTCACCCATCCCTTATTTCCTTTCACTGTTGCACTTTCTACGGCCTGCACTTTTCTTCAACCATCGATTGACTGGCATCAGATACCATGGAGGACGAGCTGCTAGATTATTTCCCAGATCCATTAAAGGATGGGCTATTGGATTATTCCCCAAGACCCATTGGAGGGCTTGTTGATCTGGTCCACTCTGGGAAACTTCCCATCATTTTCATCCGCGCTAGCACCTCCCGCATCTGTATTTTTTCAAGATGGATCTAGGGCTTCCACCTAGCCTCATTTTTCTCTAGAGGGATCTTCTTCCCTAGCCTACCACTCTTATTCTCCTCCATATGCATTTCTAGAGTGCTTACCCCCTTCCTGTAGCCAATCCGGTGCTATCTGTGCCGTTATCACCTGCATCTCACTATTTCCTGACATCCCTCCTATTGTCGCAGTCCTCCCCCCTCCTAAGGATATCTCCTCCTCCCTGCATCCTATACCTTTGCTGCCTGCTTCTGCATCCCCTTTACATCCAGCGAACTTGCCCCCAACTGAACCCTCGCGAACAATGCCACACCCCCCTCCATCTGGGTGTTTTGCGGGCACTCTCCCTATTGATCCACCCTCACATTCAGTCGGGATGATCGACGAACCCACCTCAGACTTGGCAGGGGAGAAACCCTCCCTTGGATCTCAACCACGCTCGTCCAAGAAGTCAGGATGTGTTAAGAAAGGTAATAAGGGTATCGACCTCGCATTCGAAGACCAACACAGGATGGGCGATGTACTTGACATGACAGAGAGGGTTTTGGTTGGACACATTCAGGGCTGGAAATACAACATGGAGTGAATTTAGCTATGGAATATGGAGATCTTGGGATAGTTTATTAATTCTTTATCCTCTGTCATCATTCTCCCCAAAGGATGGTTCGCACTCAATTTTAGTTTGTGTGAACACTTGCAATGGGTACTTTCCGATTATTGGCACATAGAACAAGCCCCAATCTTGTTGAAGAGATGGAGCTCTCTATTTGACCCTGAGTGAGAGCACCTGGGTGCTGGACCCATCTGGGTTTGATTACTTGGGATACCTATGCACTTTTGGTCTGAGGATACCTTCGCACACATTGGAAATTCTCTTGGGTCCTATCTTGATCATGAAAAATCTTATATTGCAATTGGTATCATGACCATGGATTAGATTTTGGTACATTTGGACACCAAAGAGGGCTTGGAAGAGTCGATTACATTGTGATGGAAGAAATTTACCCAGGTCTAGCCCCTTAATTACGAAGATATGCCTTATCGATGTAGAAGATGTCACGAGGTCGAGCATCTCTACAAGGAAAATCCTACAAAATAAGGCTCCACAGTCCCTTCCAACTGAATATGTTCCTGCGTCAACTCCATAGGCACAGGCACCCACTCGGAAGACTTCTCAACGTGGTTGACCCCCTCGAGCTAGTGTTCCAAATGAAGCCCCTACTATTCATCCACCTCGAACCCCTTAATTTCTCATTACCTACTCCAGAGTAGCTGTCGCACAACCTTCTATGGGTATTACTTCACTCCCTTACTCTGCTTCTGATTTGTTTGTTGTATCTAGTGTTATTCAATCATTGGTCCTCTTTATATCTGGGTTGACATTCCCCTCTTCTCCTCTCCCTTCATCTATGACCCTCTATACCTTCTCCCACTCTCCCCCTCTCCTCTGAGGCCTCATCCAACTCTGCAAGTAGCCACTCATACTTTATCATATCCCTCTCCAAGCTATCTGCATCCCCCCTTGTGGATTAGGTATTATTCCCCCGCTCCCAACATCAGGATATCTTCTCATGGTCGCAAATCATATATTTATAAAGCCATTGTCCAATTTGGTTAGGAGGTAGTTGATGGACATCAACACACTCTCAATCAGATTCCTAGAGCACATACAACTCATGCATATGTTCCCTCATGATTATTCTTTCCTTCAGTTGACATGGCCTTGTAAGTGAGGCCAAAAAACTTGCACTCTGTCTTCTATTTGAATCCACCCTTTGTGATATTATTTTCCTCCAAGATACCTTTGGCCCTGAATCATTTATTGTCAATATTCTTCAAGCCATGTGCCCTCACTGGAACTTTCATGCCCTGGTTACTCGTGGCCAATTGGGCAGCATTGCACTGAGCATCAATCACCAGTCGATAAATATCCTTTATATCTGGGTAGGAGAGGGATAGTTGGGGGCCGAAATATAATCAACTGAATTCAGATCTCACTTTTGCATATTCAACATATATGGGCCACTCTCTAATCGACTCAAATTTTTGGATCATTTCCTCAACCTCCCCGTCATGAATCATGACAGGCTTATACTCGGTGGCAACCTCAATTTCTCTCTCCGTCAGGCTAAAATATGGGGACATTCCAATCAATTTGATCCCCTATCTGAAGAGATTCAAACCCTCATTGAAATTCACCAGCTTGTGGACATCCTGTCCCCAAAACCACAACCTACTTGGCACAATAAGAGGACAGGACAAGCCTCCCTTGCCAGATGATTGGAAAGATCCTTGGTCCATCAGGACATTATTGCCCATATCCCCAACTATTGGCAGTGGGTTGGACAAGGGGGACTCTCTGATCACTCTCCCATATTTATGGAACTTACTGGACACACACCAAAGCCAAGGGCACCCTTCAAATTCAATGTTACATGGCTTGAGGATGCATCCTATGTTGAAGTTTTCACTTAGTAATGTACTACCCATATAGGACCGCTGGACCTAAACCCCTCTACTTTCTTCACCTACAAGATGAAAGAGGTTAAGAGGCTCACTGGGGTTTGGGGAAAGTAGAAGCACATTCAGTATGAACAGACTGTGCAATCTATTGAATAGGAACTTGCTGCAATGAGTTCGTCTAACCATCAAGTATTTGAAAGGGATGAATCAAAGGCACACATATACTTGCTAGAATCTAAGTGCAATAAAATCCTGAGGGCCCACAAAGAGACATGGCACCTCTGAAGTAGGGCCATCTAGCTAAAAGCTGGGGATGAGAACACTAACCAACCATTCACTTGTCAACATGAGAGATCACAAATAAACCACAAAATTGATCAGGCATTAAAATTGTGAACAGACTACCTTGAAATTTTCTTCTTGAGAAATACCTCAAAATCCCCTTGCTTCTAATAAGCTTCATGGCTATGTACCTCCATCCTTTATTTCCCTTGCTATACCCTGAATAAAGAATATCCCTTCAATAATCGGTTTTGTGAGAATCCTACCAAGTAATTCAAGAGCCTTAGGCACATCAATAGTAGCATCCTCAAATGAAAATAGTATAGTCTCCAAATGAGAAACATCAAAATTATATAAAGTTATAATTCATAATCGCACATGACCATAGACTGTAGCAGTCTTGAAATAAACTCAAACTTGAATAAGAACAAACACAAAATTTCAAACTACCCTTCAATAAGTTGTCCCTGATTTAGCAACAAAGGCTTGAACTTGCATAAATGTGTATGTAGATTCCCCAAAAGATCAATTTAAACATATTTCTTGACAAAATAATCTAATATCCAAATTGAAATCTCCTCTATGAAGCCACATAGAAGAAGATGCAGGAAATCTAATAGAGGAAGCATGAGAATTCTACCTGCTTTAGCCAACATTCTTAATGCTTGTGCTAATATATATCTCGAGAATAGAAACTAGGCTCAAATGGATAGTAAACAAAAATTTTACACTTCTTTTCACCTTCCTTAGCATTTTTTATTTTTCTAAGCAAGCTTGACAACCATCTGCAACACTTTCTCTATGGTGCATCAGACCCCATCTAACTGCAGCTCTGTCATAGTCTGTATGTGCTTCTGCATGGCATTCAGAAGGAAGTGGCCTACCAGGTATGATTCCATCATCTGCAGAAATAAGATCAAACTATGCATCAGGATTTAATTGCACCATTTTAAGCTAGGATTATGTAATGTCCCTCAACTACCTCAAGTTTTTTTTTTTTTTTTTTTTTTTTTCCAACTATCCCATCTTACTGTCTTTGAAATCTTATTTTCATTATCTAGGAAATTTAATTATGTTCCTTTCGGTACTCAGAAGAAATTTGTAACTATCTCATTAATTATTCCTCAAATAAATATAATGAGCATTTTAACTTGTTCGCTTCATATATTTTCATACATTTTCATGTAATAAATATAAAGACTGCCAATATTGTATGGGACTTGTTTTTATTTTACCTTGTACCCCTCATGGTTTTAAATTAACTACTCATACATTTTCTAACTCTTGTTTAATATACTTCTCATAACACCCATCCCAACTTACCTGGTTTTCAAGACCAACCGATACACAATGTTTATGAATATATATATGTACCACCTTATAATAGAATATAAACATAACTTTTGGCTTGGTTTTATGTGTAAGTGTCGAGAGGGCGATTTCAACTTAACCTCAATCATGTCATAAGTAATAGGGATTTCGATGTGGATTTTATATTAATTGGCAAATGCGTATATACCAAGAAATCCCTCTTGGCGTATCCCTAGTGATTCGTTTCCATACAATTTGATATAATCACCATGTGTGAGCGTCGGTTTAGTAATAAAATGTTGTACTTCAACCCTTACAGTGTTGCCTTGGAGTGTTACATAAGTAAGGTTTTGTTCTTGAGGTGGGTATGAATACTTTCCATCCCACTAACATCATGGGAATTTAACATAGTTGTACTAAATTCATTTAACGTAGGGAGGCACGATGTTGACACTGTATTTCCACAACTGTAAGT
The DNA here is from genome assembly GCA_034641835.2 of Pinus albicaulis. Lineage (NCBI taxonomy): Eukaryota > Viridiplantae > Streptophyta > Pinopsida > Pinales > Pinaceae > Pinus > Pinus albicaulis. The sequence continues at coordinate 1,162,406,746 of CM076570.1, read as the reverse complement.
TGGTGTTTGCATTCAATTCTTAGCCCACTCCTTTACGCCTTCGATCCTCACTCGAGGCACGAGATGTGAACAAGTGGACAGTCAATATTTACTAGGGTTTCATGTCCCTGGATTTTTTTTGTTTGAAACGTGAAGTTCTAATCACTGTCATTTCTTTATTCTCATTTTTCCACTTCCATGTGTTCGTTGTCTTGTGAATATCATGGAGTCGGGAGCTTTTTGCCTCGCATATTCTGTTTTAACTGCAAGAACCCTTGCTGGAGGTTTAATGGCATTCATATGCGATGATTTCTCCTCCATTGGTTTGGTAAGAATCCTCACCTACAGCTCTTTTATGCTCATTTTCATTCGGGACTTCAAGTGAAATGTATCACTGTGTAAGCTATTCAGTTTCTAGACTTGCTTTCGATTATCATGTGAATCATGACCCTAATTCATAGGTGTGAAATCGTTTCTAGCCACGAGGTCTATGATAGCAATTCCATGAGACATTTGTCATGATCATGGGGACATTTCTCTCAGGTATGTATGGACATCGTTGGCTAACAAGTTCACCATATATTCGTTAGTGGTTTCACTGGGGATTTCGTGTTATCTCCCTCACACATTCTTTGTCGTTTTATTGTTATATCTCATATTTAGTTGCCTCGGCTCTATGCTACCAGTTAGCTTGTTTAATTAGCTATGAAATCCTGAAATGTTATTTGTGGTTTTACTACGAACCAAATGGTTCTCTATTGTAATATATTTTTTGTACTTATACTTACGACTCCGTGCTTCTGCGGATAATCTTATTGACGTTTCTTGCCCCAGCTTTCTGCGAGGCATTTGATATCGACTTTCGATAGTGAATCATTTTATTTCTGTCTTCTCCCTTCGCGTTTTAACTCGTTTGTCCATTTTGAAAACTAGGATATATTCTCCCCTATTCATATGGTGTTTCTAGTGCTCTTTGGGGTTTCAACCACCACATAGTTGGTAATAATTTTGAGGACTAAACCACTTATGATTCATTGTCACCACAGACTTAAATTGTAACATTATATTTCGTCCTATATATATATATATATATATATATATATATATATATATATATATATATATATATATATATATATATATAATGCGGATGTATTATTCACAGGTTCCCTTTGTTTTTCTCGATGGAGAAAATGGTACTCTCAAGTACTCTTTTTCGATTTTTTTCTTTTTGTATAATTATTTTACCATTTCGAATTAACGAATGCCTGAGGGTTTACTTGAACTAATTTTTTATTCTATATGTTGTCATTTTCAGGTAAGGAACTATTGCTTGGGGTTTTCATCGATGTTCCTCTTAACACATTTCCCTTTCTATTAAAGGTGTTGATAGCTATTTTGCTACTGTCCCAGGTTGGTTACTTCGTCATCTAGCTTGACTCTAAAAGATCGGTCCTCTGGACCTAGTCTATATGTAGCCTCAAAATTTCTAATTGAGTTTCTTGTTAAGACATATAAATTTTTGTATAATATACCTTAGATCCAGATGAGATCCAGACAGTGGCTATTTGACATAATAATTTTATATACAAAGATACCTATGTAGCCATATAAGATTTTTCTGGAAGTACTGAACTTCCTAACCATTTGTTTTTCATTAATTCTGTAGATACATTAATGCTTACTTATCGATTTCAAACTTCCCCCATTTATATATGTATAGACTATTACCAACAAGAGTTTTGATTAAACTTGTGAAATTCTTTAGATTTTTCTATTCTCTATATTAGAACAATGATAGATTTTGTTCCATAAAATCTTTCTGCATGGGTTAAAATAATTTAGAGAACTAGTATAGCATTTCATTCTCTACTTTTAATATAGTTACATCTCTCTCTCCCATTAAATATCAACTTGTCATATACTAGTACAAATTTCTCTATTCACATAGGAAGAGAGTTTCACTTTATTAATTTAGTAACAGAAATTGTTAATAATTAGTTGCCAGGTGTCCAGTTAATAGTTGTTTCCTCCGTATGTGTATAGAATTCTGCTTCTGATTTTTGTCTCTCTTCTTAAGTATATTCATGTATAAGCTAGTTGTTCAAGATACTTTTGTGGAGTAATAAATATTCCCTCCTTTACCAGTTTATTCCAAATTCTCAGAGCATTTTAATCAAAAGTAATCTTGTGATTAGCAATCACGTATTCTTCAGCAGAATCGTTTTCTCACATGATTATAGTTAATTTTTATGTCTATATACTTATGACTTTGATTAACATTCTTCAGGGAATAAGAGTTATACACATTCTCATACATGCGAATATTTGTGAATAACCGAGACAGATTTTAATAATTCCCACTCATTCTATTCAACTTTTAGTTACTTTCTGATGAGTCAATTTATATATTACAGAAGCAGATTAAAGTTACACTTTATTTATTCTAGGGAATTTATTTTAATATTTAGGGAATTATATTAATATCTCTAGATTTAAACCATATTATGGTTTAGAGATTCTCACTAATAGGGTTCCCTAGAATTTATTCCTACTACAATACAAAAACTTAGAAGATTGATTTCTTCTATATATTTCTGTTAAAAGTAATGAATTTCACCTTCAGAAATATGATTTAAAATAACATCTTCAGCAATGAACAATCTTACACAATAGCATGCATTTTAACCATTCATACAATTTATGAACATACCATTTCTACAGATGACGAATCCTCCCAACCTTAAATTCCTTCTGTCTCTAGAACTCACCCCCGAGCTGAGATCTTCTCCTTAGAACAGACCAACCCCAATCTGTTCTACAGTAGCTTATTTAAGCTTATGCTCTTCCCAAATCCTGTTTCTAATTCTGCGTCCAAAATTACAGGATACTTTGCTTCCTATTTGCCTAGGCTTCCCTTATTTAGGGACTTTAAAGTTTCTTTCTACTTTTCCAGCTTTTTACCTCTTCCCAACTACTCTCCACATCATTGGGGAAATTTATATTTTTCCTCAAAAATCTAAATTAGAAATAAATTCTTTCAAGGCTTTTTGAAAGATTTTTGGGGAAAGTCTTAGCCTCTTTCCATACCTCATGGATTTGGTAAGTGATCTCAAAAATCTCATTTCGTCAACATGCACAGAAATATTTTATTTATTTTCATAATTAAATAATTAATTACATTCACACAATAATTATCCATTGGGGTCCACTCCCCTTTGGACTGAAGTTCAAATGTCTAATTTGAAAACATTAAACTAGGGGTGTTACATATTCCCCCTCTGAAAACAAACACCGTTCTCGGTGTTAACAAATAACTATTAGAGTTCATTTTGAAAATAGATATGGATATTTTTCCATCATCTCAGCTTCTCTTTCCCATGTAGCTTCTTCAGCAGTAAAGTGTTTCCATTGCACCTTTACTCTTGCTACTGTTCGATTTCTCAATTCAATTTCTTCCCGCTCCAATATTTGAAGCGGCTCTGGAAGGAACTCCCCTTCTAGTTCCACCTGTATCACATTCCAATCAAAAATGTGAGAAGCATCATGTACATATATTTTTAATAACGAAACATGAAACACATCATGAAATTTAACATGGGGCAGTAAGGCCAGCTTATAAGCCACTGGTCCCACTCTTTCTAAGACCTCAAAAGGCCCACAATATCTAGGAGCCAATTTTGCACAACTTCCAGCATAAAGTGTGCTCTTTTTTTGTTTAATATGCAGATACACATCATCATCGACTTTGAATTCTCAATGCACTCTCTTCTTATCATCATAGCTTTTCTGTCAATCTTGTGTTGTCTTTATGTTTCTCTATATTTGTTTGACAATCCTTTCCTGTTCTTGTAGAATATATGGCCCCAATGATAGCTTATCTTCAAGTTGGATCCAAATTAAAGGATTTCAACACTTTCTTTCATAGAGTGCTTCAAATGGACTCATTTTGATGGAGGATTGATAGCCTTTGTTGTAAGAAAATTCGACTAAATGCAAGTAGTCTTCCCATTTTGATGGCCTATCCATCACATACATTCTCAGCATATCCTCCAAATTCTGATTTGTCCTTTTTGTTTGACCATCTGTTTGAGGGTGATAAGCAGTACTAAAATTCAATTTAGTGCCCATGCCCCCAAACAGACCTTTCCAGAAAGATGCTGTGAACTTAGCATCTCTATCTGAAAAAATCATCTTTGGGACCCCATGTAGCCTTAGTATTTATTTTAGGAACACATTTGCTACTTGGGCTGTCCCAAAAGTAGATTTTGCAGGTATGAAGTGTGCAGCTTTTGTTAAAGTGTCTACCACTACCATCACTGAGTCATGCTGGTACTTTGTTCCGGGTAACCTGGTTATGAAATCTATAGAAACGGTGTCCCATTTCCACTCTGCAATTGGCAAGGGATTTAAAATACCAGCTGGATGTTGATTCTCAACTTTAACTAGTTGACATTCCATCCATCTAGCTAAATAGTCTGCTACATCCTTTTTCATTCCTGGCCAAAAAAATTTCTTTTTCAAAGCTGTTAGCATTTTCTGATATCCAGGATGTCCTGAATATGGCTGTTTACGATATTCATCTAGGATCTCTTTTTTCAAAGACTCTACATTGGGGATATACAATCTATTTTTATAGCAGATCAGCCCTTTCTAGTTTTGGGTGTATTCAACCATTTCTTTCTTCATCATTTTCACTTGTAGATTCTCATAGTTTGGATCTTGATCTGATACCTTTTTAACTATTTCTTCTAAATCAAAACTAGCACTACACCCAATGTTGCTTATGTTTTGGAAAGCATTTATGCTTAGCACATTAGCGATTTTGTTTTCTTTCCCTTTGATATGTCTTATTTCCATATCAAATTCATTCAGAAAGGACAGCCATCTAGCTTGTTGAGCATTCAAATCTGTTTGAGAAAATAAATACTTGAGACTAATATGATCCATCATCAATGCAAATTTTTTCCAAGAAGATAGTGTCGTCACATCTTCAAGGCATGAATTACAGCAGCCAATTCCAGATCGTACACACTATAATTATGTTCATGTTTCTTAAGTTTTCTAGACTCATATGAAATAACAGAATTTTCTCGCAACAAAACTCCTAATCCTTCTTTACATGCATCCGTACACACAATAAACTCTTTGTTAGGATCTGCAATTTTCAGTATAGGGGTTGTAGTAAGTCTTAATTTTAGTTGTTCAAAACTGTTTTGGCATTTTTTAGTCCACTCAAATTTGGTGCCTTTTCTCTGTAGTGAAGTTATGGGATATGATATTGCAGAAAATATTTCCACAAACCTTCGATAATAGCATGCAATTCCCATAAATGATCTCACTGCTGAAACATCAGTTGGCACCGGCCATTCAGTAATAGCCTTTATTTTCTCAGGGTCAACAGCCAATCCTTGTTCAGAAATAATATGCCCCAAGTATTGAATCTTGTCTTTATAAAATTCACATTTACTAAATTTGGCATATAACTAGTTTTCCTTCAAAGTCTGCAAAATTATCCTTAAGTGTTCTTGGTGGTCTTCCTCACTTTTTGAATAGACCAAAATATTATCTATGAACACTAGTACGAATTTATCTAAGTACTCGTTCAAAACATTATTCATTAAGCACATAAAAGTGGCAGGGGCATTTTTCAAACCAAAAGGTAGGACTACAAATTCATAGTGACCATACCTGGTTTGAAAAGTTGTTTTACTAATATCTTCCTCCTTAATTTTGAGATGGTAATAACCAGTCCTCAGATCAATCTTAGAAAATACTGAAGCCCCTCTCACCTGATCAAAAAGGTCATCTATTATGGGCAATGGATACCTATTTTTGATTGTCAACTTATTCAGTTGACGACAGTTAATGCACATTCTAAAGGTTCCATCCTTCTTTTCCACGAACAGCACCGGTGCTCCCCAAGGAGATACACTCATTCTGATGTAACCTTTATCCAGAAATTCTTGTAATTGAATTTTTAATTCCATGAGTTCAGGAAGGCTCATCCGATAAGGGGCTCTGGAAACGGGTGTTGCTCCAGGCACCAAATCGATGGAAAATTCAATCTCTCTTTTGGGGGGAAGATGGGGAATCTCAGCTGGAAAAATTTCCTTAAATTCTCTTACCACTGGCAAAGTGTCTAGCATATTTTCTTCAGTTTGTTGTCCTAATTCTTCAAAATGTACAACATATACCTGATATCCTTTTCTAGCTATTCTTTTTAATTGTAGAGCTGATATTTTTCTTATAGAGATTGGTTTTGGTTTTCCTTTGAGTATAAAGGGTCTCCCCTCCTCATCTATGTAATGTAGAGTTTTGTCCCAACAATTCATCATAGTCCATTCTCTTTTCTGTATGAAAATCATTTAATTTAATTGCTCTTTGAGGTAACTTATGAGTTACTTTCCACTTGGTGCCAGTGGCTAACTGGACCAACCAAGACTACTGAAATTTTTCAGTTTTGAGATCAAATTTTTCTACAACTTGTGGACTAATGTAACTCAAAGAAGCACCCGGATCAATTAAAACTGTAACATATTGGTCAACAATCTTACCTTCCATTTCGACCATAGTAGCCTGGTGTTCTGATTTTCAGTTCTTCAAGGCAACATTGATAGTGGGTATATTCATTGCTATATCATTCACTGTGGTAGCTTCTCTATCTCTCATAATCATCTGAATATTTTGGTGTGGACAATCCCTCAACAAATGAGGTTCTCCGCAACCCCAACATTTCAAAGGGTCCCACATTTTAATTGTTCCTTCTTTCTTATTATCTCCATCTATTTGTTTTGAACCAACTTGGGACTGAGCAGTTTGAATTTACTTTGGTTTGTTAAATTTCTTCCGCTGATGATCCCTACCAAAGTTCTTCAAGTAAGCTGGTTTATGTTTCTTTTCTTTGAGTTCACCCTTGTTTATCTAGCTTTTTCCATGTTCACTCTTTTCTTTAAACTGCTGGTAGCATAATCTAGCTTTCCTCACTGCTTTGTCCATAGTTTTTGGATTATCAAACTCTATTTTCTCCTTGTACACAACTGGCAAACAGTTCAAAAAACTTTGTACCTTTGCCTTCTCTTCATGAATATAAGGAACATACCTTAACAGATTTGTAAAATTGGTGACAAACTCATCTATGGTGAGCTGTGCCAATATGAGTTCGTGGAACTCCTTTGATTTATCATCATAATAGCATTCGTTCAAATAGCAGTTTTTAAACTTGACTTGAAAATATTCCCAAGTCACTATTTTTTCATCAATGGCATGAACCATTTTTGTCTCCTCCCACCACAAGGTAGCCTTACCTTGTAGCTAGTAGATAGCTAATCTAGCCTTCAGATTTCTTTCATATTCATAGACCTGAAAATACTTAATTATATTCAACAACCATGCCTCAACATCTTCCTCCTTCTACCCATCATAGGAGGGAGGTTTATTTTTTCAGAATTCACCCTGTAATTCCTTCTTCTATTTAGACTGATGTCTAGTAGTATCATCTTCCTCAGAATCATCTGAGAACTTGCCTTTCCTCTTCTTTCTGGAACCTTCACCTTCCTGGCTGTTCTGTGAGGTCAGTTCTCTTATCAACTTTTCCTGCTCTTCACTGGCTAATGACAGCCTGTCATTCTGGCTTCTTAGCTCAGCCATGTCGCGTTGCAACCTGTGCAACATAGCCATCAAAGGAGCATTGGGATCTGGCGTGTTATCTCCATCACCCATATCAACATAAATTTCATCTCCTTCAGCCATTGACTTTTCAGTTCCACTACCACTGTACACTAAACAAAACAACATTAGTAACAATTTTTTTTTTCAAAAAATAAAATAAAATAATTTATACAGTCAGCACAACAACACCCCATTTTTTCTAACATGAGCTCTGATACCATTTGTAATGTCCCTCAACTACCTCAAATTTTTTTTTTTCTCCAACTATACCATCTTACTGTCTTCGAAAGCTTATTTTCATGATCTAGGAAATTTAATTCTGTTCCTTTAGGTACTCAGAAGACATTTGTAACTATCTCATTAATTATTCCTCAAATAAATATAATTAGTATTTTGACTTGTTCGCTTCATATATTTTCATACATTTGCATGTAATAAATATAAAGACTGCCAATAATGTATGGGACTTGTTATTATTTTACCTTGTACCCCTCATGGTTTTAAATTCACTACTCATACATTTTCTAACTCTTGTTTAATATACTTCTCATAACACCCATCCCAACTTACATGGTTTTCAACACCAACCGATACATAATGTTTATGAATATATATATATACCACCTTATAATAGAATATAAACATAAATTTTGGCTTGGTTTTATGCGTAAGTGCTAAGAGGGAAATTTCAACTTAACCTCAATCATGTCATAAGTAATAGGGATTTCGATGTGGATTTTATATTAATTGGAAAACGCGCATATACCAAGAACTCCTTCTTGGCATATCCCTAGTGATTCGTTTCCATACAGTTTGATGTACTCACCATGTGTGAGCGTCGGTTTAGTAATAAAATGTTGTACGTTGACCCTTACAGTGTTGCCTTGGAGTGTTACATAAGTAAGGTTTTGTTCTTAAGGTGGGTACAAATACTTTTTGTCCAACTCACATCACGGAAATTTAACGCAGTTGTACTTAATTTATTTATCGTAGGGAGGCACGTTGTTGACACCATATTTCCACAGCTGTAAGTTGGTGTTTTCATTCAATTCTTAGCCCACTCCTTTACGCCTTCGACCCTCACTCGAGGCATGAGATGTGAACAAGTGGACAGTCTAGATTTACTAGGGTTTCATGTCTCTGGATTTTTTTTTTTTTTAAAGTGAAGTTCTAATCACTTTCATTTCTTTATTTTCGTTTTTCCACTTCCATGTGTTCGTTGTCTTGTTAATCTCATGGAGCTAGGAGGTTTTTGCCTCACATATTCTATTTTAACCGCAAGAACCCTTGCTGGAGGTTTAATGGCATTCATATGCGATGATTTCTCCTCCATTGGTTCGGTAAGAATCGTCACCTACAGCTATTTTATGCTCGTTTTCATTCGGGACTTCAAGTGCAATGTATCACTATGTAAGTTATTAAGTTTCTAGACTTGATTTTGATTCTCATGTGAATCATGACCCTAATTCATAGGTGTGAAATCGTTTCCAGCCACTAGGTCTATGATAGCAACGCCATGATACATTTGTCACAGTTGTGGGGATGTTTCTCCCAGGTTTGTATGGATGTCGTTAGCTAACAAGTTCACCATATATTCGTTAATGGTTTCATTGGGGATTTCGTGTTATCTCCTTCATGCAGTCTTGGCCATTTAATTGTTATCTCTCATATTTAGTTGCCTCCTAAACTGAATGGTTCTCTTTTGTAATATATTTGTTGTACTTCTACTTATGACTCCGTGCTTCTACGGATAATCTTATTGATGTTTCTTGCCCCAACTTTCTGCGAGGCATTTGATATCGATTTTCTATAGTGAATCGTTTTATTTCTGTCTTCTCCCTTCACATTTTAACTCGTTTGTCCATTTCGAAAATGAGGATATATTCTCCCCTGTTCGTATGGCGTTTCCAGTGCCCTTTGGGGTTTCAACCACCACATACTTGGTAAGAATTTTGAGGACTGAACCCCTTATGATTCACTGTTACCACGGACTTAAATTGTAACATTATATTTTGTCATATACATACATATATATATATATATATATATATATATATATATATATATATAATTCGGATTTATTATTCACAGGTTCCTATCATTTTTCTTGATGGAGAAAATGGTACTCTCAGGTAGTCCTTTTCGAATTTTTCTTTTTGTATAATTGTTTTACCATTTCGAATTATCGAATGCCTGAGGGTTTACTTGAACTAATTTTTTGTTCTATATGTTGGCGTTTTCAGGTAACAAACTATTGCTTGGGGTTTTCATTGATGTTCCTCTTAACACATTTCCCTTTCTATTAAAAGTGTTGACAGTTATTTTGCTACTTTCCCAGGTCGGTTACTTCGTCACCTGTATTGACTCCAAAAGATCAGTCCTCCAAACCTAGTCTATATGTAGCCTCAAAATTTCTAATTGAGTTTCTTGTTAAGACATAATTTTTTGTATAATATACTTTGGATCCAGATGAGATCTAGATAGTGGCTATTTGACATAATAATTTTATATACAAAGATACCTGTGTAGGCATATATTATTTTTCTAGAAGTACTGAACTTCCTAGCCATTTGTTTTTGATTAATTCTGTAGATACATTAATGCTTACTTAACGATTTTGAACTTCCCCCATTTATATATGTATAGGCTATTACAAACAAGAGTTTTTATTAAACCTGTGAAATTCTTTAGATTTGTCTATTCTCTATATTAGAACAATGACAGATTTTGTTCCATAAAATCTTTCTGCATGGGTTAAAATAATTTAGAGAACTAGTATAGCATTTCATTCTCTATTTTTAATATAGTTACATCTCTCTCTCCCATTAAATATCAACTTGTCATATACCAGTACAAATTTATCTATTGACATAGGCAGAGAGTTTCACTTTATTAATTTAGTAACAGAAATTGTTAATAATTAGTTGCCAGGTGTCCAGTTAATAGTTGTTTCCTCCCAATATGTATAGAATTCTGCTTCTGATTTCTGTCTCTCTTCTTAAGTATATTCATGTATAATCTAATTGTTCAAGATACTTTTGTGGAGTAATAAAGATTCCCTCCTTTACCAGTTTATTCCAAATTCTCGGAGCATTTTAATCAAAAGTAATCTTGTGATGAGAAATCATATATTCTTCAGCAGAATCTTTTTCTCACATGATTGTAGCTAATTTGTATGTCTATATACTTATGAATTTGATTAACATTCTTCAGGGAGTAAGAGTTATACAGATTCTCATACATGCGAATATTTGTGAATAACTGAGACAGATTTTAATAATTCCCACTCATTCCATTCAACCCTTAGTTACTTTCTGATGATTAAATTTATATATTACAAAAGCAGATTAAAGTTACACTTTATTCATTCTAGGGAATTTATTTTAATATTTAGGGAATTATATTAATATCACCATATTTAAACCAAATTATGGTTTAGAGATTTTGGCTGATAGGGTTCCCTAGAATTTATTCCTACTACAATATAGAAACTTAGAAGAGTGATTTCTTCTATCTAATTATGTTAAAAGTAAGGAATTTCACCTTCATAAATATGATTTAAGATAACATCTCCAGCAATGAACAATATTACACAATAGCATGCATTTTAACCATTCATACAATTTATGAACATACCACTTCTGCAGAGGATCAATCCTCCCAACCTTAGAGTCCTTCTGTCTCTATAACTCACCCCCAAGTTGCGATTTTATCCTTAGAACAAACCAACCCCAATCTGTTCTGGAGTAGCTTATTTAATCTTATGCTCTCCCCAAAGCCTATTTCTAATTCTGCGTCCAGAATTACAGCATGATTTTCTTCCTGTTTGCCTAGGCTTCCCTTATTTAGGGACTTTAAAGCTTCTTTCTACTTTTCCAGCTTTTTACCTCTTCCCAACTACTCTCCACATCATTGGGGAAATTTAGATTTTTCCTCAAAAATCTAAATTAGAAATAAATTCTTTCAAGTCTTTTTGAATGATTTTTGGGGAAAGTCTTAGCCTCTTTCCATATGGATTTGGCAAGTGATCTCAAAAATATCATTTTTTCAACATGCACAGAAATATTTTATTTATTTTCATAATTAAATAATTAATTACATTCACACAATAATTATCCATTGGGGTCCACTCCCCTTTGGACTGAAGTTCAAATTTATAATTTGAAAAAATAAAACTAGGGGTGTTACAGATTCTCCAAACCCTTGTTGTCCTTGGAAAAATTGAATCAATAAAGAAACAAAATAACTCATTAAAAAATAACACACCTAAGGAAAGGTGGAAAAGAAAACAGATGCTAAAACAAAATACTTTGAATTTTAACATTTCTTCACTGCAAAATATTAAATTCCATTCTCCAACATGTAAGTAATCAAATTGTTAAATTTAGCAACATAAAAATAACCTTAAAAATGCTAAAAAAAGGAACCTAGAGAAATTGTCTCGAAACCATAATCCTCAAGTCATAAACTAAAAAATAGATAAGACTTCTATATGAATAATTTGTAAAACATGCTTAGTTCAAGACATAATGCACTGAAGAGGAAAAAATAATTGGTGATGCTAACGTAGTAATCAAAATCCCAAGAAATCAGAAGCGAAAACACCAAACTAATATTTCCCATATATTCATTACCAATCTCAGCTCCATCCTTCAGCAACTTTCCACTATCCTTGCTTGAAGCTTCGGGAGGTAATGAGAATCCAGCTTCATCCAACACAGGGCCCTAGTGAGTCTCAAATATTTTTGCCACCATCTCTATTACACTTCAATGGAGTTATTATTATACCTACCTCGCATCTCTATGTTCACTTTAGGAGGGTCGAGGAGATAGGACTGTAATCAAGTGTGTGGAATAGTGCGTAGAAGAAAGACAAGCCAATGAGGATAAGGAGAGTTATAGATTGGGCTAGTGATTTCAGGTATAGTAAGAAGACTTTGGAAGAGGGAGGAGGCCGAGGCTAGAAGGAAATGAGTTCACTAGGAACCAAGCTTTCCTAGGGCCACTACAAAGGAGTGTAGAAAAGAAGATCAGTATAAGGAGACTAGTAGTGCTGTGACAAGGTCCTGGAGGCACATTGAGGTCAAGGGCCTAGGTCATGGTAATGGTACTTGTCAATTGAAGATCTATAAGAAGAATTTATTTCGTGTTATCCTCTCCAAGAGGGAGAGGTTTTGGCCCTGGCTTGAAGAGCCAAATTTTTGTCTCTTTTGTTTTGATAATTTACTTGATGAAAAAATAATAAGTTAAAAAATATAAGATCTAAGTAAAAGAAGCATAAGTATAACTCAAGTAGTTATCAAGTAAGAGAACTAAATTAAACACTGCCGTACTAAATTCTCAACACCTGTCAATAACTCATCACTCAATTAGAACTAGTTGAACTAATTTTAGGTCAATTTCTTGAGTTAACTAATTACAACTCACAAATAACTATAACTGGACCCCCTAAAATCATGAGAAAACTCGACATGCCTTCTCTTCGACCCTCAACTCAAATTTCCTAAGCTAAGTAAGTCTTCCTGACTCAGTTACTAATACAAGCTATCATGAGATGAAATTACAACTTTTCTTCCAATTTATTTAAGGTAAAATTAAATTAGAAGCCCCCTGTGGTACCATTTTTTTGTGTCATTTATAGATGTCATTTTCACTTTTTCTTGTTACCACTTTCAATATATTTGTAGATATAAATTTGGCCATGGTTTCTAACATTTCAAAATAAATCATGAAAGTCTGGTACTCTGTAAAATAAAAATGCTTAATTCTTCCTCACAAATTAGGAGGAGGCACACAATATATTTCCACTGACCAAAAGCTTCAAATGATTGATTTATATGCATTTTAAAAAGTTCAAATAAATTTCATCTGTATAGATTTTTCTGCAGTTGAGATAATTGTTTTAAATTAAAAATACATCAGATAATGATCATTCAAGTGGATGTGCACACTAAGAAAGATATAAACGAAAATTGAAGCTCTCCAAGTAGCAAATATTCCAATCCTCCATATTTCTAATAGAAATTTTTTTCCAGCAGTTGTGTCTAAGAAAAGAAGAAGAAATTACAATGAGGGATATCTAACTGAAAAGAAAACATAGAATGCTACAATTAGAAATGCTAAAATAATCACTACAAAGAAACAATCATTGCAATCATCACTGATTGTATCAGACCAAAAATAGAAACAAAAGCAAACATGGAGGTAATTGAAGATAAGGTTGCATCCATAAACACTATTACAGTCTCCATATTCATGCATAGATAGCATAGATATATTAGGATCGTAAGTGTAGAATGACGTTGGGATGGATACAGTGTGTCTCAATGAGATCTCATTATCACAATAATAGCAAACCATCATAGAGAAATAGACTTTATTCTTGTCAGCTAGTCACCAATGAGACTGAAAGACACACCACAACATGTACAAGGATGAAAAAAGATGGAAAAAGTCTCAACGTGAACTTCCACATGTTAAATTTCCATAAAACCCAGCAAAATGATTTTCCTAACTTAATATGCACAACGTAAGTAAATCAGAAGACAAACACATCAAAGTTCATACCATAGAAAACAAGATATACCCAGGAAGCCCAATGGTGAAATTTGTAGCTATGGTCGATTTTGATAATCAATGTTTTAGCCCTTCAAATATATGTAACAATAAATATAAGACATGTTCTTCATGTCGGCTTCAAAAGAGAAAAAAATGAATTTTAAAAATTGAATTTTTGGCTCCAAATGTTAAGTCGGTCCTCCAAAAGATGAAGTCGGTCTGGCCCTTCGGACACAACACTTTAGTTTCATCTATTCAACATATATACTCGTTACACTTCATCAATTTAGAGGAAATTCGGATCACTTCTATTCAAGCGAAGGAGAGGAGACACAAGGGCAGATCAAAGTAAGAGCAAGTCAAGTTTTTGGGTAGACCATCTCTAAGCAGACCAAAATTCCCTAAGGTAGTAGTAGACTGATTTCTGAGGCAAGAGGCCAAGATTTCAGGAGGTCGAATTTGTCTCCAGTTGAGCAGGTTTGTCCTGGGTATATTTGTTGTCAGTTTGACTTTGTATTTGATTGGAGGTTCCAATTTTATGTTTTTTTCAATTGAATGATTTCTCTAAGAGAAAGATTGCTAGTTTCTTCCCCGTGTGGGTTTTCCAGGGTAAATATGTATGTTTCTTGTTTGGGAACCTCTCTGTGATTCCATTGCCATAATTTTTTCTACTGTTGATTTCTTCCATATAATTTCTTAATGATGAAATTGAATATGAAAATAATTAAACCAATAGAATTAATTATCAGTTTAGAAGGCATATGAAAAATCAACATGGTATCAGAGCATGGTTGAAGCTTTCACTGTGAAAGAGTAGCTTAGCCAAGTCTGCTTACTTTCAAGGAGAAAGAATCTTTAGTCAACTAATCTGTGTTAAGAAAATAATTATTCCCTAGCAGTACTCCAAGCCACCTTACATCCAAGTTTCTATTTTGAATATTCTATATATGAGGCCTCAAAATAGGGAAAAAAATCTCAAAGGTCGAAAGGCCTCAGTACGAATCTAAAGTAGGTGGAAAAGGCCTCAGAAGCTAGCTACGGGGAGTTGAGAGACTCAGGATTGTCCTCAGGATGATTGATCAAGGATGAAACCCTCAAAGTCTGGGAAAATTAGGTTTCAAATAAAGGGGACTCAAATTATTGATAATTCAAATCCGTAATGATTTAGAAATTATCGACTGAAGGTGAAAATGATGATTATTAAGAAAGCGTGGAGACATCAATTGAAGCTGAAAGCCAAGGAATTCATGTTTCATCACTATTTTATACAATCTTACACAAGTGATTGATTTCAATATTTAAAAAGGGTCATCCATAAGCTTTCACTGAAGAAGAGACCAAGTTCCTCATCAGTACTTTCAAAGATTGAAATTCTCTTGAAGGTTGTGTAATGATCAAAACTGAAGATTGTCTGGAATTGCTGACTTTGATTTGAAGATACTGAGATATCTCTTTGAACAAATCATATGGTTATAATTTGCTACAAAATCTAAAGGAAAGTCTCAACCTAGAAGAATATTCATTCACTAAGATCTGGTCAACAAAATATAGGCCTAGTTGAAAATTCCAAAAGGTTTTTCCTCGAAGCATTATAAACTTGAAATATCAAGGACCTTGTATTCATTAGAATAATACCCTTGTATATGTCTCAAATAAAAGAACAGAAATGAAAACATATTGGCATCCATAAATGTGTCAATACAAAGGAAAATTCAGTCTGAAAAATATGCAGTGTTCCATGACAATTATAAACACACCTTGATGTTGCCTTGTCCAAGACAATTTTCAAGGACATAACTCTTCTATTGATCACCATCTGAAGTTGCCACTTAAAATGTTTTTCTGATTTCATATAAAAGGGCCAAATGCAATAAGTGTTTTTGGTCTACAAAAGAAATATGGATTCATTGTTACAAGGTCTTCTTAATGCACCTCACATAAAAGACGATATCCAAGACCTGGGTTTGATATCTTATAACGTGAATCCAAGAGTTGTACAATATTTTGGCATGCCATCTCAATATATGTTTTTTGGAGTAAAGAATGTATTGATCCTGTGATTAGACAAATGAATCTTATAAAGCCAAGAAGTTACACCCTTATCTTGTATTAGTTCTTGGAGATATTAATAACAGGGTCAAAATTGATTCAAGGAATCTTATTAACAACTTTGTTGCATGGGCCAGATCTCATTAAGGAATATGCAATATTGATTCAAGATTCAGAACCTAGACAAAGGCTAATGCTCTAGCCTATTTAAAAGACTATTAATATGAATTCCATATAGAGAAAAGAGTTTTTGATTGATTTCATAAGGTTGAAGTATCTTCAATGTCTAGGAAGGACCTTTTTGAATGTTGTTTGTTTCAGTTGATGAAACAAGTTCTTTTGAAAGACTTCTGAGGAATTCATTAGAACAAATTTTGTTGACATCATTCTACAACCAGACGAAGCACTTCTAGATTGAATTGTAACAACCTCATCACACATACAACAACATGGGACCACATGACACATTATTATCCTACTATGGTTTGGATGATTTGTCCCATCAGCATTAGCACATGACAAGTTCGATGACCTAACAAGTATGTATTGAAGTGCTCGTATACTGTGAGAAAATGTTGCAAAGTCACCACTTCTCAATCATGAAGACACAAACATGCAAGTTACAATTCAATAGGGACACCTCTAAGTATGCGTTGCATTAGAAAGAGCAGAGATCTAAAGTTATGGAATACTAATACCATATATCGTACTACTGTGTAAATACCTGAGCAAGGTTTTTTGTGAAGAATGTAGAAGATGCCTTGCATTGTACTAATCATGATTATATTTGCTAAGATATGTTACTAACATTAGTATGCCATTAATTGTTTAGTATATGACAAAGTCTTGATCAATATGATTTTGAAGGAGTTGAAAAGAAGAGTCATAACTCTTATGAGACATTCTTGGAAGATCTGATAATCCTAGGGTCTGTAAACCCTAGGTGATCTTGAAAGATATGATTAACAAAAATCTAGTGTTTGTGGACAAAACCATAGACCCAAAGTATTGAAAGATGATGATTCCATTGGATGACGAAACCCTAACTCATGAAAGAAAGGAAAATCAAGCACATGCATTAATGGCTGGTGAACATGAAGAATTTGTAGATAAATTTCATGATTTATGCAAGACGATAAGGATAAAGAGGAAGCTGACAAAATCCTCAAAGAAAAGTACTTTATATCTCTCTTTCTTGATTATTATTATTTTTCAATTAGTTAGCCTCTTCTCTTCATTCCTTTTTTTATGTTATAATCATTCTTCCATGGCTTCCTAATGATGTTTTGACGTACATTGTGAAGGCTTCCAAGACTCTGGCACTAGATGGAAGCACCAGGAAGAACAAAGAAAATGATATGGCAAGATCATTCTCCCAGGACAGAGCACAAACTCAGCGTGAGTGATTTGTCCTCAAGAGGGAGAATTGGATCAAGATATCTAGAATCATGCTAGATGACCAAAAGAGCTTCAAGTTCAAAGGGAGAAAACAAGCTAGCAATTTTGAAGGATGTCATGATAAAAGAAAGTGTGCATAAGATCCGAAGAGAATTTTGTGGTGACTTCCAAGCGAATCTACAAGATCTAGCATGTGGCATATTGCAGCATAAAGAATCATGCCAAGAGGGTTCTCCTAGTAAGAGTGTTACACCATTTTTTGGTCATCTAACCTATTATCATTAGATGGACCCAAGTACACCATGTAAGACCAATTTTACCCTAAGTAAAATTTCTTTCACTATGTAAAATAACTTAATAAAACAAATTTATTGGGTTGTTTATGGTCTAAATAGGAAACCCCAAAAGGAAATATTAAACAAATCTATATTTGTTTGATTTTTCTCATGGAATAATTAATTAAAAAATAATTTAATTATTATTCCTGGTCATATTTAACCCAAAACAAGGAAATCAATTAGATAAATCCTTATTTATCTTATTATTTTCTAGGAATAATTATTTAAACCTTATTTAAATAATATTCCTTGTTAAATATGACTAAATCATTTATAAATAATTAAATAAATAATTATTTGTTTAATTATCATTCAACCACTTCCTTAAAATAATAAATAAATCATTTATTTATTTATTATTTACAATCAAAGGGATTTGACCCAAGTCAAATACCTTTTCACTCCAGCAAATATAATAAAATATTCCATAAAAGGTGGATCTAGATTTAGTTAATATTATTTTAATCATACACCAAGATCTAGAATGACCGAATATTTTGTTATAAATAGAAGGTGTTGGCAATATGATGCGGAGTGTTGTCCTTGATGGCAACCCACTGAATGAAGATGAAGACATGATATTGTTGACATGTGTTGTCCTAGATGGAAATACACCTGATGAAGTTATTCTTGACTTGATGGACTTGGTAAATGATGTAAATCTGATGTGAAATGATGTTAGTTAGCAATATGATGCTGAGTGTTGTTCTTGAATGACAACCCACCTGATGAAGATGATGGCAACTTACTTGATGAAGTTGTGCTTGATAGAATATGTCTTGATGAAAGATACAGTGTGTACAGAAGGCAATGAAGAAAGGAATTCAGAATGTGCTCAAAGTATGATGAAAAGGGTATGTCTCAAGGCATACGGCGGATTGGCCTAGGGGAAGTCGCGTATGCACGCGGAAAAGAACATGCCAAGTTGCATATGGGCTAAAGCGCTCTAAAAGTGCAAAACCAGGGGTAATCACCATGGTATTGACCCATTGTATTGGGTAATGATTCGTCTAAATGACCCCGTCCAGGAATACCATCGGAAGTAATGTAGTTTTGGGCTCATGGTATTGTTTTGGCTCATGGTATTGAAAAAGGGTAAACCTATATAAAGAGAAGAAATTCATTGTGCAAATCATAAGCGTGGGTGCAAGATGTCTGAGCTTGAATGAATACTTCTCTGTGAAGTATATCTATATGGAAAGGGTAAAGGCTTGATGATAGATCTGGATCGATGATGTACCAATGAAGAAAATGATCTAGATCTGAAATGTATCTACTATATCTGTTTATGGAGTGATTAGATCTGTGATGAGGCGAACATCTGTCTGAAGTAAAGGGTTGAATCTGAACTGAATACCTGATCTAAAGATGTATGTAGCTCTGTAATGATTGAAGATCCATACGCTAGTTAGCCACAGAGGAAGCGCGTATATATGCGTCTTCTACGAAGAAAAAGCACGTATGCGCAGTGAAGTTTATGTGTAGATGTATACGCTGGTTGGTGTGGACGGAAGCGCGTATTTACGCGACATCAGTGAAAGAAAAGCGCGTATGAAAACTAGGGTTTGCTGAAGTATGGGGTATGAAATCTCTGATCTGATCTGCTGTGTTTTAGCTATCTGTTGTTGATGTTTGACTGTGCTTAAATGTATGGAGAGGGTCCAGTCTGAAAATATGATGAAACGTGGTCTGCAAGTTGTGTTCTATTGAAGTTGTTGGATCCAGTGTGAAAATTGATGAAACGTGGTCCATAGAGGTGCTGAGGGTTGTAGCCTTCAGTCAGGGGGTTGGAGCTCCCTTCCAGGTGAGGCTGGTAAACGAGAGCATGGGGTCGTAGCTCCCTTCCAGGAGAGGCTGGTAAACGAGTCAGGGGGTTGGAGCTCCCTTCCAGGAGAGGCTGGTAAACGAGCGCAGGTGGGTGCCTGCGTGCTGGTAGGAGTCTGCACCAGCACATATGTTGTAAGATGTTTTCTCTATAATAAAATATTGAAGGCTGAGCAACTGCAGCGGTGGTTTTCTCCCGTCTTGGGTTTCCACCTAAAATCCTGATGTTCATGTGTGATGCTTTGTGTGATGGTTTATTCTATTCTTGCTGCACATGTTTACTGTTTACTAAACATCTGATGAATGAATGATGGACTGATATATGTGAAAGAATTAATTTCATAATTAGATCTCTGTGCATACGCGAGTTTCATAAAGGGTATCCGCGTGTATACGCGAGTTTAATGAAGGAAAGTAGCGTATGGGTTTTAAGGAATGAAAAAGTAAATAAGTTTTGAATATGCAGTAAATACTTATTCACCCCCCCTCTCAGTATTTTTCCCAACAATTGGTATCAGAGGAGGTCCTTCTGCAGGAGCTTGATCGCTTGAAGGAGATCCGTCGCAATGGGAAGTCAAGAAGGAGTAATGTCTATAAAGACACCTCTATTAAATGGAAGAAATCCGACATTTGGGATGGTACGAAAAAATGCTTATCTGCAAAATCTTGGTGCAAAGGTATGGGCAATCATGAAAGAATGTGAACTAGAAGAAAACACTCAACTCAAAGTAAGCCTAGAAGAAAAGAACATAATCATAGAGACTCTTGAAAATCAGTATGAAGCAAGAGAAAAACGCATTGAGGAATTGGAGTGTGAAGTAGTAAGTCTAAGGAAAGATAATGAGAAAGTGAAATCTCTCAATCTTAGATTTGCTAAAGGTTCAGAATCCTTAGATGAGATTATCAAGGTACAACAGTCTCCTCTTATAAAAACAGGTCTTGGATATACTGGGGAATCTTCCCAGACTTCAACAGCCACAGCTGGTTCACTACATTCAGCCACTCAACAAGGGAACAAAAGATCTTTACAGGTAAAGCATGATCATCTCAATTCAAGGAACACTAACAGGGAGATCTTTCAAAGAAGCTACAACCAACAGGTAAATTCAAATAGAAGATTTCATGATCGCAGAAATTTCTACTTCAATGGTCAATGTTTCTCATGTCACAATTTTGGTCATAAAGTTGTTCAATGTGTTGCATATAAAACCATCATGACAAGAGAAGCAAGAGAGAAAAGGATGAATATTGAACCAAAGAAGAACACCTATAACAACTTTTCTCCTCTTCAAAACGAAGTTGAATGTACTTATTGCAATAACTTTGGTCATGAAGAATCTGAATGCAGGAGCAAGGTCCAACCAAAAGAACATGTTCCCTCAAGCTCTAAAATATGGAAAAAGAAAGAAATACAGGTTGAAAATTTTGGGATAGCATTATTTGCAGAAGGTGAAGAAAATCAATGGTACATTGATAGTGGGTGCTCAAGACACATGACAGGTGACAAAATAAAACTCCTTACATATAATGCTCTAGAAAAGGAAAAGAAAGTTACATTTGGAAATGATACTCCTGCTGTAATTAAAGGAAAAGGGTCAGTATTTCTAAAAGAAAAGGTGAAAGCTAAAGATGTCATGTATGTGGATGGATTAAGGCATAACCTGTTAAGTGTAAGTCAAATGTGTGATCAAGGAACAGAAGTTGTTTTTAGTTCAAAAGAATGCGTGGTTCGTGATCTTGATACAGGTAAAATTATCATAAAAGGGAAAAGAAATCCAAGCAACCTGTATGTACTGAAAAACTACAAAGATCAGTGTTACTTGAGCAAATCTTCAGAAAATTGGCTATGGAATAGAAGGCTGGGGCATCTGAGCTTCTCTCAAATCAACAAAGCAAACAGACTTCAAGCTGCTCGTGATCTTCCCAATATCAATCCACCAGAAAATATCATATGCGAATCTTGTCAAATTGGTAAGTAGACCAGAGTACGATTTAATGCCAAAGAAGGATCATCAAGTAAGCCTCTTGACCTCATTCATACTGACTTATGTGGACCTATGAGGAAAAAGTCACTACGAGGGGAAGAATACTATATCTTATTTATTGATGATTACTCTAGAATGTGTTGGATCGGGTTCATGAAACACAAAGATGAAGCATTTGAAAAATTTCAGAGCTTCAAAGCACTGGCTGAAAATGAATTGGATCTAAAAATCAAGTGTCTTAGATCTGATCGAGGTGGAGAATATACATCAAATGAATTCCTTGAATTTTGTGAACAAAATGGTATAAAAAGACAGTTCTCTATAGCTAGCACTCCACAACAAAATGGCGTAGCAGAAAGAATGAATAGAACAATTCAACAAATGGCTAGAGCTATGCTTAACGACACTGGAACACCTAACACTTTCTGGGAAGAAGCAACTCATACAGCAGCAAACATTCACAACAAAGCACAT
The DNA here is from genome assembly GCA_034641835.2 of Pinus albicaulis. NCBI lineage: Eukaryota > Viridiplantae > Streptophyta > Pinopsida > Pinales > Pinaceae > Pinus > Pinus albicaulis. Next base: position 1,162,384,470 of record CM076570.1, on the reverse strand, counting down.
GTTCGGGTAAACAGCGATAAAACTCCATATGAACTCTGGTATGGCAAATCTCCCACTGTAAAGCATTTTAGAGTTTTTGGAAGCAAATGTTTTATCAAAAATAATGATGAAAAGCTTGGCAAGTTTGAACCTAGATCAGATAAAGGAATATTTCTTGGTTATCCATCTTCAAGCAAAGCATACAGATGTTATAATGAAAGGCTTCAAAAGATTGTTGAATGTATTGATGTTGTTATTGATGAGTCTCCTGCAGCCCCTAAAGAAGATAATCAAACAACAAAAGAAGATGATGATGACTTATGGCCTTCTACATCAAATAGAAATGATGAAAACAGTGGATTCAATGAAGAATCTGAAAATGATCTATCTGAAAAAGCTCCATCCAGATATGTTCAAAAGAATCATCCCGAATCTCAAATTTTGGGAGACAAGGAATCGGGTGTACGAACAAGGAGAACTCTGGTGGGATCTTCTAGTCATCTGGCACTTCTATCCACAATTGAACCACTCAATGTCTATCAAGCTAGCAAAGATGAATGTTGGAACCAAGCCATGAATGAAGAGATTGATCAAATTGAAAAGAATGACACTTGGGAATTGGTACCAAGACCACATGATAAAAATGTCATTGGAACTAAATGGATTTTCAAGAACAAGTTAAATGAAAATGGGGATGTTGTAAGAAACAAAGCTAGACTAGTTTGCAAAGGGTATACTCAACAAGAAGGTATAGACTTTGAAGAGACTTTTGCTCCTGTAGCTAGACTTGAAGCCATCATAATGTTTCTTGCTTTTTCAAGTTATCAACAAATCAAAGTTTATCAAATGGATGTTAAATCTGCTTTTCTTAATGGTGATCTAGAAGAAGAAGTATATATAGAACAACCGGAAGGATTCATTTTGGGAAATGATGAAAATTTTGTTTGTAGACTTAAAAAGGCTTTATATGGTCTCAAACAAGCTCCAAGGGCATGGTATTATCGTCTTGACAAATATCTTCATCAGCAAGGATTCTCAAAGGGATCTGTTGATAGCAACTTATACACAAAATTTGAATATGATAAACTATTGATTGTAGTTGTATATGTTGATGATATCATCTTTGGGAGTAACGAAGAATCTATGAGTCAAAAATTTTCTTCTGTCATGCAGCAAGAATTTGAAATGTCCTTAATTGGGGAACTAACATTCTTTCTTGGCTTGCAAGTGCATCAATCTACAGATGGTATATTCCTATCACAAGCAAAATATCTTAAGCAAATTCTGAAGAAGTATGGCATGGAAGAATGCAAACCTGTAAGGACTCCAATGATAACCGGATGCAATCTCAGTTCTCATGATGATTCTCCCACGGTGAATCAACCAGAATACAGATCAATGATAGGAAGTCTACTTTATCTCACTGGGACTAGACCAGACATTATGCATGCAGTTGGGATTGTTGGACGATTCCAAGCTAATCCAAAAGAGTCTCACCTTCAAGCTGTTAAAAGAATATTCAAATATCTACAAGGAACTCAAGACTTTGGTCTATGGTATCCAAAGAATGCTGATCTTACTCTTCATGCTTACACTAATGCAGATTGGGCTGGAAGTGTTGATGATCGGAAAAGCACTAGTGGTGGTGCATTCTATATGGGACCCCGGTTAGTATCTTGGTTCAGCAAAAAGCAAAATTCTATTGCCTTATCTACAACAGAAGCAGAATATGTGGCTGCCGCATCTTGTTGCACTCAACTCCTTTGGATGATGAAAACCTTACAAGATTTTCAAATCAAATGTACACCTCCTGTCCCCATTAAGTGTGACAATACAAGTGCCATCAGTATTTCAAAGAATCCTATTATGCATTCAAATACCAAGCACATTCCCATCAAGTATCACTTCTTACGTGAACAAGTGCTTGAGCAAAAGGTGAAGTTGGAGTATGTTCCCTCCAAAGAACAAGTTGCTGATATCTTTACCAAACCTCTGCCCAGGGAAGTGTTCGAGTATCTAAGACAGAAGATGGGAGTGTTCTCTGCCAGTCAAAAGAAAAAATCTGCATAAATTTAGAAGATGGCATTGGATACGCGGGTTTCCTGAAACACAGTCGCGTATATACGCGAGTTCCTGCACAGAAAACCGCGTATGTCTGATTGCTGACAATTTTTGTTTGGAGTCAGCTCTCTTCAGCACAGCTGCAATGCTGCTTGGTATCTCTGATACTGTTTTGTATCTCTGGTGGTGTTCCAGTTCTCATAATTCCATTTCTAATGTTTTGATAAAGATGCCTTGATGAATTTGTTGGTGAAAGTGTTCAGGATGCACAAACTAAGGGGGAGCCTTAGTCATATGGAAAGGATGCTTGGATGCACAGATTCAAGAGGAGCAGTGACATTGCTGAGTATAATGCATTGATGGCATTATGATGGTTCTGAAATATGTTCTCTTTCTTGAGGACTTTCTGGTGTTGGTCTTAAATGGTCATTTTTGTAATTTGTTGAAAAGGTCTTGTTGAGATCCATGATGTAAAATTGTAATATTCAGTCATGTAAGCACTTGTCATTTTTGTAAACCCACTTGGTTGGGTAGCTGAGTCAAATTTTGTAAACCCACTTGGTTGGGTAGCTGAGTTGAAATGTGTAAACCCACTTGGTTGGGTACTTGAGTCTCATATGTAAATCCACTTGGTTAGATATTTGATGTAAGTATGAGTCATTGGTGATAGGAAATTCATAGAGTCATGTACTTCATTGGAAAATATGTTTGAACTTTCAGCAAGAACTTAGGGGGAGCTTGGTCACTTCAGTATATATCAGATCTGCAGAACGCTTCTTCCACATGAGGAGAAAAAGGGGGAGAGTATGTTGGTTTTTGATCCGCCCTTTGCCCTTGATGTCAAAGGGGCAGAGTGACATGGTGTTTGAATGAAGAGAAAGAATGGTGTCACAGAATGAGGAGAGTGACATGGTGTCATTGTATTCTTAATATACCTATCTCTTGTGGTAACCAAACACCATCGTGGTTGCCATCAAGTCCAAAGGGGGAGATTGTTGGCAATATGATGCAGAGTGTTGTCCTTGATGGAAACCCACTGAATGAAGATGAAGACATGAGATTGTTGACATGTGTTGTCCTAGATGGCAATACACCTGATGAAGTTATTCTTGACTTGATGGACTTGGTAAATGATGTAAATCTAATGTGAAATGATGTTAGTTAGCAATATGATGCTGAGTGTTGTTCTTGAATGGCAACCCACCTGATGAAGATGATGGCAACTTACTTGATGAAGTTGTGCTTGATAGAATATGTCTTGATGAAAGATACAGTGTGTACAGAAGGCAATGAAGAAAGGAATTCAGAATGTGCTCAAAGTATGATGAAAAGGGTATGTCTCAAGGCATACGTGGATCTGTCTAGGACAAGTCGCGTATGCACGTGGGAAACAATGTGCCAAGTCGCGTATGGGAAAAAACGCTCATAAAGTGCAAACCCAGGGGTAATCACCATGGTATTGACCCATTGTATTGGGTAATGATTCGTCTAAATGACCCCGTCCAGGAATACCATCGGAAGTAATGTAGTTTTGGGCTCATGGTATTGTTTTGGCTCATGGTATTGAAAAAGGGTAAACCTATATAAAGAGAATAAATTCATTGTGAAAATCATGAGTGTGGGTGCAAGATATCTGAGCTTGAATGAATACTTCTCTATGAAGTATATCTGTATGGAAAGGGTAAAGGCTTGATGATAGATCTGAATCTATGATGCACCAATGAAGAAAATGATGAAGAAGGGGATCTAGATCTGAAATGTATTTGTATCTACTAGATCTGTTTATGGAGTGATTAGATCTGTGATGAGGCAAAAATTTGTCTGAAGTAAAGGGTTGAATTTGAACTAAATATCTGATCTGAAGAAGTATGCAGCTCTGTAATAGTTGAAGATCCACAGATCCATATGTTAGTTACCGGTTGCTTTCCAAGTGATATACGCGTCTTCATTTAAGAAAACGCGCCTGCGCAAAGAAGTTTATGTGCAAGATCATCCTGCCGGCTGGTGGATGGAAGAGGCCGTATATACGCGATATCAGTAAAAGGAAAGCGCGTATGCAAACCAGGGTTTGTTGAAGCATGGGGTATGAAATCTCTGATCTAATCTGCTCTATTTTAGCTATCTGTTGTTGATGTTTGACCGTGCTTAAATGTATGGAGAGGGTCCAATCTGAAAATATGATGAAACGTGGTGTGCAAGTTGTGTTCTATTGAAGTTGTTGGATCCAGTGTGAAAATTGATGAAACGTGGTCCATAGAGGTGCTGAGGGTTGAGCTCGGGGCCGTGGGGTTGGAGCCCCTTCCGTGTGGAGGGCCTGCAAACTAGACAGTGGGCTGAAGCCTCCTCTCCACAGAGAGGCCGGTAAACGAGTCAGGGGGTTGGAGCTCCCTTCCAGGAGAGGCTGGTAAACGAGCGCAGGTGGGTGCCTGCGTGCTGGTAGGAGTCTGCACCAGCACATATGTTGTAAGATGTTTTCTCTATAATAAAATATTGAAGGCTGAGCAACTGCAGCGGTGGTTTTCTCCCGTCTTGGGTTTCCACCTAAAATCCTGGTGTTCATGTGTGATGCTTTGTGTGATGGTTTATTATGTTCTTGCTGCACATGTTTACTGTTTACTAAACATCTGATGAATGAATGATGGACTGATATATTTGAAGAATTAATTTCATAATTAGATCTCTGTGCATACGCGAGTTTCATAAAGGGTATCCGCGTGTATACGCGAGTTTAATGAAGGAAAGTAGCATATGGGTTTTAAGGAATGAAAAAGTAAATAAGTTTTGAATATGTAGTAAATAATGATTCACCCCCCCTATCAGTATTTTTCCCAATAGAAGGGTTTTCCCATTCATTTGTCACCTTTTGGTGCCTATTAGATCACTCTGGATCTATGCTCTTGGTCTGACTTTGAGCCATTATCATTGTCAAATTTTCTATTTTTCACTTTGTGAACTCCCTTTGATTTCTATGTTTGTCTAGGTTTTCTACACCAACAAGAGAGAGAAATGCTAGATCTGAAGCGATGAGGACTTTCAAGAACCCATCCCATTGAGGAGATTTGGAAACAACTTTCTTGTTTTCCTCTCAATTGCCCTTAATATAGAAATTCTTTCAAAAACATTGTTCTTGTCTTCTCTATTGGATGTATGGAGAAAAACCTTATTTTTACTGCTTAATGTCTTTTTATGCATAGATCTGGATTTTTGCAACATTTGTCTTGATCAACTAACTGCAGATCTGAAGATACTGGCAGCCATATTTGATGTTAGGGTTATTTGTTATGCATAGCTAAAGTGGTATTTTTTCGTACACTTCGACAAAAGATTCATACTAAAAAAGAGGGAGAGTAATATTCTCCAGTTGTCATGTACACTTCTATTAGAATCATTATCACTATGGTTTCTGCTAAAAGTTGCACCAGATGGATGTAAAGACTACTTTTCCTTGATCAAGAAATTCAAGAAGAAGTGTACATAGGGCCACCACGGGATTTTGAGGGACATGAAGGAGTCTCTTTCTTGTAAACATAAGGATTTATGGATTAATGGATCAAGGTTGATCTTGTAATCGTATGGCTTCATTCTAACATGGGAAAAAATACTCACATGATAGAGGGAGCAATTAAGCCTTGCTTCAGCTTCAGGGGGAGTTGATCTCTCAGTACAAGATGGACCTAGATTTGATGCATTACCTCCTTGGTCGAAAGAAGCATACTATTGAGATCCCTCAAAGGCTCTTGGGATAATAAACTGTCATTCAGATTGTCAAAATAGATAGTTGATATGCCACAGTAACTAGAAAGTTTTAGTGACAAAAGGAGCAACTAGGATTGCCACAGCAAGATCTGTTTTAGAGTAGCACCCAATTAGGGTGACCAAAAAATGGTTATCGCAATGGCTCCAACAAAGGAAGCATGTCAGTCTATGGTTGAGCCAAGACATGCAAATAAACATGTGTTGAAGCACCTACATGGTACAATTGGACATAGATTGAAGAAATGAAGTACCGTTGCAGAGATACACATATTTAAATTGGCCAGTGAGTACGAGAAACAGAAAGAGTAGATCAAGATGTTGCTTCACTATGAATTCTTGAATGAGTAGGAAGCAGATATATATTGCACTCTGCACTATAAAGGCCAAGTATATTGCAGCTTGGTTGGCAAGTTGTGAAGAAATATGGCTTCAGAAGCTACTTGCAAGATCATTTGATCAGGTCTGCACGGCAACCATGATATCAGGTCGAAGCATAGCAAGATCTACTACTGAGACATGGTATAGAAGTGAGCAGTGTGGCTCCACCACTATTCTACAATCACACAGATCGTTTACAAAGCCTCTATCCCAAGATGAAGTCTTTATACTTCAAAGACAAGCTTTGGGTGATTAAGTATGCCTCTCTCATCAAGAGGGAGAGTTGATGTGATAGCATCAAAGGACATCGTTCTCCTTGGGTCAAATATGTTGACCAAGGTTAGGGAGAATGATCCAGTAGAATATATTCATTCTTCCTAGGTCAACTCTATTAACCAATATTAGGAAGAATAGTCCTAGATGCCAAAAATTATTCAACCATAAAGTTGAGTGGGTGCCCTTCAGCTTCAGGCTCAGAATTACTCTCTAGATAGGTTCAGTGACCCCATTTAGTATCATGGCCTAGAACTTCTCATGAAGAGTGAGATGTTTGGATTTGGGACAAGAATTACTCAAATGGATTGAGTGTGTCCATAGGTTTTCACTGTGGATCAAAGAGATTGACCAGGATGATGGTGAAAGAAGACTAGTTTGTATACCATGAGTTAGAGGCATCAACCAGAATTGTGATGACTAGTTGATGCTAATGATATACCATGGGTTAGAGATACTAACCAAAATTACAGTACCTAGTTGATGTTGTATATTTTACCATGGGTCAAAGTTGTTGACCACGATTATGGTAATCAGATAATTTTGATGTTGATAATTAATTTTTTTAACCTTTTCTTGGAGAAATTAATCAATAAGAGAGCATCTGGATAGTCATTATAAATAACTCCCTAGCTAAGAGGGAGTGTTGAATTTTGTAGTTGTGGAAAATATTAATGATTAATTTTTTAGTCATTCAAATATATGTAACAATAAATATAAGACACATTCTTCAAGTCAGCTTCAAAAGAGAAATGTTTTGAATTTGTAAAAAGAGAAATTTTGCCTCTATAATTTGTAGGGCTAGATTGTTATTTGTTGTAGATAATTGTATTTTAAACTTTTTCAGCAATTTCATAGTACATTCACCCCATATCATCATAAGAAATATATAGAGAACATTAACATCAACAATGCAGTAGAATAGTAAGGAACATTAGAATAAAATCATACAAAATGGAGACACTAAGATTTAGGTCAGACACTAGGGAAAAACCCCACAAGGGAGCAAAACCAAAAAATCAATTCTTCTTCTTCTTATCAATTCATCAAATGTTCAACTAAGATACAAAGTACAATAATAATGAGACATAAGTCTTCCAATATCAAACTCATTAGGCTTCCTAAGGCCAACTCTAGATCATACAGGATCCTCAAATGATGGCAGTAGACAAATCTATTAAGGAGCCCTCCCCTCTAGAAGACACCTGATAATGTTGCCTCCACATCATTTGAAGGTAGCATATATCTCTTTCGTGATCATATCATAGTTATCACAATCATAAGGATCATTGTCTTGCATCATTGTCATAAGGACCAATGTTACTCCCATACATGAATGTCATATCATTGCCATATCTATCATTTTCATAAGGATTGAAATAAATCAATGTCATGTGACTTCGATATATAACACTGTCATAAGGACTGCCATACATCAACGTTGCATCACTGCCATATCTATCATTTCCATAAGGATTTCCATATCAATGTCATATCACTGCCATATATATCATTGTCATAAGGACTTCCATATATATCACTACCATAAGGAATTCCATATCAATGTCACATTACTATCACAATATCTAGAATCTTTGCCCAAACATCACAAGGACCAGAGATAAGGCTACATAAACCCTTGACATAGGACTTCTCAAGAAGGTCACATTGATCTCCTAACATGCCACATAAGAATAGTACTTGAAGGTCACATAATCAATTCCATAACTGTAGAGGGGTAGGGCTATTTGGGTTGCTCCAAGAGGCTACTTCACTTCCCTAGCATAGTAACCACCTTCTCAGAGATAGGCCACATAGAATTAAAATAAAATCATAGAGAGAAGGCCACCTATAATACAAGGATAAGGTCGCGTATACTCTCAAAGAAAAAGCACCCATATTCATAGAGAAAAGGCCATATATATTCATAGAGAAAGGCTTCATATAAGCATAGAGATAGGTTGCAGATATCCATAGAAAGGTTGCATATATTATAGAGAGAAGGCTGCATATATCCATAAAGATAGGCCATAGACTTGGGATCATATTTCCACAGAGTTATAGTAAATGAACAATATATTCTCAATCAGTATATTACTTTATCAAGATTTGCAGAAGTAAGCTCTGCTACAGTCATCCCTTTAAGCTTTATAGAATGGGTGATCATCGTGTAGAATCATCTTTGACTTCTTGACATGGGTTTTACTATCTTATGCTCAACGCAATCCTGGGCCTTTGATAGCTGGTCGGCTAAATTCCTGTCGGTAGTTGTTTGAGGGCCTAATACAGATCACTAAACACTAGCCATATTGATGCGTAAGCTATTAGGAGAGAATGAGATCTCTATTCTGATTTTACTAGTGTTTTCTTAATACATTCGAGGAAGATATCTTTTTGAGGAGGAACTAAATGCACACTATGATATAAAGAGAATTACTTTCTCAAGCAAGATCTCAAGAACTTGTGAAGAAACATCTTGTATTCAGACAATTAGAAAAAATAATTGCTAACGTAGTAGAGGCAAGAAACTTAGAGTTAATACAATCAATGCCCTGATTTAAGCTTTAGTTTCCACCACACTCCTAACCACAAAGGACCAATAAGGATATCACTATAAAGAACTTAAGAGAAGATCCCTATTATTATCATATGGGTTTGTATGAATCAATAATATCTTAAAACAAACAAAGCAAATACAAAGTGAGGAAATAGAAAAATATAAAATCCAACTAACCTGTGACTCTGGGTATGCAAATTTTGTGAATTTTCTGCTCCCCACTTCTTTATATAGAAAAAATTCCCAACCATAAAAAATTAATCATGTTATTAATTTTTCTCAAATATATCAAAACCCTCAAAACCCTACTGCCAACAGCAAAAATTTGGTGCCAAATAATCAACACATCATATTTTCATCCAGTTTTTATTTAAAACTTAGAACCAACTATAAAAATTCAGTGCCAAAGACCCCAAACCTCATCTTCCTGAACCAGTCCGGGTAAGAACAACCAATTTTCCTTTGTTCTTGGGCTTTCATACTGGTGACAAGTTTCAGTTTCATATATATTTTTAATGAAATCAACCATGCCCTCTCCCCAAATTCGACTTTTGACAGACTTCGAATGTGGCATGCCCTCAAAACCTCATATTTCCCCGACTTCAACTTTTGACAAACTTCGAATCTGACATGCCCTCAAAACCTCATCTTCCTGAACCAGTCCTAGGATGAACATCGAGTTTTCCTCTATTCTTGGGCTTTCATACCAGTGACAAGTTCAACTTTGGGCTTTCATACCGGTGACAAGTTTGACTTTCATATATATTTTTAACGAAATCAATCTTGCCCATGTTCGACTTCGACTTTTGATATCTATCGGACTTCGATTTTTCCAATGTGGCATGCAATCAAACATTTTACAAATCTTCAAACAATTTTTTTTTAAATAATTAAAATATTAATTTTAATATTAATGTTTATTATTTTAATTATTAATTAAATATAAAATCACAATATATTTAAAATTTAATTTTATATAATATAATTAAAACGAATAAAATATAAAGATTGATAATTAATATTTTAATAAATTCAATAAAATATAAATATTGATATTTATTATTTTAATAAATTAATTAAGGTTCATATCAAATGTTAAATTGGTGTGGCACAATATATCTATGTTAAGCATATTATAAATAAATTCTATATGTGTGTGAGTATTCATAGGTTGAGTAGGCTTAATGGTTAAGAGCATGTGCTTCCTCCTAAGAGGTCATAGGTTCAAAATCAGAGGGGGTAGAGTCTGTATGTCTTCGTAGACTTAGTAGTCAAATTGCTACGCAGAGGTGGTCCCTTGTCCCACAAAAAAGGGGGTATCATACACCAATTTGGTGTTTGGCTTGGTCGACTTGACCTTAAAATTATATTATTATTATTATTATTATTATTATTATTATTATTATTATAACAAAGGTACATACACTCTCCAATCGGAGTGAGGTTTGAGAAACATGTGGAAGGGGTCTCGCATGAGTAAATACAAATGGAGCGAGGATGAGGGAGTGTCAGACCCTCAAGTTAGTGTCATGATGACTGAGTGGTGGGGGGCGCGACGGGCGCCCAACTCGGGTATGTGTGATGACAATGTGCAATGGGGGCGCCATATTGGCAAACGCTGACCTTGGGCACATCATGTAGCAGTGGGAAGAGTCGTGCATTTTGGAAGATGTGACGAGTGGCAACATCAAAGGGCTGTGTGCCCCATAGTGGGCGGATGAGTCAAAGGCATCAGGCGAAGTCATGCTGGTGAGCACGTTCAGTGTTATGGGAGCATTATGTAGTGATTGGACAAGCTGGGTGAGGCAGGGCACAGGCGACCAATCAGTCGTTATGGTGGATCAGGAGTCCGTGGTGGAAAGGGGAATCATGGGTATGATCACTCTGAGGTAAATGAGGGGTAGGGTATCCAGCATTAATGTTTCTTGGAGAACTATCATCCAGTACTTATCAAAAACCTAATGGAAAGAGTATTGGACACAACTATGAGAATTTAAACACTACTGCTGGACTCAGAGAATATTGTAGGGAAATGTAACACATCCATATCAAAATTGAAATTTTCCATTTATGTCGTGACACAATTAAAAATTATTGACATAAATGACTAATTCATATACTTGTTGTACTGGACATATTTTTATTCTTGGACTATAATAGTCATTTACATTAATCATTATTAATTTTGTCACTTATTATCTAGTCATATATTTTAATCCTTGGCTAAATTAGTCATTTAAGTTAGTCGCTTTTAGTTTACTCACTTATTATCTAGTCATATATTCTATCCTTGGACTAAATTAGTCATTTAAGTTAGTAGTTTTTAGTTTAGTCACTTATTATCTAGTCGTATATTTTATTCCTAGACTAAATTTGTCATTTAAGTCAGTCATTTTTAGTTCTGTTACTTAAAATTTCTCAAATTTAGTAGTAATTCACTTGAAATAATAGAGGTGATCAACGTTTTTAGTCCCCTGGTCATTAATTTCATAATTTTTTACTAGTGGCTACTGTGGACCTTTTGAAGTGCTGGTAATCGTTTCACCAGTAGCATACAAGTTGGATTTAGCTAGTCACATTAAGGTTCATGATGTTTTCCATGTTTCATTATTAAAAAATTATGTACATGATCCTACTCATGTTATTGATTGGAATTTGATATGGGTGGAACTAGAAGGGGAATTTCTTCCAGAGCTACTTTTCATCCTGGCATGGGAATAAATTGAGCTTCGAAATAGAACAATGGCGAGAGTGAAAGTGTAGTGGAGGCACTTTGCACCTGAAGAAGCTACCTGGGAGCAAGAGGAAGATATGAAGGAAAAATATCCATCATTGTTTGAAAAGCGAATTTTATATTTTGTCTTTGCAACACTGAGGACGGTGTTTTGTTTTAGAGGGGGAATATGTATTGTCCCCAATTTCTCTACTTTTATTATACAATTGAACAATCTTAAAGGGTTAAGTGGACCCAAATGAAAACATTTATCCTGCACATATTTTATTATTTTAAATTAATATAATGAAAATGGAATTAATTGTGCAAATACTGGTGTATGATTAGAGATCAGGAATCCAAATCCATGAGGATGGATAAGGTTCCCAAGCATTTCCCAGTTCTCCAAAAATCCTTGGAGAAAATAAATTAAATATTGAATTTTAGATTAGAGATAAAAGTCTAAAAGGATAGCCGAGTAAAGAGGAAATTTACTGGGAAGAGGTGGAATAAATCTAGAAAGAGGAAAAAGCTTGTTTTAAAGTACTTTTGTGGAAGAAACAAAAGGAAAGCCTAGGAAAAAAGGAAAACAACATCTGGATTAACTGGACACAATTATGGAAATAAGTTGATGGGAAAGTAGGCTTAAAAAATAAAATTATGGGTAGATAATAGGTTGTCTACCACTGGAATATTTGATCTCTACTTGGGGGGATCTGTGGAGAAAGAGCTTATAGGTTGGGTGGAAACTAGTCTACCATAATTCGTATGCACCATTTAATTCATTTTGACTTATAAATGTATTATTATAGTGAAGTTATTTAGTGGTGAAGAATTAGCTAAATCTGTTCATAAGTATATTTTGTATATGAAGATAATGTTAGAAATTTTAAGTGGTTGTGAATTGGTAGATCTGTGCATTTAACATAATAGTCTATAATAAATATAGCATAATTCTATATTGTTGCATAGATAATTGTCTGAAGAGAACCAACTCTCAGATTGTCTAAACCTTTATGTAGGTTTAAATTTGAGGTTAGGTGAACTATCAAAATTAATTATGCATAATAAACTGCCTTAGTATTATGTTACTAATCATGAAATTATGTGAATAAACTAGTACAGAATGAAAAACAAGCATGCATGACGGTTAATCTGAATTCAGAACATTCAAAAAAATATTCTACTGTGGTAGAAACTGAATATTTTAATACTCTAACTGAGACATAATAAATTGTAATAATTTCAAAGAGGAATTCAAAAAATTATTACTAGAATTGAAACACGGATTCTAGGAAATGTATCACATATGGACTGTAAACATAACTTCAATAAAGGGAGAAAAGGGTATATTAATTATTTTACAGAGTTACGTAAATTAAAATGATTTAAATGTAGATACATATAAAGTCCCATTTCAAACTATGTCCAAATAATTATATAAAATAGGGGAACCCTGTCCCATAAATCAAGAAGTGTATAATCTCTTTGGAAATTATGTAGAGGACTCATAACAGAAATCCCCAAGTGGGTTACTAGACCAACCTAAAAAGGAAAAGTGCAAACTCATGATTGGACATGAAATTGCTAGTAGAAGTTGTCAAGCCAAATAGGTTGCAGGGGTTACCTGCATAGAACAAGAAGTAAGAAATTAATTTCGGAGCATGAATTATAAACATAAATTTAAGTGGAAGAATACAACATCAAAAATGGGTAAGGAATAATTACTTTATTAACAGAAAGGGAGAATACAATCTGTAATAAAAGGAGAAAGTAAGGTTATTACAGGGAAGAATGTGAGGAATAAATCATCCATAAGAATTAAATTAAAGTCAAGACAATTTTTACCTTAACTCCTCGATGGATTAACAAATCAAGTTGCAGACACGGGTGATTGCAGAACTCCTATGCCAATTTAGAAAAAACAAGTTATTAGTATTGTTTATGATAATAACTGAAAATAAATCAAACAACATACCTACAGACAAAGAGGTCTAAACAATGAGAATCATTGTACAAGATCATCGCAATTATGAAATAAATATGAGTATAAACCAAATGGCCTAAAAGAAATATATGAGATTTATCTATTAAGAATGAGTTGAAATGTATTATCATGGAAGATTTAAATTTTTTTTATAAACAACACGTTAAACGTTGAACCAAAAACTGTGAAGGGAAAATAATTAATTCAAACCCTAGAAGCAGTGAAGAAAATCCCAAGCCAATGAAGCTCACCAGAAAGTAACTAAACTTAATATTGAAGAGGAGAGTTAATATTAGTGAAATTACCTATAGGGCATAGTAATTTTTGTAAGGAGAAAAACCTCAGCACTTCAATTAAGGGACATGAGGAAGTCCACAATTTTTTTCCACCTACGTTTCACCAAAACCCGTCAGACAGTCACCTTGAAGAGCTGAAACTGAATGGTGCTAAAAATCAAAGAAAAAATGAATTCAATTTGTACAAACGAAACTTAAATTCCCAACCAATGGGAAGGGCCATCAAGGAAGAAGTGAAATGGAGAAATACGATTCCAGAAGAGCCACAGACAGTAGACGTCAGAGAAGATTTTACCATGCTCGTCGGCACTGCTGTGAAATCCATAGCATGGGAAATTCTCAGGGAAGAACGAAGAGTGTCAAGGGTGAAACCTCACTGTGAAATTAATAAGTAAATCAACTATGGAACCAGAGATAAGAGATAAAAAAAATTGTTAGTGTAAATTTAAAGAAAAACAAATTGAAGAAAGAAAACAAAGAGCTGCAAACTAAGATAAGATTGTGTCAATTAAAAAGCAGCGAAAAATATGTATTACCTGAGAAGATGGACAAGAATTCTGAGCTTAATTTATGGGTGATAGATGGATCTCTCACCTTGACATGAATGAATATGTTGCAGAGTTGAGAGGAAAAATGAATAACAGAGACCAAAGGGACATAAAATAGCCACCGAAAAAAACACTAAATGGTAAAACGAAAACCTAAACCCCAATTACAATGAGATCCTCATCGTCCAGTTGGAGGAAATCTGACGATGTAGAATATATCGCGTAGCTTAAATGTTCCATCACTAACAGACGAGCCATGTGAATGGTTTACAGTTAATTAAATAAAATAATATCCCGAAGAAAATATGATCTAGATAATTGATGTACATTAATACAAAGACGAAGTCGTGTTAAACCATAAGTAATTGCCGAATCATCGTAGATATAGTGACTTGGCTAATGGTGATGATGTGGAGAAGGCATAAAATGAATTAATATATGTTAATGCAATGTGAGATTTGATATAATATTGTATATATTCAATATGACAACGTGTAAAGTCAACTTTAAAAACGTAAGTGGAAAATCAATTAATTTGAATAGAGTTGAATATGAGACCAAATCAAAATATAAAATCAAATCAAGGTTCTATATATAATTATAACTATGTGTCAAATGGTCTAAACGAAATCTCCATAAAAGGGTAACGTAGAGCCTTCATCAAGGTAAGGTTGAATTATAAAGTTAGAAAGGTGTGGCAACAATAAATATGTGGTAATGAATATAACTGAGGATGATGCCCAATAAAAAGGTAAGTTCGATTATGAATAATTATATATATATTTCATAAAGTTAGAGATAATTCATAACTTTCAAATAAGGTTAACTTACTATTTATATGGTTGGGGATATACTTTGAAGTATTTAAAGTAGGAAAATAATTGGTTAGTAATAGTTAAGGGTGATATTTAACTAGGTTACTACAATTTTCCATTAAAAATAAAATGGGATTATTACATCGACATTAAGTGTCATTGGAATTATGAAATTGGATTTTTAGTCCCAAAGAGTAGATGTCCAAATCATGAGATATGCATCATTATATAAGTCATGATCAAAGGAAATATAAGTGACAATAATTATTGAACAAGAATCTAACAACTAAATAGATTAAAAGTACATCAACTAAAATGTTGACAAATAATATTCGTCAAAACGTGACGAACCATAGTAAGCCTATTGTATGTGAATAGTATGAATTCTATTAAAAAAAAAAATTGTTAGAAGAAGAGATGTTACAATAATCAACTATATTATTCCACTTCATGCCAAGATATAAGGCAATGAAGCAGCATATTGTTTGGTGAATTGGGGATGTAGTAATGAAGAAGAGGTCATGGATCAACCTTGGATGATTAATATGGAACCAAAGCTTGTAGACCTTCAAGTTATTATACAACGGGAATTTAGGAACAATGATGGAGATAACAACCAACCCCCCGGATCGGGGTGCCAACTGGCAAGGTCAAAGCCACATCACCGTGACGGGAGGTGGGTATGTTGCGAGAGCACACGGTGGTAGTCATACCAAAACCGAGGAAGGCGTGAAGATGACTCTCCCAATGGTTAATTATGACATTATTTGTAATATTCCCAATTAGCCATGAGTTAGTTGGAATATTAATTTTTGTTCTTTTTCCTTTGTTTGATGAATAAGAGGATATGGAGGTCCATAAATCGCATTAATATGAATAAAATCAATGCCAATGTGAAAGGAGGACATATTAGCAACTTAATTAAGCACCCTTATGTGTGAAAATGGGTTGGAACGCATAGTCTGGGTCAACTTTGACCAAATCAACAATGTTGTCATGGAGGACTGGCATTCATTATGGGACAAGGCAGTTTTAGTTGAAGACTCTTTGCATGGAAGTCGTGTCTTAAATGAGTGGGGCCCAGGGTTAGAAAGCTCATCACTTATATAAGGAAGAGGATGGTAGCCACATTCATTCATGTTATGTTTATTATATTTTGATTTATGGTCTATTTATACATATAATTTCTTCAGTTGTTTAGCTAAGATTGCAATGTTGTTTAGCACAGGGTGTTCCCGAGTGAGACTCCCACCTCTTTCCTTGAGAAGCATATAGGAAGAGTTTTGCACTACAGTCCACAATCAAGAATTTGGCCAAAGCTTCAGTCTTGTGGTACAATGTTGTTTCTATTGAGAGATGTACTGAGTTGCAAGTTACAGTAGTGGAGACTAGATCCGGGTGATTTCTGATCTGTTTTTTAGTGGAGGAAGGTTTCCTTTGATTGGGAGGCTAGTGAGGAAGGACCTTGTGCCTTATTCTAGCATTTGGCATCAGGCCACTTGATCATTTTCCCGTACTGTGAAGTTTCTCTCTTGTACTGCGTTATTTTAGGGAGGAGTTGTAGGGGTGGTTTCATTACACCATTTCGGGAGGAAGTTTTCTAGTGAAGGGATCAACCTTTCATCTAGAGGATCCATTAGAGGAGGATACATTCTTTCGCATATCATATCAGCCACACCTTTCCATTTTTATTATTGCATTGAATCTTCATCCCTAGGGCTTTGATTCAGATCTTATATAGTCGTGTATTTTCTGAAACCCCTTTTGGGTTTCTCATTTTCTGTAGCAGTGCATATATGACTGCACTATAGCAGTCTTTCTAACATTTTGATATAGTATAAGCACCTCATTCTTGAGGGTTTTCTTCATTATAGGTTTTTTTATCTTGTTATATGCTTTTTGGCCTATTATTTTATACATATATGTTGTTATTATGATGAATGGAAGGTCTCCATATTGGTCTCATGTTTTGATGTGATGTTTACATTGTTATTTAAAGTATTTTTCCCTATATTCCTACCTTTCCGAGTTGGGAATATTACAGTGGTATCAAAGCATAATATTGGCTCAACTTGTGCATCTTAAAGCCAATATGTCATCAAAAGGAGGAGATCCTGTCATAGATAGAAAAAATATGTACCTCAAAAGAAGAAACTGTAATTTTGATTATATAGATGATAAAGAAGACATGGGTAAAACCCCTTTATCAGGAGAATATGAAGAGAAGGAGTACACAAAGCTTATTCTTCGAACCATGCGAGACATTGCTAGATAAATAAAGGATATGAGGATGGATAGATACAAGGAATACCATAAAGGGTTTCTAGATGGTGAAGGCTCCGACATTTCTCATCATTGTAGTGATCAACTAGTGAAGCAGCAGCAAGTTTACCAACACTCTACCATTCCTACATTCTTAGCAGTGGGAAGTGAAGGGTTTCAAGAAAAATAAACTCTTGAATACTATTTCACGAAGTATGAGCCTCAACCTTAGAGATTCAAGGATCACTTGAGTTTTCAAGAATGTTTTCAAATCAAGGACAATAGGAGACCTAGGCATCAAAATAGAGGTGGAGGATTCATTTAGAATCACGATCTACACCGAACTATGGGAATATTTTTCTTACCCAACTTTGATGGGTCATCTAAATGCACTGCCAAATCATGGGTAGAGAGGTTAGACATCTACTTCCAGCTAAACAAGGTATCGAAGATGGAGGCCATCAAGATAGCAACGCTTCACCTTGAGGGTGAGGCACATTATTGGTGGTTTCATGGCTTGTCTACATTGGGTCATGCCTATGTGACTACATATTCAGATTTCACAAGGAGGTTGGTAAAGAGGTTTTATCGGAGTTACCCAGAGGCACCATTCATGGGGTTAGCAAAGCTCAAACAATCAGGTAATCCAGAAACTTATATTTATGAATTTCTAAAAATTTATGTTATGTCTCCTAATTTATCTACAGCAAGAAGGGTCTATATGTTCATTTATGGGTTAGCAGAACCTCTTCATGGGTTGGTTAAGTCTACCAAGCCCACTACCCTTCAAGATGCCATTGAAAGGGCTAGAGGTCTACAAAATTACTTTCCAAAAGCAAAGGAAACATTTCAGCAAAAGATTGCTTTTCCATCAAAGGGAAAAGATGAGAAGGCTCCTTTTTTAAAAGAGATCCAAAGTAAACTACCTCTTAGTGATGATGTTCGAAGAGACTTGAGGAGAAGGAAACTTTGCTTCACATGCCAATAATCATGGGCACCCAGAAATAGATGCGCTATAGGAAAGGCACACTTTAAAGAGGTCTTCTTAGATGATGAGCAAGAAGAAGAAGAGGAACCATAAAGAGGTGATAGTAGTGGCATAGCAGGAGATGATCCACCACCACTAGGAAGTGGGGATGGTGCATTTGATCCAATTGGAGGGGCTCTTACATCATTGAGAGGAGTACCCAAGTACTTGACCTAGAGGGTTCGAGGTTCCATATTAGATCATAGGATTTCAGTTTTGACTAATATTGGGGCTACCCACAAATTTATTGATGTTGAACTAGCACAAAGGAGGGCAATACCCACTAATGATTTGGACGGATTTTTTGTTTTGGTCCTAGGAGCTAGAACTATGCAATGCATGCATTATGTTCCATCTTTATCTATCACCATGGGGGCATATACATTGACTGATCACTTCTTTGTGGTTGACATACCTAACACCAATGTGATATTGGGTGTGCAGTGGTTGATTACTTTGGGGAAGGTCACCACAGATTGGGAGACTTTACAAATGGAATGGGTGCATAGAAAGATTGGAAAAAATAATATGATTAAGGACATGGGCACATATCCCTCACATACAAATTTCACACAAAAAATAGAGATGTATTTGCAGAGTGGAAGCAAGGACCTAACAGTCCCATCTATTATGAACCTAACTTTGGCCCATGAGACAATATTGTTTTCTGGCAAACCACCTGGGATGCCACCTGATCAAGATTTGGTGAGAAATGTCTCACATCATGGTGCACCACTCATAGATCCAGGAGTATTGGGGGCATTGGGAGGTCATGGTATAGCGTTGAGAGTCTTGGGTAGACTCAAGGAGGAGGGAGGCATTCTCCCAACATCATCATTACCCACTCTCATTTCATATTTTGCGCTGATAAAGGAGAAGCAGAGGGAGGATAACAACCTTCCATTATGTGACTTTGGCATGGGAGATGTAAAAGAGGAGGAAAAACATATGACATATGTTTTATATGATAGATATTCAATGCTGTCACTTTGGAGAGTAGATCCGTATTGGAAATCCCAACTGTTGGTGGATTATTCTATGAATATTTTTACTTGCATGATACTTGATGATAAACTACATGAGGATGGATATTTAGTGAGAGTTGTGGTCATCTACTATCATGGTAGGATCTTCTTATCTATAGCTTCCAATCTCAAGGATAAGTTACTACAAACAACACATGAGGAATTTCTCTTTAGCCACACTTATTCCATGAGGTCATACCACACTATCATGGAGGGGCTTACCTGGGAAGACCTTAAAGAGGAGATATATCAACATTTGATGAGATGCATGGAGCATGTTGAGATGGATGAGATCCATAACTCTTTGAAGGAGTTATCACAGCCACCTCTTTCCTCTTTGGGAATGAGAGGGGATCTATCTATGGACCACTCCATTTGTACGAGAAGAATTTATGGTAAGGATCATGTCTGTACGAATAATTATTTACTTGATGATTATTTGCATTCCTTTACCATATATGTGTAGGCCATTGGTCCAAGTAGGAACATAATTCCTTATAAACTTCATGGCCAACTTCCCACCATAAACATTGTTGAGCATGGCCACTCCCTAGGAGGATATAGGGAGATGATTTATCATTTTTGGTGCACTCCAAAGGCACCAAAAATTTGTCACCTTCTCAAAGCATGTGAGAAGACTATGGTAGAAAGTAAGTGGTGTGGAAGCAACTTACCATATCATTATATGATGCAATCAGGAGATATACGGCGCTGGTTCCACATTTGGGTCTATGACCCACCTCCATTTTTGCATATTTCTATTTATATGTACTTGGTTTTTCTCCCACCCATTTTATGATCTACTTATTATTATTATGGGAATGAATGGATGAAGGATGGGAGGATTAGATGTGCCCTTTGTGAGAGAGACTCTCCATGTTTCTTATGCTACCTGTTTTAGGGAGAACATTGGGAAAACTATGATTGTTCCATCGGGACTTTTGCTTCCTTGTGGGATGAGTCATTTCCATCTTATGAGAACTTGGGAGGAGCATGTCATGGAGGGATGGATTGGGAGACACTTGGCTTATGAGGGAATCTTATCACATGGATGTGTCACCAATGGGGGAGGAGAAGAGTTGAAGCACTCACCTTTATAGTTTCTTGAGGACAAGCAACATTTGGGAGGGGAGGATTGTAATATTCCTAGTTAGCCATGAGCTAGTTGGAATATTTTTTTCTTCTTCCTTGTTTGATGAATAAAAGGATATGGAGATCCATAAATCTCCTTAATATAAATTAAATCAATGCGAATGTGAAATAAGGACATATCGACAGCTTAGTTGAGCACCCTTAGGTGTGAAAAGGGGCTGGAACATAGACTGGGTCAACTTTGACCAAATCAACAGTGTTGTCATGGAGGAGTGGCATTCATTATGGGACAATGTAATTTTATTTGGGGACTCTTTGCATGGAAGTAGTGTCTTAAATGAGTGGGGACTAGGGTTAGGAAGCTCATCACTTATATAAGGAAGAGGATGGCAGCCATATTCATTCATGTTATGTTTATTATATTTCAACATATGGTTTGTTTAGACATATAGCTTTCTTCAGTTCTTTAGCTAAGACTGCAATGCTGTTAGGCACATTTTGTTCCCGAGTGGGAATCCAACCTCTTTCCACGAGGATCCTATAGGAAGAGTTTTGCACTACATTCCACAATTAGGAATTAGGACAAAGCTTCAGTCTTGTGGTACATCGCATTTTCTATTGAGAGATGTGTTGAGTTGCAGGTTGCAACAGTGGAGACTAGATCCCGGTGATTTCTGATCTATTTTTTAGTGGAGGAAGGTTTTGTTCCATTGGGAGGCTATTGGGGAAGGCCCTTGAGCCTTATTGCAGCATTTGGCATCATGCCACTTGATCGTTTCCCCCTACAGTGAAATTTCTCTCTTTGACTGCGTTATTTTAGGGAGGAGTTGCAGGGGTGGTTTCAGTACACCATTTGGGGAGGAGGTTTTCTAGTGAAGGGATAAGCCTTCCAGCTAAAGGACCATGGGATGAGGCTACATTATTTGGCATATCATATAAGCCACACCTTTCCAACATTATTGTTGTAGTGAATCTTCAGCCCTATGGATTTGATTCATATCTTGTATAGTGGTGTATTTTCTAAAACCCCTTTTGGGTTTCTTGTTGGAGGTTGTATAGAGCCTAGATCTGTATTTGTTGTATCTTTTGAGGCATATATCTGCCTAGTATCCTTTGTGTATTCATTTTCTATAGCAGTGCATCTATGACAGTGATGTAGCAGTCTTTCATCATTTTGATACAGTATCAGCACCTTATTCTTAAGGGTTTTCTTCATTAGAGGATTTTTCTATCTTGTTATATGCTTTGTGGACCATTATTGTATACATATACGCTGTTGTTATGATGAATGGAAGGTCTCCATATTGGTCTCATGTTTTTATGTGATGTTTACACTTCTATTTCAAGCATTTTTCCCTATATTCCTACTTTTCCCATTTGGGAATATTACATTATTAAAGAAGAAAGGAGAAAAACCTGACGATTCAAGTCGGTTGTTAGGGAGAAGTTGGAATGTGTGTCGCTGGGTTATATGGGTGTGAGGTATTAACATGGTTTCAGTTATTATTTGCAGTTTCATTCTTCGCTGCATGTTTTCTATCCTATGCATGTTTGGGTCCTGCCATGAGCATCCCTGTCAATTGACCAGATGACACTAGAGGACTTCACAACTTGTAGCTTTGAATTGGTATGTATCCAATTCTCTATACACCATAATCATGAAACGAGTCTCTCCATACCATTGCATGCAAATAAAGATTCTTATTTTCCTTGATTTTATATATCTGGTTCGCTATTCTGTAATTTGATGCATGTATATGGTTAGAAATAGTCTGTTTAGTGAAGAATATGAAGGATATATTGGTTGACAGGACCTGGTATAATTTTTGGTAGGTTTAAATAGGAAGGTTTTCAATTGGTACATGTCTGGGTATACTCTGGCCTATATGTCCTACATGATTAAGTTCTTTTTGCGAGGGAGATGTGTGGACCTGCTAGCTTTTTCCTTGATTACGGATTGGCCCTATTTTAATTTGAATGGCAATAATTATCGATATCCTATTCCTTTGTCGTCCTTCAATTTGTATATCTATATGTGGGAAGTCACTTGTATGGATTATAATGATGTTAATGCTAGGGGTGCATTGGTAGAGGGTGGGAATATGAGGTTGTGTTATCAGTTAGTAAATTTTTCAATTAATTTTGTTAAGTGTAATTCTGTTAGTTATTTTTGGAGGGGTGCTTGGGTTAGAGGTAAAATGGGTAACTGGAATAAGGGTGCTATGGTCATAGTTTCGGTGTTGTCTTTGACTTTTTGGTTTACTCAGTCTTATGGGTTTACTATTAAGGGGCATGTGTTTACTCTGGGTTGGGATATGAATTTTGTTTTCAATATTCTTTTTCTGAGTCTCTTAAAGTGGCATCCACCAACTGTTGTTAGTAGAAGTCTAACCTCGTTGATGTGCTGGTTTTATACTCAATTGGGATGTTTTAAATTTGAAAATATTAGAGGTCTTCCATGAAAACCCTTTCAGCTAAGAATATTGTTGGAATATTGTACTGTAAAAAATATGGCCAAAGGAAACTTGGCAAAAAAGGAAACAAAGTTTCAAAACCTCTGGCCAAGCGTAGTAGAAAGTCGAGCAATGAAGTTATGTAAAAATTGTTTCAAGCATATTCCAGGGAGACACCATGTTACATCAAGTCCCTGATTCATGGATGGGAGGGCCATGAAAGAGCCAAGTAGGAGGAAGAAGAAGAAATTGTTGAGGAAGAACTCAACAAAATCATCACTAACCCTGGTCACACTAGAGGCAAAATTTTGTTATTCCATCATTCCATTTGAACATATTGGTTGTTGAAATGCCTTCTAGTTAAGGGAATACTATCTGATCAAGAGGTCGGGGTGACCCAAAAGCTGCAATGAGTTTAGCTGAGATAAACAGGTCCATTCAGGAAGTGAACCTTCGACAACACCATCATTATGTATGCTTAGGCAAAATCAAGAAGGAATTGGAATCCATGCACCAGGTTGATATGCTCGGCTCCAGTGTCAAAGGTCTGGCTCTAGTGTCGACGATCTAGCTCCTGTGGAGTTAGATGATGATTGATGGCTACTTTCTTCTGTGTTGAATTGAGAAATGATCATCCTAGTTTTAATTTTTTATAACGTTAGCAGATATCTTTTATTTAAAATTATGTCTATGCCTGAAAATACTAATACTGATAAATTAGCTATTTGAAGACAATAAGAATTATAATTAAGATGTATATGTTTTGGATGGCCTATAACTCGTTAAGATGGCCAGCAGTCATCATTTCCTATGGGCAGTTTGAGGCCTAAAGTTGTATCTTTTTGGCTTGATTTTGTTTATAAATAGAAAATAGTAAGGATCTACTAATTTTACAAGAAAAAAAAAGAAAGGGTTTAATACTAAAAACCCAAGGAATTAGTGAATCCAAGGAATAAATATTAAAATCCTAAGAGTTCATTAAGCCCAAGAAATTATTACTACTACAAACCCAAAAAATTAATAAACTAAAGCGATAAACATTATAAAGCTAAGGGATTAATATTAAACCATAGGACTAATATTTAACCCTTAATACTAGGGTTTCATAAGCCCAACTAAATTATGTTTTTAAAAAACAATGGATTAATATTAGCAATCCAAAGAATTAGAAAACTCAAGGGATTAATGTTATAACCCTAATGCATCAACAAACCCAAAGGATTATTGATATTATAAACAAAAGGGATCAATAAACCCAATGGATTACTAATATTATAAATCCTTGGGATTAATATTATAAATACAAATGATTAATAAATGTAAGAGATTAAGCCCACTTGGTGTAGAGCAGTCGGTGATGGGGTCCATTGTTAGCATGGTCACTGGTTCGAAACACAATAAATCTAAGCGATTAATAGATCCAAGGAATCAATAAACCAAACACACTAATATTAAAATCCCAAGTGATTAATAAACCCTAGAAATTTATATTTTATACTCGAGAGATTAAGAAGCCCAAAAGATTAAATTATAAACCCAAGGAAATATTAATATTATAAATCGAAGCGACTAATAAACCCAAGTGTTTAATATGAAAAAACCAATGAATTAGTAAACATAGGGGATATATATTATAAACCTAAATGCTTAAAAAAACACATGGTATTAATAAACCCTACGAATTAACATTTTAAACTCAAGAGATGGATTAATAAACAAATGCGATTATTAATAGTATAACAACATGAATTAGTAACGCCAAGAGATAAATATTATAAACCTAAAAATTTAAGAGAATAATAGTATACCTTCTAAACATAAACCCTTAAATTAACTAACTTAAAAAATTGATATTATAAATCCAATAAAATAATAAACCCAAAAATTAATGCTAAAACTCCAAAATAATATAAACTCAAGACAATAATATTAAACACAACATATTAATATTTTACTTTAAAATATTGAAATAAACTTTAAAAACTTGCCTCGCTCTCACTTCTCATAGCATACAAATCTGTTTTTTCAATTTCAAGATAACTAAATGGAGTTGTCTAACGAGACGGAGGAATTTCCATGACGGTCTAAATTGGCACGTATCTGGGCCAAAACAATATAAGAAATCTTACAGTAATAGTGTTTGAATCATAATTTTAATGGTGGAAATGGATTCAGCACCATCAAAAACCTCTAAGACACTCAAAATATTAAATTTTGATAGTTATAACGTGGATTTACAAAAATTCCTTCCATATTTTCTTAAAATCTTACTATAATTTCCATGATTTTCAAGGAGAAAAAATAAACTATGGCTAACTGTGTGGTCATTCGTTTCCACCTCTAGTAGAAATATTTGTGCTTATCGTCAGCGCTGGAATTTTAGCATTAGGTGGAACGTTCCTTTCATTTTTAAATATATTTGACAGTTAACTAACCCGATGAAATTAAAATAGTAAAATGATTAGCTTACTATTTTTCATATGCACAAGTGGGTGTAGTTTGGGTGGTAGAAATAAGTAACTATTATCTTGATTACTATTCTAGTGTTAAAAAAATTGACATACTTATTTTTTGTAATTTCTACATTGAAAAATAACTAACTCACTTAAAAATGAATAAATTTCCAGTGAATATCCATCTCTAATAAAAAAAATGTTATATAGAAGAATGTGATTCTTTCATATGATTCTTTCATAAGCATAGACAGTTTTTTCTGTGCACTCTTGGAAATTGTCAAGCATTTAACGATATTGGCCATCCCATCGTCCCTTTTGGTGAAAAATCAGTTAAATTCCATGTTTAGGATCTATGTATGCTTGTATGGGCATTCTTTACAACAGTTAGATGAAGGTAGTGGTCTTCGTAAATATTTTTTAAAAATCCTAATCAATTTAGGGATTGGCTTTAGTGATTTTTTATTCGGGGATTATTTGGTTCCAATTGATGATGTCAATCAGAGTTCAATTAATGTCAACTCGGGAAGGTAAACTTAGAATTATTTATCTAAAATATATAGATCTAGAAAGATTTCTAATTTGTCCGAGATATTTTGGTTCTCTTACAAGAACACATTCATCAAGATCTCTTCCAAAAACTAAGATTCCTAATTTGTCTGAGATCTTAAAGTTCCCTTACAAGAACACATTCATCAAGATCTCTACCAACAATTAAACAAACCTAAATCTAACATTCGTCAAGATCCTAAGGTTCTCTTACAAGAACACATGAATTTTAGGATCTCCTCCAATATTACAATAGCTAACAAAAACCTAAAAACTGAAATGAAACAAACCTAAATCTAATAATTGTCTGATATCTTACTATTCTCTTACATCAACACTTTCAAATAAGAGTCTTTCCAATATTACAACATCTAACAAAACTTAAAAGCTGAAACGAAATAAAAACATAAATTAAATTATACCTAAAATAAGCATGCAAGTGAGGCCATGGGAGCCCTCCATAACTCCACAAGCACACCACTTCAAAGGAGACTCAAATGTAGAAGCAAGAAAATCAAAGTATGATTTTTATTTCAAAATCTTCATCATGATATAAAAAAACAACTCTAAGCTTACAACTCTAAGATTACAACTCTCTAATTCTAAGATTACAAAATGGAAAAATATTACAAATGAAGGAGATTGTAATCATATTTATAGAATGGCATGAGATAACATACTCATAATGATGATCCACTAATCTCTCTTTAGTTCCATACATTTCTCAACCATCTAGACACTTAACCCTCTTTTGTCCTTGATCTTCTCCATGAGATCATGATCTCTTATCTTATTAAATTCGAATTTGATCATTCAAGGCCATGTAAAGGTGTCTTGGAAGCTTCCTTGGAACCTACACATGTCACAAAAACAATCCACTTTCCATATATGAAGTAAAATATATTATTTTCTAATATTTAATAAAAACTTTCTCTCAAAAATGATTGAAAATAAATAATATTTGGAAAATGTAAAAGAGACCCATTAATAACGAATAATAGGGAAAATGAAGTGACATGGTAGTGAATAATGAGTGATATAATGGAAGCATAGGTGAAAAATGTATGGTAATGGGTGATATTTGTATGACATTTTGAAGCCCAAACATACTCCCCAGCTGAAGCTCTTGCATGTCCTCATGCAAGCTACTACAATGACTTATTTGATTTGATTCTTAGATGAGCTTCCTTTTACAAGGTGTTTGGTTCTTGTGTAACAACCATCTTTGAATCATGGACTTCCTTTTAACTTTGCACATCTTTTGATAACTTTTATTTTTGCAAAGCATTTGCATCTTTGAATAATTGGTTCTTGTGCTTACAATCATTATTTACTTTGTTGAGATCTCTTTTTAATGATTGGTTCTTGTGTTACAACCATTATTTACTTTGTAGAGATCAATAATTTTTAAGAATTCATTTAATATGCTCATAATTTTGTATTAGTTTTGATTGTGGGAAGACTATGTGGGTTAAAATGTAATATGAATGAGAGAAAAAAAAACGAAGTGTGCAATTCCCCCCAACTGATGGTTTTTGCAATTTTTAATGAGAAATGGAATAGTGAAATAGTGGAATATTTTTCAACTATCATCATTTTAGCATCTAAAAAGAATTTCAAGATTAAAGGTTAGAAAACATCATACGTTACTTACCTAAAGAAATGGATGAATCATGCATGTTCAGCTGCTGTAATTCTGATCTGAAGCTTCTTATGCAAGTTGTGGATGAAATATGGATCTGTATTGTCATATCTGCTGCTGGATCTTCTGCTGGATAATTTGATGAATCTGATGAGTCTGCTAAATATGGATGAAAATGTATAAGGCTTGGAAGGTATACAAAATATAGAAGTTACATTTTTTTTTCTAGCCTTATTTATTGTCTTGTCCTTAAGTCATGAAAAACTGAAAAAATAATGAAACGAAATATGCTTCATCTGCTACAAAATATGCGTCTTCAAGTCTTCAACACTCGATGTCACAAATCTTGCTATGTGAATAAATTTCTTTTTGTCGAACATAACAAGAAGTTGTTGACTTAGTGGCCATTAATGAATGTCACTAGCCAACACGAGAGCTCCCACCATTGATTCCAATGGGAGTCAAGATGCCTAACACATCTTTGTAGGTACGAATAAATTTTTTGTGGTCGAGTCACCTACAAGATCCAACAAACAAGGGATATTAATGTACTCCCATTTTTCATTGGCAAGAGAACTTGCCATTAAGGCATGCAAGCCTCTAGGTGTTTTTACAAAGATAATTAGACTCTAGGACTTTGAATCAATGATATACATAGAAGCACGGTTTTATTGGCGGAAATGAAAAATGCTAGGAAAAAGGAAATGGAAATGGAAAATGGAAAGAAGTTTGTAAGTAAAATTCTTTGCTTTTAATGGTGGGTTAGAAATGGAGAAAATGTAATGAAGTGTATGTGGTAATGGAAGATGGATAATGACTACTCCTAGAAAAGAAAAATGGATTATGACATGCAAACTCTCAAATATGGCAATGGAATGCAAACTCTCAAATATAGTAAATATGCTCCTTAATTCTGGATTGCTTGTTAAAATAACTGAGTTTGACCAGTGTTGACCAGTCACGTGTAGACATCGAATTCAAGTGTGGATAGGTATTTCACCATCCTTGTACATTTATGAAAAAACGTCATGTCTTTGAATTTTTCTATCTGTCATGCAACATGTCAAACGATTAAGCTATTACAGGAAGTTGCAAGAACTTGTAATCTTCTCGAAATTTTATTTTTAATCATGGATTGGTTCTCTTAAAATTTCTCATGAAATTAGCCTTGGAAGATCAATTTTCATCACAATGTAATCTCCTTACTGATCACTTGATTAACCTGTAACCTGCAAAAAAAACTTTGCAAAAAGAAAACATAAGTGTGCTCAAGAAGAAATGGCCATTTCCTTCATGATTCTTACACAAAACTTTCGTACCAAATAAAACAAATTAAGGACAATCAAAGTGTTAAAATTGACTCTAATCATCATATTAATATCCACCATGAAAAGTAATTTTACTCCATGTTTGAAGTTGTGTTCCAGTTCTTTGCACGAGCGTTGCAGATTGTATGACAATTCTAAAAACCCAACATACTTTTATTCCCCCCTAACTAAAAGTATTGCATGTCCTCATGCAATTTAATCAATTTGATGATTTTTGGGGAAAAAATAGTTGGTTTTATGAATTAAAATAATAATAATAATAATAATTTAAAAGAAAAAGATTTTGTCAACAAATTTAAAAACAAAATTTTTAATTTGTTGATTTTTTTTTATTTTTTTTTAACAACAAATTTTTATTTTTTTTTAATTTGTTGATTTTTTTTAGTATTTTTTTTGAAAAAAAATTTTAAAATTTAATTTGTTGATTTGTTTTATTATTTTTTTATTATTTTTTAAACAACAAATTTTTAATTTTTAATTTGTTGAATTTTTTTTTATATCAAGAAGACATAAATTTTTTTATTTATTTTTATGTTTTTTTTTTTTTTCTAAAAACAAAACTAAGAAGAATTATTTTAATTATGTTGATATTTTTTTTTTAAATAACAAAAATTTAAAAGAAAAAAAAATCAAAAGAATGAAATTCATTTTTTTATAACAAAATTAAAAAAACAAAAAAAATTTAATTTGTTACTTATTTTGAGTTTTTTTTTTAATAAAGAAATCAACAAAAAAAAATTCGAAAATTTCTAAAAATAAACTAACACTAAAATGGATTTTCTTTCAGTATCCCTTGAAATCCTCTAAAATCAATGAAAAATCTAGCTTTTTGTCTAGAAAATCATGAAAAAATAATGCAAATGCCAAATCTCTCCAAGATAAGTCAAATATGATTTTTTTATCACTAAATTGAATATAGAGGAGGCATTTTAGTGAGGAATTTTAGTCAGGAAACTCCATTTGAGCTACTTCTATGTACTTCTTGTTATCCGCGGATTGCATCTTAGAATTCCAGACTCTTGGACTCAGACAAACTTGTTAGTATCTTGACTACCTACATTTGGAGCTAGATCTGAATCAGTGAAAAAGGAGCTCAAACCTGTGATGAATTAACACATGGAAGGCTTAGAATAGTGGAAAGTCATCTTCAGAAACTTGTTTTCGGATCTGTGAGGCTTGGTGCAGACTTCAGTGTTTTCGGATCTGAACTCCAATATTGAGATATAAATCAATTCTGCAACCAAATCTGAGGCTAAGTAAAATGTGTGAAGTTTGTATGTCGGTGTGATGGAAGGTATCAAGTCCAAATTCTACGAAGATATGATCATGGGAAAGTAAACAGATGCATCACAGCCTTCTATTACAATAAATCCATGAAAATCCCGAATTCATATGTTTATTCAATGATAGAGCACAAGTAAGAAGAATTTTTCCATGACTTAGTGACCTGAAAGCAAGGAAAATTATAAAATCAAAAGTTGCAAATTATATTACAATGAATCTGTGAAAATGAACATGCTTCAGATTAATCATGTGGTTAGTTCAGATTAAGATAAATATCACGGTAATCCAGCCAGAAGATCGACATCATAAAAATAATCCTGCTGCTAACAAAAATTGGACCAAATGTCATGCTTTTTCCAGACCAAATGCCAAACTATCATTATTGTTATGTTTGGATCTCTGCATACCATGTCTTACGAAAGCATGAAATTAAATGATGGCCAAAACCAACAAGCGTGGGCGCAAAGGTGAACTGACCCACAGTTTATGGTAAGAGAAGCCACACAATTGAACAGAGGAGTCGACTTTGCACAAAATTTGGTGACTTTTGGTGTTGCAGTGCATTTTTTATGCTCTCGGCCGAACGCATTATTATATTTTTCTTTTTTATTATTATTTTAATGTTTTTCATTTTGTGTTATGGTTTGTATTTCATTTTTTTTATTAATGTTTTGTTTTATTGATTTTTTTTTTAAATTCTTTAAATCTAAAAGAAAATGAAATTAAACCTATGTAAAAAAAAATGGCTACTTTAAAATTATATATATATATATATATGGGAATTTTTTATTTTTATTAATTTTTTTAAACTAGGATTTTAAAAAAAAAAAAAAAAAACTATGTTTTATAAAATAAAAAAAATGTTTCAGATGATTTTTTGCTCATGCAGATAAATTTTCTAACGAAAGTATTTTTATTGGAATAAATCAATATATTTTCTAATCTTCCTTATCGCACGAAGTGCAGGAAGAGAGCATACTAATCTCTTGATTTTTTATTTATGCAGGTTAGCATGGATAGATAGTAAACACAATCAAGATTTGCGACAAAAACTCGCATTATCTATACTCTTTCCTCAATGTCGCAGGGGCGTTTAGACTCTCGGAAGACAAGGATTTCTGATAATCAAACTCCTAGCTTACTCGTGATACAGAAACAAGATAGAGAAATGCGAAGATGTGCCACTGAATTTATTCATGATGATTTATTTTTTTGAAAATAAGACTAAAAACATCTAATGAGAACGACTTCTAATGACTTCTAATGAGATCTCATTTTTATTTTTCTAATCTATTCTACCTATCATGCTTGAAAGATTTATTTATTTCCTGGGTAAAAGAATGCTTCCAGTGAAGCCATCTACGGACTAAAAATTCAAACATGCTCACATCAAGATTTAAAATTTTTACGTTATGTTTTACAATTATGTGAGTAACCTGTTTGATCCTTGGATTTGGCAAATGGTTCTTTTGAAACTAGTCTTCATTATTTTTCTTTCTCTCTAAGAAGTACCTATTTATCATCTTGAAATTTCTCATCCGTAGATGGATTAGTGAGAAATGGGGGGTTTAAAATAAAAGCTGAATTTAAATTAACTATGTGCAAAAATAAAAAATATGCTCCAAACTTTGAACTTCCTTTATGAACCTTCTGACACCAAGTTCCACAAATTAGTCCATAAAAACAAATGCATAAAATAATTACTAATCCCTCTAGTTGCACTTCCCCAAAAATGGCGCCAAAATGTTTGGTTCCAATTGATGATGTCAATAAGATTTCAATTAATGTCAACCCAAGAAGGCAAACTTAGAAGTGCTTATCTAAAATATATAGATCTAGAAATATTTATAATTTGTCTAAGATATTTTGGTTCTCTTACAAGAACACATTCATCAATATCTCTTCCAACAACTAAGATTCCTAATTTGTCCAAGATCTAAAAATTCCCTTACAAGAACACATTCGTCAAGATCTCTTCCAACAATTAAACAACCCTAAATCTAACATTCATCAAGATCCTAAGGTTCTCTTACAAGAACACATGAATTTTAGGATCTCCTCCAATATTAGAACATCTAACAAAAACTTAAAAGCTGAAATGAAACAAACCTAAATCTAATAATTGTCTGAGATCTTATGGTTCTCTTACAAGAACACTTTCAAATAAGACTCTTTCCAATATTAGAACATCTAACAAAACTTAAAAGCTGAAATGAAATAACAACATAAATTAAATTATACCTAAAATAAGCATGCAAGTGAGGCCATGGGGGCCCTCCATAACTCCACAAGCACCCACTTCAAAGGAGACTCAAATGTAGAAGCAAGAAAATCAAAGTATGATTTTTTTTTCAAAATCTTCACCATGATGTACAAAAACAACTCTAAGCTTACAACTCTAAGATTACAACTCTCTAATTCTAAGATTACAAAGTGGAAAAAAAATTACAAATGGAGGAGATTGTACACCTATTTAGACAATGGGATGAGATAACAAACTCATAATGATGATCCACTAATCTCTCCTTAGTTCCATACATTTCTTAACCATCTAGACACATAACCCTCTTTTGTCCTTGATCTTCTCCATGAGATCATGATCTCTTATCTTATCAAATTCGAATTTGATCATTCATGGCCACATAAAGGTGTCTTGGAAGCTTCCTTGGAACCTAAACATGTCACAAAAACA
Source organism: Pinus albicaulis (assembly GCA_034641835.2). Classification (NCBI taxonomy): domain Eukaryota; kingdom Viridiplantae; phylum Streptophyta; class Pinopsida; order Pinales; family Pinaceae; genus Pinus; species Pinus albicaulis. The sequence continues at coordinate 1,162,351,300 of CM076570.1, read as the reverse complement.
ATCCACTTTCCATATATGAAGTAAAATATATTATTTTCTAATATTTAATCAAGAATTTCTCTAAAAAATGCTTGAAAATAAATAATATTTGGAAAATATGAATGAGACCCATTAATAATGAATAATAGGGAGAATGAAGTGACATGGTAGTGAATAATGAGTGATATAATGGAAGCATAGGTGAAAAATGTATGGTAATGAGTGATATTTGTATGACATTTTGAAGCCCAAACAAGGATACTAAATAAAAAATAACTAAAGCCAATCTCTAGAAGTTCTGATTAAGAATTTTAAATTATTTTCAATTTTATGATGAACAAAATATAAAAATCACTATTATTCTGAAGTTGACAAATGCATTGTAATATAAATACAAAGAATGGAGATTTTATTTAACCCTCTTAGAAAAATATTTGGCTTTGAAGTGGGGTATTTATTATGCATATTGTGATAATGTTTTGTATAAGATATTAGTATAAAATTAAATTAAATACAGCGAACGAATGCAACACATAGAACGTGAGACAGACCTCACATTATCAAGAGCATTCAATAGGTATTGTAGAACCAAGAAGGTCAACCCGACAAACCCAGCTTCCTTCAAGGTATAGAGATTATGCCTTGATGTCTAATATTATGAATGTTGTAGAACCAATTAATTATTAACAAGCTAAAGAGCATGAAAAATGAAGAAATGGATTTTCTACAACACCTAATTTACTTCTAAGAACTTCAAACTTGAGTTTACCAAGAGGCTTGGTAAAGATATCAGCCATATTATCCTTGGTATTACAAAATACTAAATCAATTTCATTTGATTATGTCTTCTCTCGTATAAAGTGGTATTGCAGCTCAATGTGTTTTGATCTAGCATGATATATTAGATTGTGTGCTAATTTGATAGCACTTTTATTATCAAAATTTATGCATATTGAACCAATTTGCTCCTCGTCGAGATCTATGAGAATTCTCTGCAACTAAACAACTTCATAAGTGGCATTGGTCAAAGCTTTGTACTCAGATTCTATTGACGATAAAGAAACATTTGGTTGTTTCCTAATACTCCATGACACAACCCCTAATCCTATATGAAATGCATAGCCAGAGGTATATTGTTTTTCATCGGGATTTCCTGCCCAATTTGAATAAAAAAAAACCTATCAGTGCAACATTAGATTCATCAGTATACATAATACCTAAATTGATTGTTCCTTTTAAGTACCGAAGAACTTTCTTTGCAGTGTTCCAGTGATTTCCTAAAGGCTTAGCCAAAAACTAACTAATAATACTGACTGAGTATGCAATGTGTGGTCTGGTAGTGGTGAGATAGTTCAGACTTCCCACCAACTGATGATATAAAGTTCCATTTGCCTCTTTACTTCCATCTTCTTTGTACAACTTTGCATTCTATTCTAAGGGAGTTGACATAGCTTTGGAATCACTCATATTGAACTTTTTAAGAATTTCCTTTGTGTATTTACTTTGAGTGATCAATGTTTTACCAAGCTCTCTCCAAACCTCAATTCCTAAACAGTAATGCAATTCACCCAGATATTTCATTTCAAATTCCTGAAACAATTAATTTTAATTTCTTCAATTAACTTGCAAGCACTGCCTATGATAATGAGATCATCCACATATAAAGATATTAAAGAAACATTTCCATCTTCATCTTTCTTAACATACAGGTTAGGATCATTTTTTCTTTTCACAAACCAATGCTGATAAAAGAATGTATCAATATTTACATACAATGATATCGGAACCTGTTTCAAACCATATAAGGTCTTTCTTAACCTACAGACTAGATGCTCCTGTCCCTGTTTGAAAAACCCTTTAGGTTGAACCACATAAACTTCTTCCTTTAAATCACCATTCAGAAAAGAAGTTTTGACATCCAGTTGATGTATATTCCAATTATGTTTTGTGGCTAAGGCAATCAGTACTCTAATTGTATTCAATTTAGCTACTGGTGAAAAAGTATCTTCATAATCAATTCCCTCCTATTGAGCATATCCTTTTGCAACTAATCTCACCGTAAATTTATCAATGCTACCATCTGCTTTAAATTTATATTTACACAACCATTTGCTTCCAATTGGAACTTTGTTTTTAGGGAGTTCAACTAATTCCCATGTTTGAATTTTCATAAGAGATTCATATTCATCATCCATAGCATTTCTCCATTGTTCATGCTCTTTAGCTTGTTCATAATCAATTGGTTCTACAACATTTATAATATTATACATCAAGGCATAATCTCTATACCTTGCAGGAAGCTGGGTTTGTCGGGTTGACCTTCGTGGTCCTATAATACCTGTTGGATTTCCATCCATGATTCTCCTGCTTTGAGGTGAATCTTCCTCTCATGATGAATCGCTACTGCTGGATGTGCTCATGCTGATTTCATTCTGATCTTGAACCTGTACCTATACCTGTTCCTATTCATGTTTAACCAAAGTATCAATTTTGAGATGATCATCATTAGATATATGCCAAGCATCATTTAGTGTATCACTTTTATCAGCCTTCTCATGAAATACCACATCTCGACTTGCAAACATTTAATGTGAACTAGGATCAAACAATTTATATTCTTTCAGATCTGTACAATACCCAATACAAACACACTTGATTTTCTTTGCATCAAGATTTCTTCAGTTATCATTAGGAATATGTGCAAAGGAAGTACATCCAAATACTCTTAAATGAATGACAACAGGTTTATGACCATAAAGAATTTCAAAAGGAGTTTTAAAAGCTAATTTCTTAGTGGGACTTCGATTATTCAAACAAATAGTAGTATTAATGGCTTCTTCCCAGACACCATTAGAAATGCTTTTACCTTGAAGCATACTGCGAGAACACTCCACCAGTGTTCTATTCCATCTCTCAAAAACACTATTTTGCTGAGTATGGGGTACTGTGAACTATTGTTGGATCCCATGAAATTTACAATACCTATTAAACACTCCTGATTTATATTCACCACCTTGATTTTATCTGAGAATTTTAATGTATTTTATTCTTTTCTTATCAATCAAAGTTCTGAATTCTTTAAACTAATCAAAGACATCACTTTTTCTTCGTACGAAATAGACCCATGTATATCTAGATCTATCATCAAAAAAAAAAATAAAGTAGGAAGCACCAGCAAGCGACCTAGTTTGCATAGGGCCACATACATCAGTGTGAATTAATTCAAGTATATCATAGTGTATTTTCTCTATATGAACGGGAAAATCCTCTCTATGTTGCTTATCAAGTGCACAAGATTCACATGGTAAATGTTCATACTTCATAACAGGAAGACCTTCAACCATTGTTTTTCTTTGCAACAACAACAAATATTTTTAATTTAGGTGCCCATACCTATGATGCCATAAATTTGTTGTTGACGTTGCTATGGATGTCAATGCAACATGACACTTCATCGTCACATCCAATTTATAAAATCCACCAACCCTGGTACCTATGGAAGCAACCCTGTAGTGATCATAAACATCTTTGACAATACATCCCAATTTACCAAATTCCACTTTTAAATTATTATCGATGATAGTTGAAACATATATCAAACTATTTTTAATACCAGGAACATACATCACATCATGAATCTGTCTCATTTTTCCATTAGGTGAGTACACACTTATTACGCCATAGCCTTGGACTTTATGTGCCCTGTTATATCCTAGGTAAATGTGTGTGCCATCAGTTTTCTCATACTATTTATCATACCATTCCTTATTACAATTCATATGAGCTGATGCGCCAGAATCTATGAACAAAGTAGTCTCATCATCATTTTCAGCAGACAATGCAACATCAGAAAGAAACAATTTAAGTTTTTTACCTCTTGCAATCAATGCTAAATCCTTGTTGTCATTATCATCTATATCTTGAGTACTAGGTTCATGATTCACGTTTTTATGCCCTTCTTCATAAACCATTGGTAGCTCTTCAATTATAGAAACTTTTTTGTCAGAATATTCTTCCGACCCAAAAATGCTACCCAAGCCCAAAATGCCTCCAAATGACCGCATAAAAAAACATCATTATAAGGATCTAAAAATACATACATATTGACAATGCCCCACTTATCTCACCTTTAAATTTGTGTAAAATGAAATGGGACAGATATTAAAATCGTAGAAGTCCCGCAGAAGAGTAGCTCATACTTTAAATAATCTCTTTTCTTAAGGCGAATCAATGCCTCTGAAGATCTGCATGTCTTTTATACAAAGAGCCTTTCAAAACCAGAAAATTTTTTGTAAATCTGCAACAGTATCTGACGGCCACTAAAATACTTGCAGCACATACCTGTGTTTAACTTTAAGGGCTAAAGAATTTCCTTTGTGTAAGCTAAAGATCTTGTCTGCAACAACAACAAAAAATTATAGCACTTATTTGTGGCACATTCTTCCACCAGCGAGCTGACATTCAGGTGCTTCATTTCTTCTTTGGAAGCTTTCACGTTGGAATGAGGACCGTCAAGGATGGTAGTCATGACAAAAGCGGTGTACAGAGGTTATGGAAACTTCAAACGTGGACGCATAAATGCCGGTATACGGTTTTCGTGGCAGTGACGTGGAAAGATCGATTGGATAATACAGGATGCGAAATAAGGGAGAACACTGATTATATTGTAGATTTGAAAAAACAAATCCAATGACGGCAGTGATAGGCAGGCCTTTTAGGATTGTGAGGAACTATATCAAGATACAGTGAAATAGCTCAATTCTTTGGCCTCAAAATTGGAGCACTTGAATTCCAATACTTTCTTGGACAATATAGTTGATAGGGGGCACCATGACTACGGTTTCGTGGAGCGATAATGACGAATGTAAGCTTCTCACCCTTCTGGCAGTTGCTCCGATTACCACTAATGAAATGCTCTACGATATGCGGCATTACAAACTATAGCAAAGAAAGAAAGGAGCGCGTTTGTTGATATTGCAAATCGTATAAATGTGTTAACTTTTATAGATGTGCATGAAAAGCCAAAAAACGAGTGACATGAGTTGAAAGCCAAGCTCAAGCATTGTCAACGCAAAGTCGAAAGAAAACAAACTGAATGAAACAAAAAAACAACGTGTAGGAATCACAGTTTTCACAACTCGGAGGCAATCGAACTGGTAGTCATAGTGAAATAGAGGCAATTAACTAGCTCAAATATTTTAAGAAATTGATCCTACAGGAGATCACGAGGATCACCACAGTAATTAGATCATATGGACATCCTCGCCGACAACATTCACAATTAACTTTTCCACTAGTGATAACGCCTCAACGATACTACAATTCCAATAATCGGTCTTTATTTATTGTCTGTGTTGCCAAACGTATGCAATAGCAGTGGCTTGCTTCAACATTGTGTCAACGCCCTCAACGAGCTCTAAATTTCTCATTAGCTTTGCTTGGAATTTTCTACAATCGATCAATCCATGTGAGGAATCAGTGATCCATGGCACTCTACCAATACGTCCTCATTTATCGATAGTTTCCTCCCTTTTCCATTTGGCTCCTGCATTCAAATTAGTTTCTCACAGTGCACACACAGTCTATACACATACAACTTTACAAATTCAACACAGATATCTTAAGCTCTGATACCAAATTAAATACAACAAACGAATGCAACACACAGAATGTGAGACACAGCTCACACCAAAATTGTTATTAGGTCATCGATGACATTACATATTTATAGCATAGGCATTCACCTAATCTTCCTAAGTTTGAGGCAACAATCCTAAACTGGTGGAACTAAACTCCAATTTAAAACTCTCATTCAACAAACCATAACCACTCATATTTCTACATTATTCTAGATTATTCTCACAAATTCTGTAATATCTTATGTTTATGTTCAAAAAAATAAGTGAAATTTTGTTAAGATAAAGTGAATTTTAGTCTATATCATAGAGATATTTTTTCTTTATAAATCATTTTAGAAATTAGCTTTGTATACTTTATTTATATAACATAAATTTTTTTTAGATAATTAGCATATATATTAAATTTGGGAATATTTTTTAAATAATATTTTAAATATAAAATATATATTTGATTAAATATATGTTATGTTCTAGTTGTTGATTTTTGAATATATATATATATATATTTTAAATTTTAAAATATTTTGAGAATGTGATAATAAATAGTAAATTATAATGATGCCATTTGTTTTGAGTTGATGTAGTTTCGGTTTTTCAATTAGCTGAAATATTCCATAACCGTTCAGGTATCTTGGCCATAATCGTTCAATTATCTCTGAGATTTATGGAATCAAGTAAATAATTAGTCTCTTTTCATGTTACTCTTAAGTTTTGAGTTGACTAGTGTGTCAATTTTCAGAATCGTTGAAGTGTCGATCACATACATGGTATATTGTTGCTTGCAGATTTATGCAATAAGTATATAGTTCGTTTCCTTTGAAGTTTGAGATGTAAGAATTTTGGAGTTTGAGTTGTAAGAATTAAGTTATATTTAGTATGATCCAGTATTGAGATAAATTATGTGTAATACATTTATTTTTGGGAAAGGTGACACATTTAAAATGCTATGGGCTCATTTTAGGTTTGAGATACAACCATTTCATGACTGGTGGCGCTAGAATAGTTGAATTTATGAAATATCTCAATGAAATAGCAAGAGGGGCAGCAATACCTATAGTTTCTTTAGTTTGGAACAAAGAAATCCTATGCCGATGAGGGGATCTAGTTGTCTAGATTTCCTTCATTCTTGCATCCGTGAATGCTATGATTTTGAAGATAAATATAAATATCAAGTTTACAGTGCCAGTCCCTGCAATGAAGGAGGAAATGACATTGAAATCGATTTATTTAGGTTGAAAAGAAATTGATGCTTTAGAAAGATAGGTAGAGGGCGTAAGGTTGTGCACCCCATTTGATGTAATCTCAACCTGCATATCGAATTTCGGAATAAAAGAAATCAAGATCCGTGCCGATGAAGAAGTTAGGTGATGCAGCTTGAAGGCCACTTTTACCCACAATATGCAGAAAACTTTATATATTCTATCTTTCTCAAATAAATACTCGTTAAATAGAGTGTTTGCATGTAACTTAAAATTTTATGGCCCACACAGAATGGACCAATCAGTGCCAAGTGCAACTTTTCAATTCTTATAACTTTCCACTTCGCAACTTCTTAAACTCACTTTCTCGCAGATTTCAACACTTAAAATCTTTTGCAATTCCGCAATTTTGTGATTTCACAGTTCGCAGCTAAATGGATATCGCACTTCAGAACTTTTTTAGCTTATTGATAACCTTATTACTTATCCCGTGCAATATGCGATATGTGATGCATCACATTGCACCAAAAATAACTTACGGTGTCAACTTTTAACAATAACTGTAGAAATATATGATGTGCGATATGCGCTAGAACGCTATGCCAACACGTGGCTCCCCTTCACCGCATCACAAATAAAACAACTTAACTTGCGAAGTCTTAATGATACCCACTAAAATATGCGATGTGCGAATTTGTGATTTGTTGTACACCGTTGATCTACGCCCAATCTAATGGTCCCCACTCTTCTTTACTCCTTTGCTTCGCATCGCACTTCACTTAACTTATGAGTTAAGGCCTTAATGAAAAACTTTAAAATTTGTGATTTGCGAAATCACTTTTGAAGCAATTTAATCTCCACCTTTGGTCTTTTGTCAAATCTAACAGTCTCCACTGCACATTCACTGGCCCACTTCACATAAGTCTTTTCACACAGAACTTCGCTATGTCTTTGCTTATTTGCCTCGCTAATCGAATTCTTTGCATGCACTGTGCGATAACACTATATTCAATTAAATAGTGGATTAAAGAGTGAAACTCTAATAGAGAAAGGAAAATTTAAACACACACACTTGGAATTATCCTGAGCCTTTCAATGGCTAGATTTTACATTCATGATTTCTCCTCTTTGTCACTCCTTTATCACACAACTCACACACTTCTCACACTTCACTCCTTATCTAGCCCATTACACTTCACACACTTATCTACGCTTCCAACTAACTGAAAGTGGTTTGTCATTTATTAGATTTTAAACCAACTGTATCTTATCCTCTAAATCCTAAACTATTTTCTAAATCTCATTGCAAGGAGAACCAAATGCCACTTTTATTCTTATTTAATCAAACACATTAAAACCAACTAAATTCACACATTTAAATCTAAATAAACTATTAATGATCAACTTTTCCCACTTCTTGTTTGGCCACAACATGGGAACACATAATCACATTATTGACTAAATTCTGGATGCTCCTGCATAAAACTCCTGGGAAAGAAAACATTGATCCATCAATGTTTCAGGATCTGTAATAAATCTCTCTAACTCTATTTCTTTCATCCAACTGGCATCTTCCACTAGTTGTCCTTTCCATCTGACTAGATACTGATAATAGGTTTTTCCCCCGGTCTTCTTTGCTACTCTTTTCTCTAGAATGGCTTCCACTTCTTTCTTTGCTATCTTTCGCATCTGTTCATTCTAATTAAAAGTTTGGTCCTCCTCTTCTGTAGAGTATTATTTTAGTTCTTCCTATGTTCCTTTGTATAGGTATAAATCTGCAACATTAAAGATGGGTGATATCCCAATTCCTTCTTGTATCTCAATCTCATATACAGTTGGGGAGAACCTCCTCAAAATTAGACATGGCCCTATATTTTTCATTTTCAACTTGTTATAGGTCCCTACTGGAAACCTTTCCTTAGATAAACCATGACTAAGTCATATTCTTGAAATTCTCTTTCAGTCCTCTTCATATCAACTATTTTTTTATACTTTTGAGTGTTTTTCTGTAAGCTGTGCTTGACATCTTCCTGCAACTTCTGCATCTATTCTGCAAATTATTTAGCTTTTTCACTCCTTGTCTCTTGTTTACTCCAATCTCTAAGTTCATTCACACCTCTTGGATGCATTCCAAAAATAATCTAAAATGGACTCATCCCAATACTTATGTTATGAGTATCATTATATGCAAATTAAGCTTGAGCAAGTGCTAAATCCCATTGCTTTGGATTTTTGTAAACCAAACTCCTTAATATGTTTCCCAAGCTCCTATTCACCACTTCAGTTTGTCCATCTGTCTGAGGATGGTAGGCTGAACTAAAGCTGAGGTTTGTACCTAGCTTCTTCCATAGATTCCTCAAAAAATATCCTACAAATGTTATATCTCTGTCTTAAATAATACCCACAGGGAATCCATGCAATATTATAACTTCAGAGGAAAACAAATTAGCAATGTGAGTTCATCACTAGTTTTCTTACAAGCAATAAAATGTTCCATTTTAGAAAATCTATCTACAATAACATAGATAGAATCATGTCCTCTTTTACTCTTTAGAAATCTTAAAACAAAATCCATGCTGATAGCATGCCAAGGTCTATTGGGAAAATATAACCTAGTGTTTTGGCTTCTTCCTTTGGCACGTTGACAAATCCTACACTTCTCAACAAACTTCCCAATATCACTTTGCATTTTTGGCCAGTAATGAAAAGCACTTACTTGAGAAAATGTTTTATACTGTCCAAAGTGTCCAGACATTCCTCCACTATGTTTCTGCTTAACCAGATTTTCCCTCATGGAACACTTAGGTATATACAATTTATTATTCTTGAATAACAATCATCCTTGAATTAGGTAGTCCATCCACTGGCTTCTGTTATGAATCACAAGATTTTTAATAGTTGTATATATTTCTTTAAAATATGTGTCTTCCTCATACATATCAATCATTTCTTCAAACCCCAAAATTCCAATCTTCAATTCCTGCATAATCAAATTTACTCTACTCAAACCATCAACAATTTTTTTTGACTTACCACTTGTGCGTTTGATTACAAAGGTAAAACTCTGCAAAAAATCCATCCACTTAGCATGCTTCTGGTTAAAATTCGGCTAATTATTTATGAACTACATTGCATGGTTATCTGAATATAACACAAATTATTTGGACAACAAGTAAAGCCTCCATTTCTTCAAAGCTTGCACAATATCATAGAACTCCTTATCATAGGATGAATAATTTTCCTTGGCATCATTTAACATTTCACTGAAATAAGCTATCAGTATCTTCTCTTGACTCAAGACATCTCCAATTTCTATCCCATTAGCATCAGTCCCAACTTGGAATATTTTATCAAAATTTGGCAAGGCCAAAATAGGTATTTCAATGATCTTCCTTTTCAACAACTTGAAATTCTTATCTGTTGCTTCTATCAACTTAAATGGTTGGTTTTTCTCCTTTATTGTTTCAATTATTGGTGCACAGATCTGACTAAACCCTCTTATAAATTTTATGTAAAATCTTTTAAGACTATGAAAACACCTTACCTAAAATACACCTCTCGGAGTTTGCCAATCCCATATTACCTGGATATTTTCTATGTCCATCTTCAAGCCTTCTTCTGACACTATAAATCCCAAATAAATGAGCTCTTTCTTCATGAAACTACACTTCTTCAAATTTATAAGAAATTTCTCCTTTTGTAAAATATTTAACACTAGCTTGACATGGTCCAAATGATCTTTCTTACTCTCACTAAAAATCAGAATGTCATCAAGATATACTATCACAAATTTTCCTGCATACTCTTTCAAGACCTCGTTCATTAGTTTGATAAATGTGCTTGGTGCATTAGTGAGCCCAAAAGGTATCATTAACCACTCATACAACCCAGTGTTGGTATTAAATGAAGTCTTCCATTAATCCTTCTCTAATCCTTATTTGATGGCATCCAATCTTCAAATCTATCCACGAAAAGAAAAAAGCACATTGGTGAGGGTCATGCTTGTGACGGACCTTTAAGGTCTTTCACCAATGTCACATATGGTGACGGTCCTTAAAAAAATGTCACTGTAAGTGTATATAGTGATGGTCCTTTATGCTCCATCACCAAAGACATTTTAAATGACACTTTTGGTGAGGGTCGTTAAAGGCCCATCACTAATTCTCTCTTTGGTGACACTTCTAGTGATGAACATTTAATGACCCTCACCAATGCTCTTTTTGTTACTTTTAGTGACGGTCAAAAAATGTCCGTCGTCATTGATCATTAAAAAACTATCACTGTAAGTGTATATAGTGATGGTCCTTTATCGTCCGTCACCAAAGACATTTTCAGTGACACTTTCGGTGATGGTCGTTAAAGGCCCATCACTAATTCTCTCTTTGGTGACACTTATAGTGACGAAATTTTAATGACCCTCACCAATACTCTTTTTGTTAGTTTTGGTGATGGTAAAAAAATGTTCGTCATCATTGATCATTCCAATGAGTTTTTGATGACGTTATGTTATTTTTAATATATTTTTTTTCAAAAGATAACGATTTAATACCATTATTGTGGAGTATTTTTTATAATATGTCCAAGGCCATAGTGGTTGGGGTTAGTCAATTTTTTAAGAAGTAATTAGTGTGTATCATTTCCCTCAAGTAATGACTAGTCGAATAGATATTTCCTATGAGTCAACACATGATTCATATATATTAAGTTTATTATCTAGCAAATTCCCTTCAGATAAAGTTCCACTATTGTGTGTAGGAAATATATTATTTAATACATAATCAAGCTCTGAAAATTCTATTAATGAGAAATACCTAACAATCCTCAACAATCTGGGCACACCTTAAATTAATTCTTTGGCACACACTAACATTTCTTATCACCCCTCATGTCTTGGACCATGTTTGTACCTAGAATATCTTGTGCTGACACTAACTTCCAAGCACATGGTGGCATGCGCTAGCACAACATGGAACTCTCCTACCATGTGTTGGCATGCTGCATATAGTCCCTAACATGCCCTGGAACACCTTGGTTGAATGCATTGACATACATTAGCATTTGGCACACAATGCCACTTGGCATGTATTGGGACCTATTATTAGCGTGCCTAGCATGCTCCTTTTCAAAAAGATGAAGTCCTAACTTATTAACCCTCTTATTGGTTCTTCCTTTTGTTGCCTTGACACATATTGACATACCCTAGCACCCTGCACCACATCGTTAACACCTAGCATGTATTGGCATATCTTGGCACTATTAATTGGCACATGATATAATTAGCACACCTTGGAACTCCCAAGCACACTTTGGGAAATATTTACATGCCTTGATATTCCCTAGCATGCCTTACCAATGCTTAGCATACCTTGTCACTCCCTCCTTGGCATGACAACTAACACTCATTAACACTAGTCTCTGGCAGTACACGTTCCTCATATTCATTAACTTCCATTAATTTTTACCTAGTGCTCCCTTAATGTTTTTTCCTAGTACTCTTTAACACTAATGAACATGCATTATCACTCTCTAGCACACCTTAGCACTCTTCAACATTCCCTTCCACTTTATAACATGCATAAAATTAGTCCCTGACACATATTGGAACTTGTCACGTGTTGGCGCTTGGAAAGTCTTAGCATGTATTGAATACATTGAGATGCCTTGGTATGATTTGGCATCATTTAATATTAAATTTCTTTTTCATGATTAAATGTTGGAAAGTAGATGAGAAGCAACAAAGGAATACTTGGCACTTAGAATGCACTAAGACTTTGCACTTGGCACCTATTGCCACCTAGTGTTGGTGTGCCTAGCATTCCCCTCTTGGAAAAGGTAAATTGATGACTTATTAACCCTCTTATGTGTTCATTTCCTTGTAGTTTAACTTTTTTCTCCATTTTGTTGTCTTGACAGTCCCTGGCATGCATTGACACACCCTTGTACATCTTGGCATGCCTTATCACTTGGCACATCTTAGCATGTTTGACATGTATTCCCACTATCTGGCACATCAAGGGGGTGAAGAGAGATGTAGTCATAAAGTAGGTCGAGTATGAGGGTCGAGTAAGGGTTGTTAAAGGGAGGTCATGATCATCCTCCAAGAGAAATATCATCATGTAAGGGTTCAGAATAATGTTGCATACCTTAACAGTCGGTTTGCACTAGGAAGTAGGATGGCATATTGTTGCTTCTCTTTTGGCAGATCGATCTTAAGAGAGGTTTCTCATGAGAATCTGGGCATGTGATTTCAATGGTGTCTTTGTGTGAAGGCCGCATCAAATTATGAAATGTTGAAATTTGCAACAAGAAACAGTGAGATTGGAAACCAGAAGGGACAAGAAAAAATGGACCCACACTGGTGAGGAATTTTGATGCACCAAGAGTGAGGAATGTGGGGCATCTAAATTAATTTTCCCTTAAATAAATTGGACAATAAATTGTAATTTCATCTCATAACAACTTGTGTCAGTTAATTAAGTCATGATGACCGAGTTAGCTCAAGAAATTCGAGTTGAGGGTCTAAGATGAGGCATCTCGAGGGATTATAATATTTTTGGGGTCCAGTTGAAGTTGATGCATTAGTGGGGTACAAGTGTAATTAACTCAATTTAATGAGTTAAAATCATTTTAACTAGTTCTAACTGAGTGATGAGCTAGTGAGAGCTCAAGTGAATTAAATTAGATTTAATTCACAATGAGTGATCAATCAGATAACTGATAATTCACTATTAATAGTTGCATGCATGCCAATTTCGAGGAATACCCATTTGAGACAGATGTTAAAGGGAACATAGCTATTAGTTGTATTCAGAGAAAATTTCCCATGTGTATTTATAAAGTCATTGGGATTCCATGATGGATTGCGCAATCAAGGAAGACTGATTTTCCTAATTAATAAGGAGTTAATTCCCTAGGAATTACATGAGCAAGGCAGCTTGAAGTAAGGATGAGAATTGGCTAAGTAGTAGACCGAGTTTTCCTAGATCAACATGAGACAATTAACAGAGTGCTGGAAAATCTCATGAGAGATTAAGCATTGTATTGTTTCATGATTCCTTGACTTAATACACAATAGAGATAGACGGGTTTTGAGTAGTTTATTTCCCCAAATACATCATGTTGCTATGCGTTTGATAATTTATTTCTCTTACTTATATGTGATTGTGTGATCATGTTTTTTTTCCGCAAATTGTAGGAAGGATTCAATATCTTGTTTTAGTAGATTACAAAATCAGAATGAATCTCGTTGGTTAGATTTTCTACATGGTATCAGAGTAGGAATTTTTTAGGCGGTGCGTTTTCAGAGAATATTTGAAGATTTTGGTGTAAAATTTTCAAAAAAAAATAGAATATTTGGATTCCTTGCGAAAATCTACCCTAATGGAAAAAAAAAATTGGTCGAATCGGAGCTCGGATGAGGGAGATATCATCGATTTAAAATCAACTCTTTTTTAGAAACTTTTTGTAACGTCGGGACAATTACACTATGCACGAGTGAAGATCCTATATGCACTTGAGGTACAAATGCATGCAAAGCTTTGAGGAGAAACGCAGAAGTTATAGACTTGGTGGTTTAGAGGGAGCATAATTTACCTCTCAACATGCATCCTCATGAGAAGTAGTCTCAGAAGGTTGTGGAGTAGCTGCCACAATTGGAGAAGTAGAGAGGAGACCGAGTGGAAGTATCCACTGAAGCAGAGACCTCCATGAGTGGGAAATTTTGAGCCAAATGGGAAGAGGGAGTAGCCATACCTCCAGGTGTAAGGTGGGGTGATGTGTAGACATAATTCCAAGATAAGAAATTTGGGCAAGGTCCATTGAGATGGCATGTCTCATGGATCGAACCTGGCTACGAGGAGCCCACAGTATAGTAGTATTAGGAAGGATCAGTTAGATTGATGTAGTCAAATGTCAGAAAGACATAAATTAGAGTGACAGATGTCAAATAGTGGAGCACAAATCAGAGTTAGCAACAGTTCAAAGAGCAAAGATGCAGATGTCAGCAATAGCGCAGAGAATCCAGTACTAGATAGGTGATGACAGATGCATTATACTGATTCAGTTGTTTAGAGTCTATTCAGTTTCAAGGTTTGCAGGTGCAAACAACACTAGAGAAGTGTAGCATGTAGAACATTCCAAAGGTACCGGATGGGGATAGATTGAATTACTTTCTTGTTGAGAGGGAGTGTTGAAATTTGCAACAAGAAACAGTGAAATTGGCAACTAGAAAAGACAAAAAAAAATGCACCCACACCGGTGAGGAATTTTGATGTACCAGGAGTGAAGAATGTGAGGCCTCTAATTTATTTTTCCCTTAAATAAATTGGACAATAAATTGTCATTTCGTCTCATAACAACTTGTATCAGTTAACTAAGTCATGATGATTGAGTTAGCTCAAGAAATTTGATTTAAGGTGATCAAGATGGATATTGGTGCCCACTTGCATATTCCACTTGGGCCCTCGCCATTGTCTCTTTCAGTTTTTCAGTTTCCTTAATTATAGCACAATTTACTATTTTTGCATTTTTTCAGGTCCTGAACTTCTGGAGCCTTTTTGAGGCCCCCAAAAACGTTTTTTTGGGCATGAAAGGTTTGGCAATTTTATTGAAAATGCATTAATAGTTGTAGTCCTCGGAGAGATCTTTCTAACAAGTTATCATGTGTGTCAAACGAAGATCATATGACCAAGTTACGACCCCGGGAAGTTGGCTGCCCAACTAACCCTAACGGGGCCCATAAACTCTTGGTGTTACATCTGCTCGAGTTAGGGTTTTGGTTTTTTAGGGTTTTATCTTATTTTAAATAATAAAAAGACCCTTGATCCTTATTGTAACACAGTTCGGAGGAACATAAATATCAGTTGTATTTATAGAAAATTTCCCATGTGCAATTATAAATTCATTGGGATGCCATGATGTATTGCGCAGTCAAGGAAGGTTGATTTTCCTAATTAATGTGGAGATAATTCCATAATAATTACATGAGTAATCCAGGCTGAAGGAAGGCTGATAATTGGCTAAGTACTAGACCGATTTTACCTAGATCAGTAGGAGACAATTGGCAGAGTGTTGGAGAATCTCAAGAGAGATTACGCATTGTATTGTTTCATGATTCCTTAACTTAATAAAAAATAGAGATAGAGGGTTTTGAGCAGTTTCTTCCCCAGATACATCTTGTGTTGTGCAATTGATAACTTGTTTCTCTTACTTATATGTGATTGTGCAATCATGTTTTGTTTCCACAAATTGCAGGAAGGATTTAGTGTCTTGTTTTAGTACATTACAAGATCATATTGAATCCCGTTGCTTATATTTTCTACATGAAATAGAAGATAGGGTTGATACCATCTTGCCTTGTGGGGGTTAGTAGGTCGCAAGGTCTGTGATAAAGACCAACATAAATGGAGGAGGGCTTGCACTGTAATTTAGAGCCATAACAGAAGTTGACGTAGGCATAATATTGACTGAGTTAACCCTAGTTTGAGGGTTGACATTGAGATATGAAGTTCATGTAAAGATTCAGTCGAAGAAATTCCCAGAATCTATGGATCCATATGAGCTAGGTCGAGTCTCTTATGGAGGCAAGAGTCGTGTTTTTTCTATGTGTGGATAGGGTTTTTTCTACAACAATTAGAAGTACATAATTACAATGCCCTAGTTAGGATAGTTTCCTATCATGTTTAGTTCATAAGGTATGCCCTTAAAACTGTGACAATTTTGCGTAGAATAAGACAGGTTGTGACCCTTAGAGTGAGGTTTATTTCTGCAATAAAGACTGCACATCTGGAAGATGATTTGAAAATTTAGTATGTGTGGAGACAACAGATCCAAGGGAGGGTGGAACCTGAGTAGAAGATTGAGCATGCAGAAGAAATGTGCCATATAAAGAATGGATTGACATGTAGAGGAGTTGATTTTGGTGGAATTTCCCTCTATTTTTAGAAAAATATCGTAAGAAACCTATAAAAAATTATTAAATGGACTGTTAGTGGCTGATTTGTGACCCTAGTTTAGTCATCTACAAAGTTTTAGAAGTATGATAAGAGGAGTAGTTCATATTTGTTTGTAGATTGGAAAACAAAGATCAAATTGTCATAACACAAGAACAATGATCTTGAGAGGACTCAAACCTTTGTTAGGTGGCATATTTGAAGAGCCCTAGATGAAGACAATATTGTGGGCCCTATATCAGTAAAAAGAATTGACTGTGGTTGGGCAGATTGATGGTATTCCAAGTATAGTTGGAGGGTTGTAAGGTTACTATCAAAGAAGAGCCCTGACTCTTGTTCTGGTGAAGGAAAACAAAATTGGTAGAATGGTAGGTGTACAGGGCCTAAGGATGTGCAGACTTTGAAGGACTAAAATAATAGTCAAGTGGGCCAACCAACTAGCCCTAGTTTACTATATTCTAGAGGATTGATTCAGTGAGAAGAAGGGTAGCCTCCATAGCCCTGGACTTCTCATCTTGGAGTTGTAGTATGGAAAAAGTGGGCATACCAAACAGTTGTTCACAAATGGAATTGTGAACAACTTGTTACCACTCAAACTAGTAGTCGACCTAAAAGGGGTTCCTAAGAGGGAAACTGCTAGGACAACGGAAACGATGGAGGCTTATCCCTTTGTCACCACAGTTAAGGCTCCTTTCTCTTCACGGACTTTCATCGATGGGTGGAGTCCCGGTAGTTTAGGAAGTCACTTGTAGAGTATAGGTCAATGACTAGGTGGGAAGTGACCCTCGAAACCATTTCCCTAAGATAAAATAAAGAGTGGGATTTGCTTTCCTTTTAAGCAAGGGAATTTATCTTCTAGGGAGAGAGGAGGGGGATAGAAGGGTTGAGGGAGAAGAATAAGACTTATGAAGGAAGTTATCAATCCGTAAAATCCCTTGGGAACTTGGATTCCCAAATGGTCATTGATGAAAGGCCTTTGACACCAAATGGGACAACACGAGGCCAAGTGGACCCAACCCAGGTTCGGGGATGGAATTTAGCAACCAATGATGTTCCTATCTTGGACAAGGTGATGGGAAAGGATCAAAAAAGAGTTTTTACTTTGATAGGTCAAATTGATCCTACTAGGTTCTATCCTTGGGAACATCTAGGAAAAACTTGATCCTAGAGCTAGGGCTTGAGGTATCCGAAGATTCCACCGTTGGAATTGGCCCAAGTTCTGAGGAGAGTGAGGGCACCCAGCACACAACTGCCTCTAGGAGATAGAAGTTTTCCTCTAGCTAGATTCCTGGGAAATTGTTTCCCTAGGTGACCTAATGGGGCTATACCCAGGGAATGTGAAAATTTCTTAATCTAAGAAACCCTACTGTAGTATCTTGATTTAATTCTCCTACTTGAATTAAGTCACAAGTTAATTTCTAAAATATTAAATAAATTAGTGAAGTAAATAGTAAATACAACTAGCAACCTACACGTACAGATTAAATATTGAATAACATGCTCATAGACAAAGTGACACATAGATTTTCTGGACAACTATCCCCGGAAAAAAACCAATGTGGGAAAACCAGTGCAGCTACCTCTAGAGGGTTTTCATTATTATGCAGTTTCTAAGTACAACAATCTTGGGCACCAAAACTAGTTCACCTAATAGAGAAATAAAAACGACAGTAATATGTTGCTCTGAATCCCTCTATGTCAGCCTGATTGGCTTACGTCGGCCTCTGCGCTGATCAGTAAGCGCCTGCGTCACACCTGAAGGGCTTACAGTGCCCCTGCGCTGCCTTGACTGGGCCTGCGTCAGCCCTACGTGGCTCCTGCTACCTCTGTGCTACCCTTGCTGGGCTCTGGCTGGACTGCGTGGCTCTTACTGCCCCTGCTTCTCTGGCTGGCTCGAATGCTTAAGCAAAAAAAGCATAGGTAAGAAAGAAGGCACTGGCCAAAGGTAACACATAATAGTCAGAAAAAATTGAAGAAATGAAATGAAAATAGAACAATGTCCACAAATAGCTGAAATAGCTCAATGGGACTAGAGAGTAAAAGCTTTGACAACAGCAATAAGTGCTTATAGCATCAGCTAAGAGAAAAGAGGAGACTAGTTCATGAGGTTAAAATGTTGTATAATTGTTGGCACAGGAAAACTGTATAATTGTTAGAGTAAATCCCTGTAGGTAGAATTAGTTGGTGATCATCGATAATCATTTCATTTCATCAAATACCTTGATGAATGGGCCTTACAAGCTATTTGCATAGAAAAACCCCACAGAAGTTGTGCGATGGACAAATTTTCACACTCTATTGAAGAAAACACCTACCAAATAAGGATGACATTTCAAATGGGGCAGGAAAAAATAGAGATATAGACATCGAAAAGGTTAAAATGCTAGGGCAACAGGAAAGAAACTAGGTAGCATGGTAGAAAGCACAACAAAGAAAATTAAAAAAATGGAAAACACTACAAATTAACACCCATCCAAACATCACCACAATTTTTTCTTTAACTCTGATCTCCAAATCCATCAAATTATATCATGTATTCAAACATGATCCTCTCCGTTAGCCATTCTTAAGATTAGGCTGAGAACTAACTATAGAACCATCACCTACATGTAGTGATCTTATTCTGTGACCAGACAACCTACTTTTGCGAAGACATGGAAAGGTAAACACTCTCTACCAAGATTTTCCATACAGCCCAGGTTGAGCAATGACATATACACCACCAATTTTTTCTCTTCAGATTTGTAACTTAGAAGAGCTTTGTCTGACCACTTCCGAGTTGCTCCCAGAGTCACCCAAGCAAACCCTATCAGCATCATCCTCTTTCCATATTACCTAATTAGTAATTTAATTAACCATCACAGTTTCTTGATCATGCAGGTATTTCAAATATATTGCCAATAAGCATAAAGCTTTCATGTTAAACAATCGGGTCAAAAGACTTTAGACTATGATGCAAAAAATAGAAAGAAACCTCACCAACACTCAAAGGACAAACAAAGTCAAACCTCTACAAAGTATAAATAGATATCTGATAAAATTCATTCCACCAAAAAAATGTGCTTAACTAAAGAAAATTCTAATTAATGTGCTTTCAAGACAAAGCTTTCAATGGAAGTGATGTTATAAACATACCCCTACACCTCGTGAACAATCAATGTGTATAATTAGACCATCATAAGGCTCATTTTAAACATCATTATTATCATTTTATAAATCATTTTTATTAAATCAACAAGAAGAAAGCAACAATTGCATTCAGTTCCACTGAAGCAAAGTATATGGAAATTTCATATACTTATTATGAAGCTATCTAGATTTGCAACTTGATTGTAGAGTCAACCAATCAGTTGTTGAAGCCCTATATTGTCTCTTGTGAGAATCAAAGTTACATCAAGCTCTATGGTGGATAGGGTTTGTTCTAAAGCAATTAGAAAAAAAGTATAATTCCCTAGTTACGATGGTTTCCTAACATGTTTAGTTCATAAGGTATGCCCTTAAGACTGTGGCAAATATGCGTAGAAGAAGAGGGGTTGTGACCCTTAGAGTGAGGTTTATCTCTGCAATATAAACCATAGATCTGGAATATGGTTTGCAGAACTATTTGTGGAGATAACAGATCCAAAGGAGGG
Organism: Pinus albicaulis; assembly: GCA_034641835.2. Taxonomy (NCBI): domain Eukaryota; kingdom Viridiplantae; phylum Streptophyta; class Pinopsida; order Pinales; family Pinaceae; genus Pinus; species Pinus albicaulis. The sequence continues at coordinate 1,162,330,901 of CM076570.1, read as the reverse complement.
TGGAACCTGAGCAAAAGAAATGTGGCATATGAAGAATGGATTGACATGAAGATGAGTTTATTTCGGTGGACTGTCCATAGAGTTTTGGATAGAGATATGAATCAACCTATAAAAATTATTCAATGGACAATTAGTGGATTATTTGTGACCCAATTTCAGTCATCTACAAATTTTTAGAAGGAAGATAAGAGGAGTAGTTCAGATCTATTCATAGACTGGACATCAAAGAAATTGGTACACAAGAATAATGATTTTGGGAGGAATCAGATCATTTTTAGGTGGAAAATTTGAAGAGCCCTAAATGAGTGCAGTGTTGTGGGCCCTAGATCAATTAAAGGATTGATTGTGGTTGGGAAAATTGATGGAAGTCTAAGTACAGTTAGAGGGTTGTTAGGTGAATGTCAAAGAAGAGCCATACGTTCCATACTTGTGAAGGAAAACAATATTGGTAGAAGCGCAAGTGTATTGCATATAATGATGTGAAAACATTGAAGGACTAAAGTAGCAGTCAAGTGGGCCAACCAACTATACCTAGTTCACTGTATTGCAGAGGATTGATTCAGTGAGAAGGAGGGAAAACTCCATAACCCTATACTTGTCATCATGGAGCAGTAGTATGGAAAAAGTGGGCAGACCAAAGAGATGTTCACAAGTGGAGTTGTGAACAACTGATCAAAGACCCTAAGTGTTGCTGACCTTAGCACACCTGCAACTCATAGATATTCCCAATCACGCACTATTATTCGTTCATTTCCATGAATTTTGAACTATTTATCCCTTGTGTTTCCATGGCACTCACTAACACTCCTTGGCATGCATTGACACACCCTAGCACTTGGCACATCTTCGCATGCTGCCCTGGAACTCTAGCATTCCTTGGAACTACCTAGCATACCTTGTCACTCCCTCCTTAGCAGACCTAAAACTCACTGACACTCCCTGACACACATTCTTATTCATTCATTTCCATGCATTTGAAACTAGTGCTCCCTTGTGTTTCCTTAACACTCCCAAACACTCCCTGCCATGCATTGACATGACACCCTGACACCTGACACATCTTTGCATGTTTCCCTGGACTCTATCATGCCTTAGCACTACCTAACATACCTTTTCACTCCCTCCTAAACACACCTAGAACTCACTGACAGTTCCTGTCACAAACTGATATTCATTCATTTCCATGCATTAATTTGACCTAGTTCTCCCTTTTGTCTCCCTAACACTTCCTAGCATACGTTGGCACACCCTGCAACCTAACTATTGGATTTATGTCTTACACTAACATGCCAACTCAATTATGTGCCTTACCCCTTCGAATAGACTCCAATAGTAAACAAAGTATCATGTATTAGGAGTCTTCAATGCCTAAAAAATGCTCGACACAATACTCAAGAATTTGTTGTTATTCACTAAAGAAGGAGGCTAGTTGTGTTTGCATCCCATCCTTTAAAAAATATTACCATTGACCATGTGACATGACCTATTATCATCACATTAAGAATAGTTTCAATAGGTGGTGAAAGGGCCAAGGTGCTCCTTACTCATGTTGCAAGGGGCAACACCCTATAATTCTATTAGTTGCTATAAATACCTCCCTTTTATCTAAATCCTTTGCACTTGCGTTATAATCTACAAGGGTAGGTTCATACAAATTAGTATGCTATCATACCACAAGAAAGTTTATGAGGGCTCTTTAACATAAAATAAGATTTCATTGCATTTCTTTCACAAAAAGAAAAACACTTCAACATTAACAACAATCAAAGAAGAATGAAACTTTGTGGCCTATGGAAGATGTTTTCCTAACAAGATTGCATTCCATATAATACCAACAAGGGTCACTAGAAACACAAAGACGTTGCCCAGGGCCATCTAGATTTGGCTAGGGAAAAAACTAGAACACACGTTTTAGGGTTCTAACTCATCTACAATGGGAGCACCATGAGTTATAAAATCTCAAGTACATTAATATTCTGCTTACAAGTATAACCCCCATCATTAGTGATTATACAAAAAATACTCTCTATGGCCTTACCATCAACTTTCATAGGGTTCACCATAGGGAGATGTTGTTTTTTTTTGACAAAATAGTTTGTTCAAATAACCATCAAGATAAGGTTAAAATAAAGCCACATGGAATATATATTAGGCTCATGTTTCATGAACATTATAAAAAAACCCCATTTTCAATCTCACCACTAATATTTAGGTGATTGAGTTATTAACATAAAAATGAGATCAATTGAATCAATTTATAAACTTTTTACAAGATAATATTATTAGAGTTAGCTAACATGTATGTAAGCTTGAACTACTACCATGGAAACTAAACCCTTGGATGCTTATTTAGGTACACAAAAACATTTATTTTAAATGAACAATGCTCAATAATATTAGTGTAAATAAAATGATATTAGTTTATCTAAAATTAAGTGAAAGTCGTAGTGGCAATTGATTTCTCCAAAATTCTAGTGAAAATAAAATGATATTAGTTTATCTAAAATTAAGTGAAAGTCGTAGTGGCAATTGATTTCTCCAAAATTCTAGTGGGAAGTGATAATATGAACAAAATTCCAATAAAAAGTTCACCAAAAAATTAGTTTTGAGAGTCTCCAAATTAAATAAAAAAACAACCTAAAACCTACTAAGTAAATGGAAAGTATCTCATACTTCTTTCAACATAGAGCTTTTTCAATATGCATAGGATATATTTATTTCTGATAATGAAATGCATTTTCTTCCATAATTTTTAATCAAAATGTAATTAAATTCAGTTTTACATTATTGGAATGATGAATTTTGTCTATATGTTTTATGGATTCATTATCTGGCCAACATCATTTCGGGCTAACCCAACCTAAAAGGCTATAGTAACTAATACCTTCGGGTCACATAAAAAACCCATGTGACCGAGGGAAAAGACAAATTGCTCAGGCAAAAGCTTAAATATTCATCTCAATTCAGCCATTTGAAGTCCATCCCTCAGAAAAAACCCGTCCTTGGAAAAATTTCGATAAACATTCCTCTACTCACAAGAGACTGGTGTGGCAACTACTCAGGGTTCTGTTGCTATAATGCACCCAAAAACACTAGCTACTTGTCCAAGGTTGAGCCAGCTTTGGCACGAGCTTCCCTATTTAGATGGCAGTCAGTCGAATCAGGTAATCTAGAAAATAAAGGGAGGGGAAAGATATATTTGTGAGGGTTGTTGATGGGCAAACTCAATAATATTCCTACGATTGCTAATGCTAATATGCTGTATTGTCCCACATAAGAGCTCTCTTTTCCACCGCACATTGAAGTTAGCTCTTTACACAAAAACTTCTGGTAAAGTCCCACAATTCTTCTTTATTAAGGGGGTCAGGGCAATAAATGGTAAAGAAAAACTTCTTCGATTGGTAATCTATAAATGTTCATCACCAGAGCTCGACATCATCAATAAATGACTTATCATCATCATCTTCAATGGATCCCTTGCTCTCATCCCGAATATTCGTTACAGTTATCTCAGAGTACCCCGCATGCACCTGAAGGTGCCCTCCTTTTCGTTTCACTCAGCCATGACTATATTCTCCCTCATCTTGGCCACCTATTTCTTGGTGGTCTCCAGCTTCATCTACGATGTCATCATCAAGACACCGGGCTTTGGCAACGCGCAGGATCCTGTCACAGGAACATAAAACCGGAAGTCTTCCTCTCTGAAAGAGTGAATGGGCAATATATTATCGAAGGGATCTCATCGGGGTTTATGTTCTTGCTTGGTGGAGTGAGGATAATTTTGCTGGACTTGGCTGTGGACAAACAGAGAGTGAGGATCAAGGTCTCTTTTGCGGTGGTTGGGGTTTCTTCTTTGGTGATCGCTTATATCACGAGTAAGCTAATCATTCGCATGAAAATTCCATCTTTTTTACATTAATCGGGGTTATAAATAGTGAATATAGACGTTTTAGGTCCATTTCTAGTTTAGTGCAAGCAAAAAAACCATTTTTCAATGGCCAAAGCCATGAGTAGTACAAACTCCAAAATAATCTGTCTGTGACAAAAACCACTTTGAGAGAAAAAATCAAAATTGTTCTGTCTGCACAACCTGGAAGGAGAACATATATATATACCGATCTGTTCATAATAAGTTCAATCTGGCAGTAAATAAAAATCAACAGCTGACCTTCATGACCTAAATATTTACATAAAAAGTCAATTATCTGACAAACTATTCAAAAAAGGATGGAAAAATATAATATGTAGTCTCATACAGAGGAGAAAAACAGAGCATAGGATATCTATAAAAGAGTCACGGTAGAAAATTTGGACTATCCCATTCATATGTTCTGTGACCTGCAGGAACCTCTATCATTCTAAAAATTCTCTTAGATTTATGGCTAAATTATGGGAAAAACTAACTAGAAAACATAAATGCTAAAGGGAATGCCGACATTGTGGAGATCCAGGTATTTCTTGGCCTAAAGGAATAACAGTTATGACAAAGCAAGTACTGGGAAAACTTCCTGGAAAATAGTCTAAATATGACCACCACAATAACAATAGTGATGTAAGAGTGGGGAGTTCTTCGAATTCCGTCCTTTACAATTGTGGGAATAAATTTCCCCTTGCTTATGTTTTGAGTAATGGAAGCTCAAAATCTTTCGGTAACAACTATGAACCTTTGCCCTTTTTAACGGATGTAACCAGCTCTGACATAGAAAATTTTCTCATAAAACATTTGAGTCTATGTTCTGCTATTTTTTATTTCTTCGATGACGCAAGCATGGAGCTTGTAATATCCAGGATCCTCCATCTCCCATTCTTGTAAAACATGCGCCCAAACTCTTACTCAATTCAAAATCAATACATGGCAAATTCCCACTTAAATTTGCGGAAGCTTGTTTCATGATTAACAAAAACCATGCTTGGAATTAAACTCAATTTATAAACTCAAATACTTTCCCTCTAAAATAATTCCAAGACAACAAGCTTTTCAATCTGAATATACAAATGCATAAATTCCATTCAACTCCAATATCACTTGCCTGCACAAATTTACCTGTTTCAACCAGTCAAGCACCAAATATATGTGCGCTCTTTCTCTTACAGCGTACCCAGTGATACACAAGTACTAGGCCTGCAAATACTCCAGAATCTTTATTCTCTGTGCTCTTAACCATACATTGCATTTACTGTCCAATTATTCACAAAACAATCTGACAATTTCATACACTGAAGCTTATTTCAAATTTATGGCAAATTCAACATCTGTGCCATTTGCATGCGGAAGCATAACTCACAATCAAAATAACTCACAATTTAATTCTAATCCACCTGACTTGGATACAACCCAAAATCCCAATTTAAATAACTTCAGTCCTAAACTTGGAATTCGTCCACAAATAAACCCAATAATCTTCCCATTTATATGTGACCGGATTAAAAGAGTGCGCTCATGCCATCATATCATGCGGAACTATATATTTCAATGTGATTGATTTTTACAGCCATTCATTATTTTCATATCGCATCACACAAGTTGACACACCTTTACAGTCACACATTGATTCAAGACTATATTCAAGATTCAGACATAGCGCTCTGAATTTTGGCAAACCTCCACGCAGATCTGGCAATTACAAAGTTCAGACATAGCGTTCTTCCACGATTCTTCACTTCTACAGTTGAATTTCTTCAACTATCTGGCTCACGATGGATCCTTCATTTCAGTTGTAGAACGTCCGGCAAAAACCAAACAGTGTCAGATCTTTCAACAACGCCAAAAACATTTACCAATATCTACGTTGCATTCTTGGTGCAATCTCGGCATTTACAACATATCTGTGTTGCAATTCTTGCAATGATATCAAAAACATTTACGCCATCTGAGTTCATTAATTGCAAGTTAACAAATAAAACAGTCGTGTATCAATTGAATCAGTCACAACGTAAATAAGACTGATCTACTTGTATCTGCGTTAAAAACGCTCTATAATCATGCCCAGAAAACGCTTTCAAACTTTGCGTTGGATTTAAACCAGTCCATTCGATTGCTTTCTACAAACCCTGAACCTGCAACTGAATTCAAACACGATTTCCACACAACATTTCATTAACAATTCCACCTTTCTGAATCGATTTTCCAAGTCTAATTTAGATCCGTTGGAACATCTACGTCCTGTATGCAAACTGATTTCAACGCTAGGATCTTAAATAATGGGGATCGATTATAATAAATCTGACATTTAATAAAAGATTTCATCCAACAGACTTAACCAATTTCCACTTATAATGTCGATCCATTGTTTTCTGGACAGAACATAACTATGCATCAAATAATTCTACGCCTCTCTTGTCAGATCTTCTGCGCTGAGAATTATCCTCAAACTATACAGATCAACATAAGAAATTAATCTGGATTTTGTTTCTGTTGGTTTGAATTCAAATCTGCGCTTTCACCCAATGTAAATACAATCCTGAAAGCTGTATTAATTAAGTTTTTATACTTAGGATTCTACTGCACTGCTTTTGGTATTAATCTGTGACCTTCAGCAATCAACTTAATAAAAACGGATATGCCATACCAACCTAACTTTTGATATTCGATTCAAAGCGGCAACAGTACTCATTTAAAATTGATGCGTGCAACTTTTTAATACGGAAATCGAACTCTAGAAAACGCAGTTTGATTATGGGATCTCTCACACAACATAAACACACAGCAGATTGTTGTTCATGTTTGAAAAGCATACACACCATTCCTCTCTTATAAACCAGTAAATTAAATACCAGCAGATTCACTGAAGAGATTGAATCACATCAAATTGACCAAATTAAGGTGCAAACCACAAAACTAACATTTTCATAAAAGTGAATTTACTTACAGCAACATTTCTCCGTGCCTGATTTACAATTCCGTTGGCCCTTACAAACTGCCATAGGCTTACAGCCTTGGCTATTCAAGCCTACTCTCACACCCTTTCACAATCTCTCATAGTTTCTCTCACAAAAAGCCCTCCTATTTATACAATTTTTTAAAAATCATTACATTAAATGCTCAATCCCTTAAAATCCTTAACAAACCCCTAAATTCCTCAACATCCCTAAGGAATAGGTTTTTATCCCTAAAATCCTTCAATTTATTAAATTTCCTCATATCCTTTTATTAATAAAAAGATGTTTACATAAATCCTCACCTTCTCCTATTTAATTCAAATTAATTAATAAAATATTAAAATCATCACACCCCATATTTACAAATTAATATTGTCACACCCCATATTTATAAATGGAGAAAAAGGTCTTGATGCTCCTGCATCATTCGACCCCTACAAAAATGAGAGAGAAGGAAATTAAACACCAAAACCTGTTGGACCTTGTGGATTTCATCATTTCAGGTAGTTGCAGGCCCAATGAAACAACAATGGAGGAGATTTCTAATATGGTTTCTGCCAATTTTTTTAGGACTCTGACATCAAGACCCACACCAGCACCACCTTCTATTGAGCGCCTTAATCAAGAAGAGGAGGTGACAACCTTGGAGCCTGCCTGTTCACATCTGTAGTTGGTCTATGATTTCCTCCTCAGGTTCGTAGCATCTCCTAAGACTGATGCAAAAGGGGCCAAGATATATATTGATCATTCATTTGTGCTGAGGTTAATGGATATCTTTGATTCTGAGGACCCAAGAGAGAGAATGTCTGAAAACAATTTTGCACCATATCTATGGAAAATTCATGGTGCATGTTACACCATTTTTTTGGTCATCTAACTCATTATCATTAGATGAACCCAAGTACACCATGTAAGACCAATTTTACCCTAACTAAAATTGCTTTCACCATGTAAAATAATATTTGTATATATTTCCTGGTCACATTTAACCCAAAACAAGGAAATCAATTAAATAAATCATTATTTATTTAATTATTTCCTAGGACTAAGTTATTCAAATCATTATTTAAATAATATTCCTAGTTAAATTTAACTAAATCATTTTTAAATAATTAAATAAATAATTATTTATTTAATTATATTCCCACCATCTCCCTAAAATAATAAATAAATCATTTATTTATTTATTGTTTATAAATAAAGGAATTGACCCAAGTGAAAAGACCTTTTCCCTCCAACAAATATAATAAAATATTCCTAAAGGGTGATTCTAGAATTTGATTAATAATATTTTATTCATGCACCGAGTTCTAGAACACCCCAATATTTTGTTATAAATAGAAGGGTTTTCCCCATTCATTAGTCACCTTCATTGCATTAGATCACACTAGATCTACTCCTGGTCACCATTTTCCATTTTTGCCTTGTGAGCTCCCATTGAGTTCTATGCTTGTCTGGGTTTTCTACCACAATAAGAGAGAGGAATTTTTGATCTGAAATGCTGAGGACTTTCAAGAACCCATCCCATTGAGGAGAACCAGAAAACACCTTTCTTTTTTTCCTCTCAAGTGCCCCATTCTTTAATATAATATAAAATTCTTTTAAATACATTGTTCTTGTCTTGTCTATTGGATGCATGGAGCCACATTGTGTTTTATCTGCTTAATGTCTTTTGTGCTTAGATCTGGATTTGTACAGCAGACATAAAGATGTTTTCCAGCCATAATCGATGTTAGGGCTATTTTTTATGTGTAGCTAAAGTGATATTTTACGACGAAAGATTCATACTAACAATTGGCGACTCCACACGGGTTTTATTTTGCGACCGCTGTCGTTTTATATATTCCTGCATATCCAGTTGTTTCAGACCCTAGGTTTTATCTTCCAGTTTATTTTTTTCCTATTTTTATGGTGCTTTCCACCTCTAAAACCCTCAAACAGTCAAATTTTTAACTTCCATGTGTTTCTGGCCTTACTGCGCAGGTGACACACATCAGCCGCAGCTGAGATGACAAATTTTTCTGAAATCTACCGCCGAAAGAGCCGGATCTACAGGTCGCACTTATCGGCCCAAAAAGTGTGACCTAGCCTTAAGGTCACACTTTTCTGCCCCAAATCTGTGACCTGCACTACAAACAGGTCAGAACTTGTGACCTGCACTGCAAACAGGTCAGAACCTGCGACCTGCACTTTTTTCTACAATTTTCCAGCATTTTTTCTGGGTTTGTCTAAAGCTTCTGTCAAAGTTTTCCAGCCTCTGTCTCCACCCGTTTAGACCTATTTCTGATCTGTTTCACTCAACTAAGTGGGATTCTTTCCCCTTAGGGCTCTAGTACCCTCCGCTTTTTGTTGGAGAGTTTTCGTTGTTTCAGAAGTCTGAATTTTCAGAATTTCAGCCTTATTGCTTTCAGATCTGATACCTTAGTTTCAGATTTCTTTAGATCAGCTCTTCCCCCTTTCAAATCACCTCATATAGTTTTTTTTGGGTTCATTACTAGGGCCGCCTCATTTTCCCTTCTATTTTTAGCTAATCTCCTCCTTTTTAGCAGCAACCTTGCCTCTGCCTCTTTGCTGTTCTCTACACCTATTTTCAGTAGATTTCTCTTTTAGATCCCCATCCCTCCCGACCTTAGATCTATTGTCCTCTTTTTAGCGTGCTTTGCTTAGTTTTTCCCCCTTATAGACTAGGTTTGAGAGACCCGCCTTCTTGGGTTAGATTGATGCATTGGTAGTTGTTAATTTTCTGTTCTTTTTTTCTTATTTACTGCAAATTTATTTTCAGCTACGCAACACACTTTTTCTTTTACTCTCAAAACGTCTGGGTCTAAACAATTAAAATTAGCGCATGCCACAAACTGACCCTAAGTGAAGAAGAGCCTGGTTAACACCGCCTGGGAAAGCCTTTCAAATCAATTGACACTACACCTCTCTACCCTTGTTTTGACATTGATCTCGCTTGATTTTACCCCTCCCTACCCCTGTCAGTTTTCTTCTTCCCATCATCATTGCACCTCGAAGGCGTTCATCCCGGAGACTTCTTGGCCTTCACCCTCAGTTTTCGGTCGCTTGAATTCCTCCTTCTCGTCATCATCGAGTAAGTCCTCCCCTGAGTCCGCACTCCGACTCTTCTTCTAATTGTTCGGGTTCTCCCCCTACTTCTGGTTCTCCGCCTCTTACCTTCACCATGTCTAGTTCAAGACCTAGCCCTAACCCCAGTTCTACCGCTGGGTCCGTTTCCAGTGGAACCATTACAGGACCTACCTCGGTTGCCCGGTTGCTCCCTTATATGGTCAGCCTCAGTCTCCCTGACTTCAATCAGCTGATTAATTATCCTATTCGCCACGATGTCAGTTGGCCTGCTATGCCAACCAAGCTCCCCTCCGACGTTTCCAATTTCAAAGGCCTTGCTAGTGAAGATCCCTCTAACCATATCTGATATTTCCACATGTGTTGTTCCTCCAATTCCATCACCGATGACTCCATCCGTCTTCGTTTGTTCCAACGCACGCTTACTGACGAAGCTTCTAAATGGTATGTTGATCAAGCCACCTCTTCCCATACCACCTTTACGACCATTGCCCAAGTTGTTTTATCCTATTTCTAGCTCCCTCTCTGATACGACACTGGTACTGAACTCTTAACTTCTTTCCATCAATCCTCTTTGACCCGCCTTTCCGCTCATGTCCAGGAATGGTGATGACGACAGAGCTTGTGTTGCGCTCCCCCCTTTGAAGATCAGGTTTACATGGACTGGTTCCTTCGCTCTCTCTTACCTCCCATTGGCAAAGATGTCGCATCCCATTTTCCCCAAACCGAATAAGCCGCCCTCCAAAGAGCCTTGAAATATGACCTTATCTATGCTCAATCTGGTTATGTTTATACCGTCCTTCCTTACCTCCCCAAGCACGGTGGCACTAATGCCTCGGGGGCATCTCATTCTACCGACGGTATCATTGGAGACCTGTCACATACACCTGCCCAACCCCTTCTGGGCTATGGTTTCCCTCCAGGAGGGGCCAGCCCCTTAGGCACTTTCCCCCCTCTAGGTAGCATGTATCCAAGATACGACATGCCTCCTCCTTTTTCCCACACACTTGCTTACCTCAATGTTTCCCATCCTACCCCTTATTTGTACCCATAGGCTGGTGTCCCAGCTCCTCCAGCATTTGGACCTCCCACTCCCTTGCCTTCTCCATCCCCTCAACCACATTTACTACCCCCTCCTCGGAAAGTATTTGCGCATCAGGGGGAAACTAATCCTCTTCCTTCTCAAAGAAAGAGGAAGGGCAATCAATCCGCTTCTGGTGTCATGGATCCAATCCTTCCAATATTGACCTTACCACTGCTAACCAGCCACAGGGCTCCCAGCCCAAGCCAGACAGGCTGCTTCGAACCAATAAGCCTTGTTCGTGTTGCGGTGTTTATGGTCATTACACTCACGATTGTCCCTTATTACCACAAATGCAGCATATGTGGGAGTCCTAGGCCACCGTACGGGGACAACACTCCTACCCTACTATCCCTCCCAATCCAGCTACTTCTCAACCTGCTGTGTTTATTGATCCTTTCCCTCAACAAGGATTCATGGCCACTCAACCACCTCATGCCCTAGTAACCACTCAATGTTCCCCTTCTGTTTCCTCCGATTACAATATTCTCATGATGGCCTCTGACCAACCGCTCACTGTCGACCTCAACCTTCAAACTCGGTCCCGTCAGTACTCCATGCCTCCCGTTTCGTCTGTCTCCGAGTCCCCATCTTTAGGTCCTACAGAGCCTCTATTGACACCCAATGGTCCCTTGCAACTCCCTCTACCCAAAGCTGAGGTTCATACCAAGACTCCTAAGGGCCCATTATGTCGAACTACTGCCTCTGGTCAGGCTGTCCATTCGTACAGTATAGTAGATGATCTGGCACAATCTCCTACTGCCATTTCAACACTGGAACTCCTCCAATCGTGTCCTTCTCAAAAGAAAGCTCTAATATCTACCATGGGTGCTGTAGATCCTGCTGATGACCAATTGATTATTTTCGACGCCCGTCAGTCAGACCATCCCCCTCTTCCTCCTTCTGTTGCTTTCCAAATCCCAGTCAAAATCCGAAATGCCAATGTCGCTCGGTGTATTATTGATGAGGGGGCATCTACCTGTGTGATTTCTGCTTCGGTTTGGAAAGAAATTGGATCTCTTGAGCTGGCTCCTTCCACAATCACCCTCCGTGCATGGGATGGCCATGCCTCCCAGCCCATCGGCCTCTTTTGTAACTGTCCTATCACCCTTGCAGGTAAGACTATTTGTGTCGACGTGGAAGTTATCGGCGCCCCTCTTGACTACAACATTCTGTTGGGGCGTAGTTGCACCTATGCCATGTCTGTCGTCCCATCTGTAGTCCACCGCAAGATGTTTTTCCCTCATAATGGAAAAATTGTCACGATTGACCAGTTGACTTACCATGAACCAAACTCTCAGAAGTCCCCTGAGTCCACCATCTCTTCTGTCACCAATAAGCCAACTGTTGATTCTTTGACCATGCGAAATGTGTGAAAATTATGAATGATTTCGTGGCAATTTATATTGCCGCGAAATGTGTTTTAGGAGGGGTGCCACGAAATTTCTCAGCCGACAGAAAATTAGATTACAATTCGACCAAGCTTTGATTAAAATTTCGACCGAACTTTGATTAACAGTTTGGCTGAACTATTAACTTGTTAGAGTTAATGGGCCGTCAGTGCAAAAAATAGTTCGGCCAAACTTTTAATCAAATTTCGGCCAAACTAATGCATCACCAGTCACGCAACTTGACGTTTCTCCAACTTTGGACTGATTAAGCTCCATGAAACATTCTAAATTAACTGTTGGAACTAAGACAAGAATTTTTAGAATTGAATCTACTTTTAGGAAATATAACTTTTATGGAATTTCATAAACATTTACTAATTTTAATTAATTTTCTAATAAAATGGGTGCAAACAATTTCTGAGGGTCATTGTGATTCAATGAAATCAAAATTCTATATCTCCCTAAATACATTGTAAAAAAAATTGAAAAAATTATGGGGCATTACATTGGTCCGTCATCTCTAATGGGTAGCTTTTATATTTTTAGTTTATAACTTATATGTTAAGAAATTTGTTACATCACGAAACATATCGAAAATATGCAGTTTTTTCATATTGGACCAGTTCAGAAAATTCTAGTAATTATGATATGCATCCATTGGCTTTGTAAATATGAAGAAGCCGAAGTAGACTATGTCTATATTGTTGTAAAACATTTTTTTTTCTCAAAAACACAAATTTTCAATGAATAGAACATTGCGTATTAACATGACTTCTTATGAATCCTTTGATTGTTAAGAAACACACACTCAAAGAAATGCTAAGTTGAAAAAACAAATCTACATTAAAAAATTTCAAAAAATAAGTAATAGAAAGCTAATAAAATTTCTGAAAACTTTTATTTTTATCGCAAAATGAAATTCTAAACAAAAAAATTGTTATAGTTTGCAGAAAGTTGAAAAAATGAAAAAAATGAATTTTTTTTCTCAAAAAGAGGCAAAAAGTGTAACCCAACTTCACATTTTCACCCACCAGTCTTTCCTCTGGCGTCTACAAAGACTCCTCCTTGCTTGGAACTTTTCCCGGTCCTCCTCCTCCTCCAATCTCTGAACCCAGTTTAGCAAATGTTTGCATGATGCAATCATCTCAGGCTAGCCGTTCCCAGCCTACTTCGGCTAGTCAACAACCTCAATCTTACCTAACACAACCTGCTCCTAGCCCTTCACTTCGGTCGACCGACCCTTTTTTTCTTGGATATTCCCATCCCCCTCGCACTCAGGAACCTCCCTATCCTCCTGAGTCGGTTCCCTCAGATCTCCATCACATGGGAGTCATCCCTCCTGGTCATTACCTTGTCGGTCAGATACCTTTCCTTGGTCCCCCCTAGCGTCTATTCGGTTCCCGTCATGGCCGCCCTTTCCCTCCCTAATTTAACCTTGGGAATTCTAGTATGGTACCTTACTCCTCCAGCTGCGACCCCACCAGACCACCCCAAACCATACATAGCTGTGACACCAGTGCAACCGATTCCCTTCGCTCGTTCCACCGCTACAGTGCCACTAGCCCCTCCATAGGACCCTCCTCATGTTGCGACAACTACAGGCAAGAAAATAAAAACTCAAAAGGGGGCGTCCAAAGACAAGGCCACCGCCCTCAACCCTACCCCTTCCCCACCCGCCAAGCCTTGTGCCTTGTGTGATGGTATCGGTCATCCCACCCATACTTGTCCTGAGTTGCCCCGTATCCAACCCATGGTTAAAGTCGCGTGCCTTGAATCTACGGTCCCAGAAACCTCTGTTTCTTCCTCATTCGTAGCCAAGAACCCAAAGACTCTTCGCAACAACAAACCATGTGCTCTGTGTGGTGTCCACGGCCATTACTCTCACCATTGTCCTCACCTCACGCATTATCGAGCCTCTTTAGAGGTCATTCGTGAGTACGAAGTTGAACAAAATCAATCTGCCTCTCCCATTCTGGCTCAATATGCGTCAGGTCTACTCAAAGATCCCCCTGCTACCATTGACATTCCTCCCCCTGATGTTGAAATCTCGGAATCTGTTGCTCCCCTCCTATACCTATCATCATACGCACGACCATCGGTGAAATTCCCTTCGAATCCACTCCATATGTTTTTCTTGATCCTCCTTCAGACACATTCTTGGGCTCTTCATGTTTTGACCATCTTTTTACCTGTTCTTCTGCCATTCCCCGTGATGACCCGTATCTGTGCCTCCCTTCTCGTACCAACGATTTAGGTAGGTTCGCAGCATCGTATGGTCTCCTTGACCCTTACATTCCCTCCCATAATCACGATCATACTATATGTATCTTCGATGTTCTTCGCAGCCTGAGTCCCCGCTCTTCATCCCATAGTTCTCATTCATCTCCTTCTCATCGATCTATGATCCCTAGACTTCCTACCCAAACTGCTCGATCCCATAGCCATCAGTGGATGTCTATCCTCTACTCACGCTGCCATCCTTTTTCTCATCCCTCTCAGTTCTTGTCTTGCGACACTATTACATCGGCCCTCTCCTCCACCCATTATCTTGGCTACGCCGATGGGGCAAGTCGATATTCCTGGAATCTCGCTTCGGCAACATGGGCCATATTTACCCCCTTGCATACCCTGGTTCTTGCAAATGGGATCTGCATTGGTAACACCACCAATAATCAGGCTGACTATGATGCAGTACGTGGCCTCTTAGTCGATGCTCTCTCTCATCATATCCTCCATCTACAGGTTCATTTAGATTCCTTGCTTCTTGTCTTACAACTTAATGGTGTCTATTGTGTGCATAACCCTATCATGTTTGGACAATATTTACGAGTGAAACTTTTGATATGTGAATTTATATTCATTACTTTCACCCATATCCCTCAACGACAAAATCACTACGTAGATCAAATCGCAAATCATGTTCTATAATGGCATTTATCACACACAAGATAATAACATTTCACATCATCAAAAAAATGTAAATAAATCATATATATCATATAACATGAGTTTTTAGAGTCCATCTGCTCCGAAACATATGACATGCCCATAGCATGGTTCAAAAAACAAAACTACAAAAATGGGGGGCACCACTTGCCCCTACATAAACACTGGGGGGCACCACCTGCCCTACATCTAATCACTCTCTGGAGGATTCCGAGTCAATGGCTCTGCTCCTGCAGCTCGTAGATCACGCACAGTCTGACCGGCCATCGCCATGCGTCACATGATACTTCGCCATTCCGAGGGTAGCCCAATACATAACTCTATGTACTGATTGTCTAAATCCTGCCAACCACGCTCCGACACATCGATCAGCAGCCCTTCACATCTACGACGGATGACCTCCAACAGAGCGGCCGTATCCTCGTTCTATGATGTCCTTGATCCACTTGCACCTATAGTTCCTGCTGCTGCCGGTCGTCCCATATATCTGGTTGGTTTTACCGAAGCTATATCTACATTCACAAACATCTAAAGATTATTACCATGAATACTAGTCACAAACTCTAAAATTCACATAACAGATTAGTTGCTTGTCACTTACCATCGGGCCCCCACACTCGACCAGGCAGATGCGACAAGTCCAGATCTCCCCAATAACTCATCCCACTAAAGGGATAGTCGTCCATGTATAATGGCATCTGATCCGAATGGGTGAAGAACTCTGGTTGGAACATCCGTCCGACCACCCCTCCCACTCCTCTACATAGTAATCGTCCCCACTGATGCATCTGGGGCTCTCTCAGACCTCCATTAGGTAATTTTATATGAGGTCGCAAGGTCGAGATCTTCTCAAAAAAGAAGGAACACAACGTCGTCCCATAGGCACAATCATGATTCACTGGCCGCTTACATAGCGACAACTGTCGTTTCACCGACACCAACATCATCCGGACCCACCCATAGTAGGTCCCCCCCAACACACTCTCTACAATCATCATCTACCCTCCAGTGATGTGATGGAATGCCTGGCTTCCCAAGACCCGCAACACTGCTATGGCCACTGCCGGGGTCTCCAACCTCTCTAGATCTCCTATGGATATCCGAGTCCCTTTGACTCGGACACCTGGTCGACAATGTCACTCAAAAAACTCCATAATTTTATGCCCCCGTGGTAACATTGGTTGCATATTTCACACCATCCCTAATGGTGGGAGACCAGTGAAGAAATACAGATCCTGGACTGTCAGCTCGATCCTATGCCCCTGCACTATAAACACCTCATGATCTGGATCCCAATAACTGATAATCCAGGCCAACAAGGGCTCTCCAGCCCTCATCAAAGGGTTCTCCAAAAATTTCAGAACCCCATACCTAGCCAGTGCACAATGGACACCCTGATCCGCTTGGGTATCCGTCCGTAATGTACCTAAGTCTCTCTCTCTCCACTTGATCCGTATCTCTGCCATACCTGCACAAAAACACCATTTTTGTCAGTCTACAAATCAGAAAAACTGCATTACCTTACACCAAAACTGAATCTCAGCCCATAACAGCACTGAAACCTCCCACATCTAATAGGTCGCACATTTTGGGCAAATCCTGGGCCAGGTCACACATTTCAGGCCAAAACCTATGTCCCAGGTTGCAGCTTTTGCCCCAAAAAGTGCGACCCGACCGTAATGATGAATTAGGGGCAGTTACTAAGATTTAAAACCCTAATCTGAAATTTGAATCCATTAAAAACAGAGAGTAGGATTAGGCCTCTTACCTGCAACTGATGGATCACGATTCCAAAGGTCGGTTTGTCCACTACAATTGTCGCAATATTTAGGGCCTTCTCTCCTCTCCACATTCACCATAGCTACACAAGCAAATGAATGATTTTGGAGGGAAAACGCCTTATTAGAAGAAAACCCCTTTTTTTTATTTCACCCGCTGCGACCAAACGTAGCCCCATTTGACACACCGTCCACACCATTGGAAAGCACTCACCGAGCACTCAAATGGGTATCTGTCAGTTTTCCATGTTTTGATACTTCACCGGGACACATTTTGTCCATGAAGGGTTTATTCACCTCTTCTCAAAATCGAATTTCTTCACTTACGACACTTGTACTTGGGGCACCACTTTGCCTCCTTACTCGTCTTCGTTCATGTTGATTTTTGTCATGAGCTACCCTATTGTACTCACACTTTTATGGTTCCCCATTGGACCCTTAATATGAGGCAGCACCATCAAGTCACCCTTGTTTAGAGCATCCCAGTCGAGTCATCATCGCATTCATGGAGTCCATTCCAAGTCCCTTTGTACCCCAATATAGTCCTCCATCCTTTCTTGCTTGATCCCTCTCTCATGTCGCACATTATGGCCTTCAGTACCTTTGTCCCCTATACCTCCTGATATTGTGTCAGTCGCTGCCAAGCCATTCATGCCCTTTATGCTCTAACAAGGGAAGTCGTCCAACTGCTCCTTTGTATCCCTCATTCCATCATCATCATTAGTGTCTATCTGTTCGTCATTCTACTATTTTCCCTCGTGCCTTAGTTGGGGTTCCCTTATTGCCTCACCTATGGTGGGCCTACTTCTATCAACATCAACTCATTTACTCCAGAAGCCAGGTCTAGGGGGAAATGTACCTTGGTTTGAGCTCTTCTCAACACGATCGTGATCTATACACTTGATGGTCTAGTGATGCAGCAGCAGATATTGGTGATTCCCAGGCGTGTGTGAGATGTCTCAACCCTCATGAGAGGGTGGCCGTGTAGGTAGCCCCCCACATGCCCAGATGACTTCTTCATTTCTGCCCTTGATGCAGCTCCTCTCATTTGATGATATCGGCCTCAACTGCTTGCAGTGCCTCTTTGATTTGCATATATCAGTCAGATTTTTTGAGCCCTTCCCTGTGTGTAGGGGGCATTTGGGTATATTTGTATCTCATGTACTAAAATCTTCTTGTATAAGTCCTGATGGTTATTCGAGACATCGCATGTATGTGGGATTCATCATTTTATTTATCTGGCTCATGTTTACGCTAGAACATGCTTCATTATTGCATTCTGTGGTTCTCCAGGCACCTTATTCTTTGTACTATTGTATCGGCGAGCATAGGTATGCCTCCCCCACCGCCTTTAACGCTAGTACTACTTCATCACCTAGAGACTTGTTGCACCTGTAAGTCTCGTCTCCTCCGGGTCTAGTCCTTTAGCACATTAGACTACCTTACATTTCTCTCTCTCACTTCCCTCATGATGCCTAGTGATTGAGTTCTTACAACGTACTTTGGTCATATGATTTTCTCCTAACACTCATACGTTGGGGGGCAATCTATTACACCATTTTTTTGGTCATCTAACTCATTATCATTAGATGAACCCAAGTACACCATGTAAGACCAATTTTACCCTAAGTAAAATTGCTTTCACCATGTAAAATAATATTTGTCTATATTTCTTGGTCACATTTAACCCAAAACAAGGAAATTAATTAAATAAATCATTATTTAAATAATTAAATTAATCATTATTTATTTAATTATATTCCCACCATCTCCCTAAAATAATAAATAAATCATTTATTTATTTATTGTTTATAAATAAATGAATTGACCCAAGTGAAAAGACCTTTTCCCTCCAACAAATATAATAAAATATTCCTAAAGGGTGATTCTAAAATTTGATTAATAATATTTTATTCATGCACCGAGTTCTAGAACACCCCAATATTTTGTTATAAATAGAAGGGTTTTCCTCATTCATTAGTCACCTTCATTGCATTAGATCACGCTAGATCTACTCTTGGTCACCATTTTCCATTTTTGCCTTGTGAGCTCCCATTGAGTTCTATGTTTGTCTGGGTTTTCTGCCACAATAAGAGAGAGGAATTTTAGATCTGAAACGATGAAGACTTTCAAGAACCCATCCCATTAAGGAGAACCGGAAAACACCTTTCTTGTTTTCCTCTCAGGTGCCCCATTCTTGAATATAATATAAAATTCTTTTAAATACATTGTTCTTGTATTGTCTATTGGATGCATGGAGCCACATTGTGTTTTATCTGCTTAATGTCTTTTGTGCTTAGATCTAGATTTGTGCAGCAGACTTAAAGATGTTTTGCAGCCATAATCGATGTTAGGGCTATTTGTTATTCGTAGCTAAAGTTATCTTTTACAACGAAAGATTCATACTAACAGTGCAGAGGCCCTTCATTTGTTAGGCAATCCACATTTTTTTACAGATTTATATTTGATACTGATAAATTTAATATCGCGAACTTCAACTGGATTAATTCTAGTCTTTTCAATCAATTCCTCAAGGAACCAAGAGAATATTTAGAGACAGATCTGTGTGCTCATTTATGAGGGGGGATTTCTTCTAATGTCGTCCTTTACAATTATGGGAGGAAATTTCCCCTTGCTTATGTTTGGAGTAATGGAGGCTTGAAATATTTCAGTAACAACTATGAACCTATGCCCCTTTTTAGGGATGTTCCCAACTCTGATAGAAAATTTGCTTATACTAGTGCACAAGCAGAGTAGGTAAAACAATGCTACAATCCTCCCAATTTTCCCTTAAGCCATTTCAGTGAAATCTAGTTGTGCTCAAGAAGAGTAGGTGAAAAAAATGCTACAATCCTCCCAATTGTTTCCTAACATGGCTATATTAATCTTTGTTTGTCTCTCGCACCCTAATTGTCCGAACAAAATCATGACACAACAAACGAATAAATCTGAAAGCCAGTTTAAACAAATATATATGAAAGCCACTGTATACATTTATGATCTAGATTTTTATAACTAAGCACACTAAAAATATTCGTTCTATTATATGGTATCTTTATTTCTAGAACTAAATACAAAGTTGGCATTGTACATCAGAGAGCCCCATTTCCTTCATGATAGAGATGACGAAGTAAATTTCACAGGGTTGGAGAATTGTCTTGGAATTTTTCTATAAGTTTTTAAACCTTTTGTTTTAAGAACTCCAAAATTGATATTTGGTTATGAAGAGAGATTCCTTTGTTTCTTATCCATAGCCTACGATAGTGACTATTGTTTTTGGATTGCACCATTAATCTTGTCCATACAAAAAATTGAACACATAAAAATTTGATGTGTGTGAAGTTTCTGCAATTTTTATATTTTTTAAGATTGAAATGAGAATTTTCTATATTATTATTAGATCATAGCCCTAGAAATTACGCATTTAAAAGAACCTAGAAAATACAAATTTCTTGGGCGCATGACCTTTTTTAGCCTTCTTCTGTGACTGTTGGTTGCAAAACGAACTATTGAGCTTTGGGTTGCAAAACAAACTATGGAGATAGAGGAGTGAAATTATTGGGAGGGAAAATGATGAGCATAAAGAAATTGAGCTTATTACTAGACGGTCAATTGGATGATTCTTTAACTTAAGCATGGTTAAGCTAATCATTCTGCATTTTCCTCCATGTAGGTCAGCAAAAACCATGATGAACATTTACAAAAACATAAGTCTCATTCTCACATCTCAGTTTCTTTGCCAACAGTGTTGTAGGATAATATTTTCCTTTAATCTTAATATTTCTTGTTTTATTTCCTAAAGGTTCTAGATTTAAGAGACTTTATAAGCTAATAATTATGCGTTTTCCTCCTTGTCCTTGAGATAATACTGACTGGTATTCCATCTCCATTCTTGGTGTTTGCTGGTTCTGTAAAATATTACATTAACATTATGATATACTGGGGATTTGCAATTGTAATTCAGATCTTCTTGTGCTTATTTATGTATTGTCCATATGTGCAGTGAATTTTTTTCTCCAAATGATAAATTTCTTCTTCCAAGAGTTAAAAAAAAATAAAAAATGACTGTAAACTTTCCATTCAAGTATAATTGTTTATTTCCTTGGAAACTATGTCGGTGCTTGATAAGGATGGTAGCTTTCTTTCAAAAGGTAACCTGGAAAGTGGTGCAAGCTGGTCAGTGGAATTGGGTCGTCAAACTATGGGGTGCCCTATCATAGTGGATAATATCAGTCAGCCCCAAGAATCGCTTATAGAGGTCAGTTAAATTTTTAGATTAACAGGGTTTCTATATGCGCTCAATAATTCAATTTTGTTATTTTGAGACATGGTTTAAAGTTGTCATGTTATCTTCTGTTGGTTTTCACCAATTTTGTAGATTCTTTGTGAGGAACGGGGGCTCTTCCTTGAAATGGCTGACATCATTTGAGGCTTGGGTTTTATGATTTTAAAGAGAGTCATGGAAGCTCACAGTGACAAGATCTCGGATCTCTTTGTTGTTGAGGTAATGCAATGGTTGCAAAGATCTTTCATTATATGTAAAGCTTCCTCTTTTGTTTGTGTTTGGTTGCGTGAAAAGACCATAGACTTCAAGAATTGGCATTGTGATTTATAATGAGAATAGGGTATGCAATTTATATGAAGGTTGCATGTGTTTCTAGAGACCAAACAAAATGCATGGTTGATGTTTAATAACTATCACTTGGAGATTGTTCTTGGGAATTTGATTGTGTAGGGCTATAGACAATAATATATTCTAGCTATAAACCTCTATATTTCACCATATGTGCTCTATTTTCTGGCATATAAAATTCTGAAGGCACCATAGCCTGATTTGTCATGTTGTGAAATTTGGCAGTTTCACAATATTTTTGCACAGTAGCGGCTTCCTGGATTGGAAGTGAAACTATAACAATGTAAAAATATCAATGATGTTATAATAACTGCACAGAAATTTGAAAATCACAATTTTGATCTTTAGTGAGCCCTGGACATGCATGCTATTAAAGACTACTTGCACTTAGCAAGAGATAGGTAAATCAGTGAAACTATTTTGGTAGACTTAGTACTCTCACTTGAATTTGTACATTAGAATCATGGAAGTGTAGGAAGATGCACAGGGAGAAGTACTGTAGCACTGTATTTTATGACTTTTCCATAGGTACATCTGCAGGAGGTTGTGTGCAATCAGGTCAGGGTGTAAGTTGTAACACAAATTTTAACCTGAGAAATGCAAATTTTCCACTTAGAATGCAATTTTGGCACCTTGGGGTGCATTCTAAGTATGGAATATGATGTTCCATGGCATATAGGATATCCCCTTTTCCTTATCATCCATCAGGTTTTCTATTTATGTACAGGGCATGCAGTTTTTAATGCAAGTGGAAATTTTGGCACTGAAAAATAATAGATAGAAAGCACAGTAGTAATAAGGAGACTCATGACCTTGGAGATGCATTGGAGCTTAGGGCCTTTGGAGGATTGTTGGACCTTGGGGAGAAGTGCTCATGCCATGAATGGCTTGCTTGTTAATCACTGACACCTTTGATGCTGACACATGTCACTTGACTGGTTTGAACTTTGTACCTTCTAAACTCAGACTGTGAGCAAGCCCTAGACTTCAGTTTGGTGAGTCATGGCACTATCATGCAGGACTTTTCTCCCACATCAAAATTGAGCTGGAGAACCTTTTAAATGAATATTGAATGCCCGTGAATTTTCCATGGCCATGTTTAGCCCCATATTCACATAGTTGGTAAGGTATACCTCTTTGCAAAAGGGGGAGGTTGGGTTCATTTTTTTAGATAATAGGATGCCACCAACTTAAATTCAAATAAAAGAAAAACTGCTCAGTGAGAGTACATTGGTTGCAAAACTCGACTGAGAACATATATGATAACGAATCTCTTCTTACTGAAACAAAATTTCAAAAATTTGAGCTCAAACAGTGTGCAACTTTGGTTTTCCTGACATTCATCAAAAGTCGCAACAACCCAGTGGACATTTAAAATAGTGAGTAGACTATTATCAAGTGGACTCCAGTAGTATAGCTTCACATTCTAGTTAAATTTTTAATGCATGTAGAATCCCAAACTAACTACCATTTATTTGTTGAACATATTTCTCAATAAAAAAATTTATTGATCAAAAGCTAGTTCTAGATGAACCATAGTATGGGTAGCCTAGATCGGGACCTGCTCCAGCACCTGTTGTGTGCAATCCTGATGGAACTAGTCATGGATATTGGAGTGATGTTGCATATTTTGCATATTGGTTTTAGTTGTATGGTGTTGTGGAGCTTAGAACACCATATTGAGAAGCAGATGAAATTCCTCCATATGTAGGTTGTGTTGCATATGGAGGAGGCTGGGATCCATATGCTGTAAGGCCCGACAGATATGCTGAGTAACCAATTGGTGGTGGTACAGATGCTGGTACCTGTGGCACAGGCCTATGATATGATTTCACGCTTGGATAGTCTATTCCATAAGCTGTCTGCATCCGTGGAATTGACTGCATTTGTAGAGATACTACAGGTTGTGATGATAGCTTCTCCTTCTGGCCATCAGCTGCAAGTTTCACAGTAACAGTCCTTCCATCAATGGTTTTGTTTGGTTCTTGAAGAGCCTTCTTTTTAGCCTCGACAGTCTTGAAAGTCACAAATGCGAATCCCTTGGATTTGCTAGTATTCTTATCATATGCAACCGAACCTTCTTCTATCTCTCCATATTTGGAAAAAAATTCTAAAAGCTTATCATTGGCTGTGTCATATGAAAGACCACCAATGTAAAGTTTCCTTTGAGCCTGATCTGTACTTTGACCAGGACCTGTGCTTGCCACTGCTAGATTTCTTACAGTAATCCTCCCATCAACAGTCTTGCTAGGCTCTTTCAATGCCCTTTCAGCAGAATCCATATGCTTAAATGTGACAAAGCCAAATCCTCGTGACTTTCTTGATGTCTTATCCATAATAATAACACCTTCTTCAATCTCCCCATATTATCCAAATGCATCACATAGGGTCTGTGAATAAGTCTCCCAAGCCAATCCACGCACAAATAGCTTCCGATGAGCAGGGTCCTTGCTTGCAACATCTTTAATTTCTTCTGAAATTGTAGGTTATGAAGAACCTGCATTGACTATCAAAGAGATCAACTACTCTTTGCTCAGTAGCTCCAACAGTGAGTGCAGATCATCCTTCGAGAGTTGCAGAGCGGCGCCATTGGCTTCCTTGTCCAGCTTTCTCTTCTTACCATCGCCCTTGACCTCCATGATTTTTTATCCGGTTTGAGAAGAGGGGGGTTCATACTAGCTTCAATTCCCCAAATTGACACATGCCAAGTCTTTTAAATATTGAATGATTACAAAAGATTCCCTCTATCTCTATTAACACATGTATAGAAATGCGAGGAAGTTGCAGGTGAATTACCCATGTTTAATTATCCAACAAGTACAATAATAATTAACACTTAATAGACTCAACTTTAGGAGGCATAATATTAAAAGGTCTACAACAATATGCTATCGAACCCTGTTGCACCTTTTTTAATCCTCTTAGCCACATTATAATTTATAGCAGATCTTGTTGCACATTTTCATACCAAGTCCAAAATTATCTGCCTAAATTTTCATAGTTTTGCAAAAGTTGTAGCTATTGGTATTGTGATTCCTGTGCAATCTTGAGTGGCAGCCATGTAACTTCTAATGAATAAAGATGTATCTTTTCAATGTCATCAAATTTTATCCTCATTGACAGCTTACCTAGGTTGTCTTGTGGTCAGCCTCTTGGTTGGTACAATATTTCACAGACCTTGGAGTACCATGAAGTAGAAACTCTAGTATTTATCATGAAAACTTGCCTTGGGCCTCTCTTATGCTTGGTGTATTGTTTTAAGGGTATTCCAAAAGAGCAGTGGCTCACAGATTCAGGAGTATCGTGATGGACTGGAAGGATTTCCTAGGGACTGTCTTAATGATCTATTTTTTTGTAGCTTTCATGAAAGGGAAATGTCTCATAGACAAGTATCCCCATTTTTTTTATTTTTCTCTTTGGTAGAAGGTGTAATAAAACGAGCTTCAGGTATCTTCTATTTATCCCTTCACAATTTTTATTTTGTGTCTAGATTGCTCCTAATGCCTAAATCAAGTGCATTAGTTTCTCATATAAGAAGAATGCGGAGAATAGAATGTCGCAACATATTTAGAACATCCATCAAGCTAAAATAATAGAAGGGACTAGGCTTTTCTATTTGTGATTGGACTTTGTGTTTCTGACTGGGCTTTTCTGTTCCTCATTGGGTTTGTTGTTTATTTGGATTTTCCTCCGTTACAGAAGGTTCCAGTTTGTAGATGGTGTCGGTTAAGAGCAGTTTCTATTAATCTTGTTACTTTCAGCTTTTTTATTTTATAATTTGAGCTTGCAAACTCTATATGCTTATTAGGCATCCTTGTTCTTTCCATAGCTTTGAAGATGTGGAATGACCAATTCAAATCTTCAATCCATTTTGTTTAAAGCCATGCTTTCACTTGCTATAAATACACTTCCATAATGGGATCCAAGTGGGTAGAAAGATCAAGGGACTAAAAGTGGAGGGTAGAAGCTCAATAGTCCGGGCTTAGATCCTTATATATAGGACATTGGAGCGGTGGATGTTCTTTCTGTTTAACTGTGTATTTTTTATGTAGTTTGCTCGATTTTTGTTCCATTCAGGTTTGGATGTGACTAATTAGCTCAAGCTAGGACCCTTCTTTTTCAATCCACTACTAATTCCAGAGCAATAGGATTTTGCACTGCAAATTCACTACTTTCCATGGGGATTAGAGTTTGTCATTGAGGTTATTTGAGCTGTGATCTTGATGTTGTTCCTTTTTAAACATACAACTTTGGTTGAGTTTGGTTCTTGATGAACATGCCTTTTTTAGGTTACACTGCCTGTAAAGGCTAATCTGTTAAATTTGGGGTTTTTCCAGTGTAAGATGGGAATTACATAAATGTGTGTGAGTTTTCTATACCTCTCAAAAATGAATTCTTTAATGTCCCAAATCTGCAAATGAATGCCCTGCCATGTCTTAGGAATAAGACTTGGATATGTCTCTTTGCTTGATATGGCAACCTTCAATCTCAAAATGAATCATCTCATTTTTATTTTTGGGTATGGATTGTCATATGGACAGGGGTTTTCTTCTGTCATATTTTTATAGTGTTCTTTCATATTTATGCCCATGTCATGTTCCTGCAATGCGAAATGCTTGTTTTTAATTCCTATTTTCTTATAGTTATTATAAATTGTATTTGCTATGGTCTAATACATGTTTCCAATTCTTGCAGAAAAGGCACTGTTTGGAGAAAAGGAGTGGTATATCTTCACTCCCATGGATAGGAAGTATCCAAATCGTTCTTGCCCCAACAGGGCTGCTGGCTTAGGATACAAGAAAGCCATAGGTGCAGATAAACCCATCACTGCTAAGGTTTGCAACAGGCGTGTTGGAATCAAGAAGGCTCTGGTTGTCTATGTCGGAAAAGCACCTAAAGGAAACAAGACTAATTGGATTATGCATGAATACCACCTTGCTGATGTCAATAGATATGCAAAGAAGAAGGGCAGCTTAAGGGTAAGCAAATGTTCCTGTGTATTGTCTTCTATGGATATTCCTGTGTTTCAATAGACAATGTAAGTGTTGTTTGGTTTAAAACACCTGTTAGGCTGGATGCCATTGTGGCCTAGTCATGGCAGGGCCCAAGCTAGTTAGACTCGTCACTCTAGGGAATAAATCTATTTGGGAAACAGGGGTTTATCATTTAATTTATAAAATCAAGGGTTTTCTCATGATTAGATCATGATGAATTGATGCTACACTGATATCATAATGAGACTGTGGATATTATTTTGATCAACACATTATTGATAAATATGATTATGTCCAACCATATTATTGAAGAGCTTCAAGGGCTTTCCTCATTTGATGACAAATACACTTCAAAACTTTATACATTAATCATTTGTATACATGAGTTTAGATCATAAATATAGCATCATATAGCATTAAATTCTTTGTAATCATAATAACAGAGCTTAAGGATTAGAGGAATCCTAGTGATGCATTGAAATTCTTTGAATATATATACAATAAAATTCTTACTCATTTTTGCTGATACGTATTTCTTGCATAGGTTTTGATTTCAATGCAACAACATAGTTAGATCAATTGCTCGCTTTCTGAACATAGAACCAATTTGATGGTTTTATTCATATAAGTTGACTCAACATTTTCTTTGGATTTATCTATAACTTCGATTGATTTCTATGTGATAGTTTAGATGTTGGAAAGAAGATACATGTCTTCCTAATGCCCAAATAAAGTGCATTAGTTTCTCATATGGATGTTTGGTCATGAATGTCATCAGACTGTCCCCGACTGGTAGCTGCATTTTTCACTTTCTCCTATGAAAAATGGGTTGATTCTTCACCAATAACATAATCCTCAGAGTTTAATTTAGGAAATGAACTTGAGGATTTCCATGTAGCCTCCACCTGTTCATCTCTTTTATCCTTATCTTTGAGTCCATCAGCTGAATCAATTGGTACCGAATTTCTTTTAGTTTTCGAAGTCTTTGTGAATTTTGGATATGCATAATATATCCAAGTTTTACCATCAGTTGAATACACCGGTTCAATTTTAAAATGTTTGGCTTTGCAAGAAAAAAACGTGAGAATTTTTTGTACCCAAAAAAATCGTTGTCAACTTCAATATCATTTTTTACAATTTCTAATTGCAGTTCTGCAATGTTGATACCCTTTGGATATGAATACAAGATATTTGCTATCTGTGACATCACTGTTTTAGGAATTTTACGAGGCCTACAAACTGATTCTTGATTAGATTCAGTTTCAAATCCTTCAAAATGTCGAGGTACTATATTACTATTGGCTTCAAACTCTATATCTCGAAAGGCATCTCCAATAGGACCAATAGGTTCACTGTACCAGGAACTCGGAATACCATCAGGAGGGTGATTGAATTGCTTGCCTCGAAGCCCTCTTCCTCTAACAAGTGAATTCCACTACCACATAATGCTTGTAGCATTACAAAGTGCAGTTGAAGAAGTTTCTCTGTTCGCAACTAAAATATTTTAGTTCTTCATCTGCAAGTAGTGTACAATGCTAGAGAAATCTCCATCTCCAAATATCAGGAATAAATGTGCAGCTAGAGGGTATTGTGAAGTCCAGAGAACCAGATAAACTAATAGAGCTATGTGAGCACTGTCATTTCCACCTATTGTAATAAGCAGTTTACCCAGCAAGAGTTTAACTAACATAGCTCTATTAGCAGTGTCCTTTAGCACCAATTTCATAAGCAGTTTACCCAGCAAGAGTTTAACTAGGCATGGGACGAGGAGAGAGATCCATGCACTTAGCTTCGGACCACACATCCCCTTTGCGTGCTCGCAGATCAACCCCAAGGGTGAGCTACGGGAAAATACCATGAGCCTAATACTAATAGGATTTACTTATGGGAATGGTCGAAGAGCGCTCTTTACCAAAGGTATCACCCACAGTAGAGGAAACACTGGTTTAAGCTCCTTTAGTTGCGAAGTCCCTAGAAACAGGAGGTTCAACTTCGTCACCAGCATCAGCAGCAAGGGAAAACCAAAACCCCAGAGAGGTAGAGGTGGAAAAACAAAACCATTTGCACTAATTGAACCATCTTCAGATCGAGACCGAGTAGGCTAAAAGGCAAAGGCATAGACAAGAGGGGTAGAAGGAACAGTTACAAAGCGAATGGTATATATATATAGGTCATGTAGTTAGGTAGATCAAACATGTTATCCTGATTTATTCAGTTGAGCAACATTGACATGAATATTCAGTTAGGTCATCATGTTGGATAAAATATGAATATTCTTGAAATAACAATAGCATTTATTTTACATTGTTGGACTTGGACATTGGAGGTGGTTTACCATTTGCTGCTAGATCTTGTTTGGATGTTTGAAAGACATTCTACCTCGAAGTTTTGGATTAGTATGGAGCTTGGTGACTTCATGTTGTTGATGCATGAAGCGAGTTTGCGTGCTTGGAGTAGATTTGGGTATTTCACCATGACAAAAACATTCCAAAATCAACATGAGCACAAAAAATCTCATGACATGTGAACTCTTGGGTTGAGGGAGTGGATATGTAGGTGTGGGAGTCCTTAAGGTGACACATTACCTTGGATATGCATTGTCCTCAAGGAGACATATGACCTTGGAGGTGCATTGGAGCTTACGAACTTTGGAGGATTGTTGGACCTTGGGGAGCTGTGCTCATGCCATGGAGGGCTTGCTTTTTAATCATTGTCACCTTTGATGCTAACACATGTCACATAGAGTAGAGTGCTTCACACGGGTGGACCTACTTGTGTCTTGCAAGTTTTCTTGTAGTGAACTAGGTCCACTAAAGTCCCTTTACCTCTCATATAAAAAGAGGAAAGAGTGAGTTGTTATTATAGTCGATCATGCACTTGTGCATATTCCTTTCAAGCTTGGGTTTTGGATGTAAGAGTAATGCTACTCTCTCTCTCTCGGTGACAATATATCTGAGTTGATGTGTATGTTGGTGAAAATATATTTGACTTGTGCTTTGCTCTATCTTCCTTACAAGGATTCCTTGATAAATAAACAGATTGGTGAGCATAAGTACCTAATCTGAACTGTAGCGAAAAATTTGATATGAATCTGCTATTAATTGAGGTTCTAATAATAATGATGTGAGCCAACCCAGAAGTCTGCTATTAGAACTGAAATTTTAAATCCAAAAATTTCGGAACTAGATTTGAAATATAAAAAATAAAACAGACCAAAAAACGAAACAGTTACAAGTTGAGCGATAGTCATGAAACTACTTAAGTCCTCCACTCGAATCTTGTATCTTTATCTGCATATGTTTTAGAGAGAAACCATCACCATTTTTCTCCACGGACTTTATTGGCTCAAAAACTTGTCAGTGTTTACAATCAAGCTCAACAATAGCGAAACAATCCATTCTCCACGAACATTTTCTGTTGTTTGGGACTAGGTGCTCTTTTATGAAAAAAATCTAACACTGTTTTCAATAACATTGTCAGACTATAGCTACTGAAACTATGTGTCTATAGTCATGTTTCATGATGGTTTCCTACTTTATTTAAGCAATAGGCACTTGTTTAGGAAACAAATAGATGGACGATAGTTAATGGAATCCTAGTTAATTGCTCCAATTTGCTTGATGACAGGAAAGAGAAATGAAACTTGGAAAGAACTTTAGAAGAGTTCCTTGAATAAATAGAGTTTTTGACCAATGCACATAGTGGATCAACACGTTGAAGCAGAAAAATCCAGAAGATTCCCTACAAAATAGTGCACATAGTGGGTCATCATGTTGGATAAAATATAAATATTCTTGAAATAATAATAGCATGAATTTTACATTGATGGACTTGGACATTGGAGGTGGTTTACCGTTTGCTGCTAGACCTTGTTTGGATGTTTGAAAGACATTCTTCCTTGAAGTGTTGGATTAGTATGGAGCTTGGTGACTTCATGTTATTGATGCATGAAGGGAGTTTGTGTGCTTGGAATAGAGTTAAGTATTTCGCCATGATAAAGACATCCCAAAATCAACATGAGGACACAAAATCCCTTGACATGTGAACTCTTGGGTTGAGGGAGTGGATATGTAGGTGTGGGAGTCCTTAAGGTGACACATTTCCTTAGATATGCATTGTCCTTAAGGAGACACATGACCTAGGAGATGTATTGGAGCTTAGGACCTTTGGAGGATTGTTGGACCTTGGGGAGTAGTGCTCATGCCATGGAGGGCTTGCTTGTTAATCACTGTCACCTTTGATGCTAACACATGTCACATAGAGTAGAGTGATTCGCATGGCTGGACCTAAATGTGTCTTTCAATTTTTCTTGTAGTGGACTAAGTCCACTTGTTATTATAAAGCCCCTTTACCTCTCATATAAATAGAGGAAGGAGTGAGTTGTTATTATAGTTGATCATGCACTTGTGCATATTCCTTTTCATACTTGGGTTAGGGATGTAAGGGCAGTGCTACTCTCTCTCATTCTCTCTCATTCAATCTTATTTTTACTTTATGTGTTTTTGTCTTAAGGTGTTAGGATTTATTGGAACATTCACTCGAAAACTTCATATTTATAAAGAATAAATGAAACCCATGAACACAATCACAACCTATCATATAATTCTCCATGCTTTTGAAAACCCTAGATAGGGAAAACCAAGAGAAACCCTAGCTCCACCAAATATTCTCCAACAATCTAAAATAACCATGAGAAAAACCCCCAATGTGAGAGTATCTTTGGTGGAGCCAGTATAAACCCTAAGTTATTTTGGAATTGTGTTATTTCAGATTTGACTTCCAGCTTACCGCTCCCTTGCATACCTTGTCACTCCCAGAAATTATGTTATTTTAAAGATTTGAATTCCATATTTTCACAAATACAATGTCCTCAATAAGATAGTTGAACACTCCCATATTCATAGGTGGATCATATTCCAAGAATATATACATTTTTTGTACTGATCAACAATTGTCTCACGAGGAGAAATCATGTCACAAGCAAAAATATATGCACATGGTTCATCACTTCCCAATGCCATAATTTTAATCCCTTCCTATCCCCCACGGGTGAAAACTATGAGAACAAAATTTTGACCAAAGGTGTGAAACTCTTCACTGGCAACTGCTAGTCCCAAGCCTGTTGGGAATTGATGTATTTTTCCCATATCTGGATGTTGTTTTTACATTTTTGAGAAAACTTATTCAGCTATTTGGCCTTTTCTACCAATGGAGTCACTGTGTTGCGGGGTGCTCAAGGTGATATGACATGGTAGGATGGCAGGGTGGTTAATGAATTGTATCCATTTAGTTTTAAAACATGTTTCTCTTAGAATATTTTGATAAGAATGGCTCTTTGTTCATGAGTCACATCTGGAATTTCATTGCAAGGGAGAATTTGTCCCAGCTTTGTTCTTTCCAGTTACATCCTCCCCATTCTGTACTTCATGGATAATTGTGTTTACAGTATTTGTGGCTCCCATGATACATATCTGGTGCACTCATCACACACAAGAACTTATGGTCAGTTTTGGGAAAAAGCTATTCAATTTAGCACAAAAAACTATTCAACTACATCTTCTGTGGATTAGGACATGTGGACAATTCAACCTAAAAAGGTGGTGTGATGGGTGCAGCTGAAGTGGATGCAACTTGCAAAGCCTCAGGTGTGGACAATTCAACCTAAAAATGTAGTGTGATGGGTGCAACTGCAGTGGTTGTAAAGCCTTAGGAGTTGTCTGCGGGTTGCCATGACTCATGAGGGATGAATTCACATTTTGTAACCATTTATTTCTAGAATTCCCTCATTAAGTACTAGTTTAAGACTCAAGACTATGTTCTCTAGTGATAAACCTCAACTCAGAAATTTGTATATGATATCTCCTTGTCCTTGATGCAAGTATTTAACTCTGAACCTTGTACTTGTTCCCTGACTCAAAATTTGTCTAATATGATATAAAATATTAAGTCATGTTGAAGATGGAATTTATTACTATAATTTTTAAAATTTAGAACCATATCTTCATAGTTGCAATTTGATCTTCTGCAATATTTTTGCAATAATATCTTCATAGTTGCAATCTAATTTTTTTCAAGGTTTTTGTAATAATATCTTCATAGTTGAAATCATATTTTCTGTAAGATTTTTGTCATAATATCTTCATAGTTGGAATCTGATTTTCTGCAAGATTTATGTTGAAATATGACCTTGGTAATTTTAGTGTCTTTTCATATGTTTGAGAGAATAAGTAAAATGCTTTAAATTCTGAAACAACCAATCAAAAATTCTGCCATATCTATAAATATAATAGTTGGTTAACCAGAACCTTATCATTTTCTTTCTTGGATTCATGTTTTTTGTCTTTTCAAGGATTAAATTAGTAAGGCATTAATAATTTAATTATGGTTTTCATTGTTGGCTCATGTTATTTGGGACATGCAGGTCACATTGTACCATCATACTCACAATAAATCTTGAATGATGAAGTGGCTGATCAAGCCTTTTAAAGGTTCAAGTCACAAAGTGTCAGATGGACACTACGTAGGGGTGCATTGGGAGATGACAATGTAATTTGGCATGTGCCCTCTAATTCCACAGTAATCCCTAATTCATCAGAGTGTATTGTATTTTAAATTTAAATATTCTATCTGTTAGCTCTAACGAATTTAGCATCATGCTAGTGTTTAATTTGAAACTGTATTTTAGTGGAAAAATTCACTGTTTTTTGGTGGAATAGTTCATAATTTATTTTGATATTTTTTTGCAAGTGTACTAGTTAGGATGATAAATGTGTGGTTTACTTCAGAGGGTTCTCAATTCTTTCTAGATACGCTTTTCATTATTTTCTTTGAATACTTTTCTAGTGCTTTACCTTCATATTTTATCCCCTGCACAATTTCTCTTGAGGTCCATGTTGTTATGTTTATTCACTATTTCTATGGAAACTTTTACCTGAGGTTCTGCAAGGTAAATCTAAATGTAAAAAATACTATTTTACATATTGATATTTGTTCAAGACATTGTTGTGTGATACTTTAATTTCATAAATCTAGATTTCTATTTCATTATCTATATCAATATATAATAACAGGTTCATGGATTGTTCATATTTCTAAAACTGTGGAGTTTTTCCTTTCCTATTGCATGTTCCTTTATATTGTTATGTTGTTATTCAAATTTCTAGTTGTGCTTTCTAGTTATTCTCCTACATAGTACATGCTTTGATAGATTATATCAAAAGTCTTACCAATACGATAACATTGATTATTGTATGTGGACATTTTTGTTCAGGATGGTCCATTACAGAATCAAGATGAGGAGCTGGATCATGCAATTTCACTTTCTCTTTCTGAAGAACTAACCAAACTAGATGGTATATGATGGAAATTTTATTTTTTACATCTACTTTTATTTTAATTATATTGTTTAGCTCGATGCTTTTCATATATTCAACTAAATTTTTTTTGCTTGACAAGACTGTCATTTCCATGTTTTAGTGAAACTATTTATGGTTTGATACTATCATACAACCTTTATCAAGTTACATGCACCCTCATTAGAAAAAAAAAATTAGAATTTTGCTTGCCATGACTATCTTTCTTTGTCATTGTTGACTTAAGAAAGTCTTTTCGCTAAGAAACTAGTTTCAAGGTTATGGCATAACTTGTCATATAAATTGAACAGAAGTTATATCCAAAATGTTAACTTGTAAACTACTTAGCTGGTTTTAGGCTTTCCATTTAAAGTCTACTTCAGTTTGAACTTTGAACAGGTTGTTCCATAGACTTGAATAAAGAGATTTTGGTGTAAGGATTAAAAATTAGCCCATAAGGCCTTCTCGGTTATTCATATTTGATCTGAATATAACATTTACTATTAAATTATAACTACTTGGCACGAATACGTCAACGATCAAGATCATACATTGTAGAGTTTCGTAGAATAAAAATAGGAGCAAGGACACCGAATTATTTTAGTTTTCCTGGTTCTTATTCATTTGGTGTATCTTTTCACCTTTAGGGGCAATTGCTAGTTTAAAGTATAATTCTTTAAAGGGTCCTAGCTCAATGGAAGAGCACCTGCTTTACAAGCAGGAGGTTGGTGGTTTGATTCCATCATGCCCTGATATTCATAGGGAATGACGAAGATCAGTTTTTGGTGACGGATGCTCTTTTTACCATCACCAATGAGCTTATGGTGACATTTTTCGACCCTCACCAAAATATGAAATGGTGACAATCAACGAACGCCACCATATATACACATCAATAATGATGACCATTAAAGGTCCATCACCATAAATTGTTGTTGTTGATATGAAATGGTGAGGGTCACTGTTTGTCATTATAGTCATTATTTGTGACAGACCTTGATGTCACCAATGAGTTTATGGTGACGGTCAATGAACATCACCATATATATATAGCAATACTGACGATCATGAAAGGTCCATCACAAAAAAATATTGTTGCTCATATGAAATGGTGACGGTCACTATCTGTCATTATAATTAATATTCATGACGGACCTTGAATGTCACCACAACACATACTTTCGGTGACGCCACCTTTGGTGACGTTCAATTTTTTGGTGACGGAGGGTATTGTCTGTCACCATTGCTCATATGAAATGGTGACGGTCACTATCCGTCACTATAAATCATTATTAGTGACGGACCTTGAATGTCACCACAATGCCTATACTTTCAGTGACGCCACCTTTGGTGATGTCCAGTTTTTGGTGACGAAGACTCTTTCGACCCTCACTAATGAGCTTATGGTGACCATTTTCGCCCCTCACCAATGTGCTTTTTCCTTGTAGTGATCATAGTGAAATACTTTAATCCACTTAAACAATCCATCAAATCATCTATGTGTGGTAATGGGAATCTATACCTCATAGT
Organism: Pinus albicaulis; assembly: GCA_034641835.2. NCBI lineage: Eukaryota > Viridiplantae > Streptophyta > Pinopsida > Pinales > Pinaceae > Pinus > Pinus albicaulis. The sequence continues at coordinate 1,162,295,230 of CM076570.1, read as the reverse complement.
GATGTTTTTTATAACTCTGGAATCAATACACATGTACCACTGTCCTACTTTCTTTCGACTAAGCACGGTTGGTACTACACATCGACTAAGGCTTTCTTTGACCATTCCTTTATTTAACAAATCCTGTACATGTCTTCCAACTTCTTCATTTTCCCAAGGTGTCATTCTATATGCTGCTTTTTTTGGTAAACTTGCACCAGATATTAAATCTATGTGATGTCTTACACTTCTGATTTGTGATAATTTAATTGGTAATTCATCAGCATCTATATCATCATAATCATCTAATAGATTTTTAATTTCAACAGGAAAATTATCTAAATTTGTAGAACTCGGAATTACTTTGGGTTTACCAACAATAACAAAATGCATTTCTTTCTCCTTCTTGAATTCTTGCAGCAATTCTTTTCCACTAATCATCATAACACTATTCCCAGCTACTCCTTTGTCTGCCTCATCCTTAAAAGGTAATAATGTGTGCTTCTTTCCATCCTTCTCTGTGGTATACGTATTCCTTTTGCCATCGTGAATGGCTTTTTTGTCAAATATCCAAGGTCTTCCCAAAAATATATGGCACACATCCATTGGCATCACATCACACAATATAACATATTTATATGTACCAATCTGTATCTCTAGTTTGCAATGTTCTGTCACCAAAATTTGATGTCCCTTTTGTAGTCACGACACTTTGTAGGGAGTAGGGTGTACCAGATTAATAAACCCCATTTTCTCAAGAATATCTACGGAAATAATATTACGAGTGCTTCCACTTTCAATCACAACTTTGCAGCACTTATCTTTAGACTTGCATATAGTCCTAAATAAGGTCTTCCTTTAAGCTGGCTCATTTACTTCCTTCTATGTTGTAAGCAATACTCTTTTAAGAAATAAAGAATCTCCTGCCTCAGGTGTTCCTTTTTTCTGACCCGAGGATTTTCATCCTTCGCCTCGACTACATTCACATTCCTCTAATTTTATGATTTGTTATGAATATAGCCCCATGATCCATGTCCCCATTCTCCACATGTGTAACACTACATTTCTCTTCCTCGAACCCTACCTCTGGGTGTTAATATTCCTCTACCAAATTATCCTCTTTGTGGTGGTATGCTACTTGAACCTCCTGTTGAAGCCTAGAAAATCTCTGCTTCAAACATTGGGGAAAACCACCTGGTCGGGACCTTAGGACAGCTCCTTTTCCATTTGGTATGGTGGCTCCGACTGGATTTAAAGGACTAGTTTCCTTATAACTAAATGGGTTGGTGATGGGTTGATTTGGATGAGTGGAAATGGGACTAAATTGACTAAAATAAAACTATCTAATTAAACTAAATGCTGATAAAGAAATTCTAACACTAACCCGAGTAATTATATGTGAATACAACTTAAGATTGTTCCAATTTAACAATAACCATGAAAATGTATTATTATTCAAATTGAAATGTGCAGAAACAAATAAAGATAACTCTGTTTAAGAAATTAAACAGAGTTATATTAGCATATTGCATTCATCATTGTATACCATCTATATATGCTTATGAAAGATAACATTTCAATTATACTCAGAAATGATATATAAAAAGAAAAGTTATGAAAACCATATATATAAATGATAGCAAATTTTCAAGCGAATATCATATAACAAAGGAAATCAACAGTGAACAGATAGAAATACCTCATTCATCTTGAAGACTGTCAAATGAAATCTGATACTCTAATCCAGTAACTCTAATGTAAAATCAAATCCAAAGGTACATAAATGCAACACTTCAAAGATAATTTCAACACCAAATCACCAGATGTGATCCTTTATAAAATATAAGAGGGAATGGAGTACAGAAATGTAAGCTCCAAGTCCAAAAATATTACAACTCCGGATCCCTCTCTAAATGCCTTAGAGGGATTTAAATAAGAAATTACATAAACAGAATCCTACTACTACTGCTACAATCTATCAAATTAAAAACAGAAATGATATCTTAAATGAAACTGATTCATTGCTTCTCTTTCTCGCTTGATGTAGCCAAGTTGCAAATTTTCAGCATATCTTGGAGCCTCGGTGGATGACTCATCTCAGAATGTAGCTGTCCAGCGTAGGTGGCATCGGAAAATTCTGGAATTAAACAATCAACAACATTTGAAAGGAATTTAATAGCCATTTGTTGATTGTTAGGATTAATTAAATAAGTCCACATATTTTCCCATGATATTGCTTGAAGTTTGTCGATTTGTTGACTTTTATTTATCATTTCTTCTTTCCATCTGTTTTTAGTTTCTTTCACTTTAGGAAAACTGCCAGGAACACAGTCTGAAATGAGATTGATTGAATACAAGTTGTCATTTATAAATTGCATGATATTACTCATCATGCTCCTAGCTCTTGATATTGCCCTCTCGGATTTTATTATCTGATGTTCCCATTCTGTAAACAAGATTTCTTTATGTCTTTCTTCTATCCTAGGAAGATTAGCTTCTCTTCCTTTTTCTGTATCTTGCCAAGTAAGAAATTCAAAAATATTTTCATCAGCATCATCAATTTCTTGCCTGAGAGTAATAATGTTCTGGATCAAGGATGAGGTAATATCACAAAATGGTTATGCCTGTGATAGTTTTGCACAAAATTCATTCAATTGTTGAGACAGCAGTTTATTAGCTTCAAGAGCTTCCGATTTGAATTCACTTAATTTAGGGAAATCCTTGAACCTATCTAAAGCTGTTTGAAATTCCTTTTCTTGTACAATCTTCGCATTCTTCTCATTTTGTAACAAACCTTGTAACTTGGAAATTTCTTCATTCAATTGTTGTTGTTTGCCTAAGACCTGCTCATCAACTTTCTTCTTTTCTTTGGCAAGCTGTTCTTCTAACTCTTTGGACCTGAGTTCTTGATCTTGTAGTTGTTATTGCAATTGAGTAATCTTTTGCTGACTTTCCCTAGCTTGCTCTTCAAGTGAAGCTATATGGAGATCTTTTTGAGTCATCATCTGAGAAACTTCTACAGCTTTATCTACTGTTGCAGCACTATATGCTCCTGCATATTGGGACAATTTAGTGAGATCCTCAGATGGATTCACTTTAGTATTCTTGTAAACAATATTCATAAATTCTTCCTGTAGAGTAGAAAACATGTCATGATCCATCTTCCTTCTTTTTCTCTGTCTTCTAACAACAGCCTTATGTTTAGGGCTATAAAATATATCTAAAGGAGGGATCTCCTCAATCTTCAATACAATCTGCCCTGTCGGATGTTCAGGAATGATTTCAACGTCCTGATCCTCTTGTTCTTTATCTTTATCCTGCAGTCCCAATTGTTGAGCGAATTGATCATATTGTTTAAATAATTGAGAGGAAACATTAAGATCAGCAGAGTCTATAATTTTCTCAGTAGTTTCTTTTCCTCCCGATTGTATGTCTGCTTTCTCTGTATTTGCTCCCTGCTCAATGGTTTTGCTATCCGATCCTCCTTTTTTATTATGCACATTAGTATCAGTACTTGTGAATTTTTCTATTGTTTGAGCAGTGGACTGTTGATCAGTATTTCGATCGGATTTACCATCAGTATTCCCTTTTTAAGCATCAGGTTTGCCATCAGTGCTCACCTTTTCAGTATGTACAGTTGGCTGGTTAATAACCGATTGTGTAATGACTTTACCGGCAGATGTTTCTCCTGGAATTTTGACAAATGTATCCTCTGTCTCTGACCCTTGTATAGGAATTCTCAGTTGGTCTAGAGGAACTCTCAACAATCTTTGACTTCTGAATAACAAAAATTTATTCATTTCCTCCTTCTGGAATTTAGACTTGGCTAAATCATAAATTTGAGGAAAATCATTCAATGAAACAAACAAATCATCAAAATCATCTGGTTCATGCTCAAATCAAGCAATTGAAACTGAAGAAGTAACATAAAAGGCTATCTGTCGCGGATCATACTCTCTCCCTGGAATGGTTGCAAATTTACAACCCTTTATTTTGGCGACTTCCTTTTCTGCATGTTTGAAGTCATTTAAAGTAAACTGACCACAATTGAATGGGAATGGAGGCCAAATTCTCCTCTTACTATCTTTTAAAGCTCTGGATATTCCTTCAACTGTTAATTGATAGGAAATTTCCTGGGCGAGAAGTTTTTCTGCAACAATAAGAGGAAGAACATGGGGTTCCACAATACTCCCAAAAATCCTGATGTATGTAAATTTCTCCTCTCCAAACCAATCTCCTATTGAGGATAAGTCGGCTTTAGCTTTATCAGAGAATCTAGGAGGGAAGCGATTGAAAATGGTTCAGAAGACAGGGATAAGAAAACCATGGCATATTCTATATACATTATCTTGGAAATGAACTTTCCAAAGAAGTTTATGATATATATGAATTGGGGTAGGGTCTTTGGGAGTCCATTTCCATCCTAACAAGGGAAACTCGGAATTAAAACAAAGAGCATCTAGAATATAGGCACAAAAGAAAAAAGGAGTGGAATTTCCAGCAGTTTTATCTTGTCTGTACTCGAGTATTCTATTGGCCATTCTATCAGAAAGAATAACAGCCCAGTCCATAATGTCGGAATTGACAGCAGCTAAGATTAATGGGACCATTTGTATAGAAAACCTAGCGGAATTATCATTACCAAATAATCTACACATCATGGCAGTGGCATAGCAATACGGAGGTAAGAGGGAATCTACAGAATACATACCGGATGCTTCATTTCTGTGCTTCTCAGGATTTTTCCTCCAATCTTTGATAGGATCAGATTGAACTTTATTATTATCAACAAACTCTTTGATAAATTCTTTGTTATACACCTTCTGTGGATCAGGAAGATGATACATTGCCTTAATGTCTTCTGCTTTAAACGACCCAAAAGACACTCCAGAAGCTGAAACAAACGTTCTGTCCTTTATCTTCACACTATCGATGACCCATCGAATTACATCATAATAAGGTATGATGCTTGCTCTAGCTGCAATTCGATGCAAAAATGAATTTGCAAGTGATTTTTCAATAATCTCAGAGTCGGAATCTGAGCTATCTTCGTCTGGAATTGATGCCTTTTCCACTGTGACTTTGGGGTTTTCTTTCTCCAATAGATTGTAAACTCCTTCCCACCTCATTCTTCCGAACCCTTGGCATGATGTATCTATAACTAATCTCAGTTTTGTTGGCTTCTCTTTTGAGACTATAGGAGTCTCAAAAAACTTAACAGGAACAACAGTCTTGGCTCTCCTCGCTCTCTTCATCATTTCTATGTTTGATACTATTTCCCTTTGTCTATGAACAAAAGGGTTCAGTGTTCCTTGGCTCTGCAAAACAATAAACTTTCAGTCGTGACAAACAAGCAACTTGAATGGAACGATTATGAACTCATGATTCATTATTTATTGGTTTTGTATAGCACGTAAATGTTCTTTTTGGGTCACACTCACGTATTAAAAACGAAATCATCAACCAATATTCATTCGATTTGCTATTGAATACCCACGTACAAATGGAGATTTGGCGCTTGTGAAATATTATAATATTCACCTATCAAAAACTTTTCGAATGTAATAAATGTCATTTATCAATCACATCGAAAGTTTTCAAATGGCACATAAATATCATAATACAAATTTATCGATTTGCCGATTGCGATTGAAAACTTTTCCGATTTCCGATTAGATTGTTTAGATCGCAATCGGGGAGTTTCAATCGAAAAGAATTGTTAATGGCTATTTCCGATTTCCGATGGTGGGGTCTACCATATAAAAGTTTTTCTCATTTAAACGAACAAATGTTTTTTTTCTTTTGAAAAGCGTTTATTATAATAACGCGCGTCGCATCAGAGAATTTGAAATTGACCGCAAAGAGCTTATTAAAGAGTATCCCGATCATGCGATTGCGACTGGTCGCATCGCATCGGAAGTATGTGAATGGATAACTTAAACTCTTTGCGATTGAAGTTTTGTGATCAAACTAATCGCATCGGAGGATTTGGGTTTCTATGTCAAATTTCCTCTAAGGGTTTTCTCCGATCTCCGATTGCGATTGTTATTCATTGGACTTTTATACTTGATTTGTTTTTTATGATAAGGTCTTCTATATTTGATCATATCGGAAGTTTTGAATGTTGTATTTGGTTTGTATATAAACAAATATGAGCTTTTTCAAAACAATGAATATTTATTTCTAAGTCTTTTATTTCTATAAAAAGAAAAAGGGACCCTATTTCTAAATGAATTTTATTCTAAAATTTAAGAAAAATGGAGGGTTGTTGTATAGTACAACACCTCCTGCTTCATTTTGAGAGTGCTTAAATCTTGGTCTGAAAGTTCCTCTTCCTCTTACTGCATTTTTACCTCCATTCTTTTGACTTTTCTTCCTCAACTTCTTCTCCTTTTCCTTCAAAGCTGCTTGATAGGCATACTCAATTATCTTAAAAATAAAAAAACTGATTCCATCTTGAATATCATACCTTAAACCATTAATGTATCTGACTAATTTATCCATATCATCTTTAGCATGTCCTACTCTAATGCTCAACTTGTAAAACTCGTCTGTATACTCATTGACAAACATTCATTTCTGTCTCAAATTATGCAATTGTTTAAAAAGATTCAATTGATAATATTTTGGCATAAACATTTTCTTCAATTTACTTACCAATTTAACCCACTTCTTGATCTTAGGATTTCCCTTTATAATCCTTGATGTCTGTAGTTCATCCCACCAGATAGATGATGGACATTCAACTTGGTAGATGCAAACTTTACCTTCTTCTTATCTTCGACCTCTTCTAAGTCAAAATACTTATCCACCGAAATTATCCAACCTATCATCTCATCCACATTAAGGTTCCCTTCATATAAAGGAATCACAATCCTTTGTTTTCCACTAACGTTCCCCAATATCTTGAAAATTTTAGCTTCCTTGCTTTCTTCTTCTTCTTCTTCTTCCTCAGAAGATTCTTCTGTTGCATTGACATCTTCTTCTTGAGGTGCTCACTTATGACCAGTCTCCATTATTGCTATCTTTGTACAAAGGTGTCAAATCTCTTCAATCAAAGCTACATTTGATGTTTCGACCTCTGCCAAGTCCTCTTCTAGCTGGCATATTTATTATATTACTTGAGAACAGAACTAAACCTAGCTCTGATACCAAGTGATGTAGCCAGAAGGCCAGTTTTACCCACAATACACAGAAAACTTTATATATTATGCCTTTCCCAAATAAATACTCGTTAAACAGAATATATACGTGCAAAACTTAAACTTTTATGCCCATACAGAACTGACCAATCAGCGCCATGCACAATTTTGCAATTTTTATAACTTTCCACTTCACAATTTCTTAAGCTTACCTTCCCGCATACTTCAACACTTAACACCTTTTGCAATTCCGCAATTTTGTGATTTCACAGTTCATAGCAAAATGGATATCGCACTTCACAACTTTTTGAGTTTATCAATAACCTTATTCCTTATCTCGTGCGATATGCAATATGCGATGTGTCGCATTGCACCAAAAATAACTTACTGTGAGAATTGTTAACAATAACCAAATAAATATGCAATATTTGATATGAACTGGAGCGCTATGCGGGCACATGGCTCCCCTTCACCGCATCACAAATAAAACAACTTAACTTGCAAGGTCTTAACGATACCCGCTAAAATTTGCGATGTGTGAATTTGCAATTTGTCGTCAACCATTTATCTATGCCCGATCTAATAGTCCCCGCTCTCCTTTACTCCTCCGCTTCGCATCACACTTCACTTAACTTATGAGTTAAGGCCTTAATGCAAAACTTTATAATTTTCGATTTGCGAAATAGCTTTTGAAGCGATTTAATCTCCATTGTTGGTGTTCTTTTGGATTTAAAGGTCACTACTGCACATTCTCTAGCCCACTTCGCATAAGTCTTTTCACATAGAACTTCGTCGTGTCTTTTCTTGTTCACCTCGCAAATTGAATTCTTTGCATACACTATGCGATAACACGATATTCAATTTAACAGTGGATTAAAGAGTGAAACTTTAACAAAGACAAGAAAATTTAAACACACACACTTGGAATTATCAGAAAGGTAATTACATATAAATAAGCCCTTCAATGGTTTGATTTTACATTCATGACTTATCCTCTGTGTCACTCCTCCATCACACAACTTGCACACTTCACACACTTCACTTCCTGTCTCCTCTATCACAATTCACACACTTATTTACGCTTCCACCTAGCTGAAAGAGAATTTTAATTTATTAGATTTTAAACCAACTCTATATTATCCTCTCAATCCTAATCTATTTTCTAAATCTCTTCGCAGGGAGAACCAAATGCTAATTTTATTCCTATTTAATCGAGAACATTAAAACCAACTAACTTCACACATTTAAATCTAACTAAACTATTAATGATAAAATTTTCCCACTTCTTGTTTGACCACGGCATGTGAACACATAATCACATTGCTGACTAAATTATGGATGCTCTTGCATCATTAGGTTAGTGTTTCCATTAAATTCCCACAGTTGATTTGGGTAGCTACTTCTAGTTGAATACTATGATTAGGGTTGGAATTTGGATTCTTCTTTACTTGTCACGTAATTTTTTTTTATGTTTTTGGTTTTTATGCTTCTGGTCAAGAAATATTATGTTTATAAATTTTCCTATGTTTTTATAATAAATTAAACCTTCATCAATAAATTTTTAATTAAAAAAATACTCCTCAATAACATAATTATGTTAAAAATTCTCATATATTTATCATAATAAAATAACCAAAATGACGATAACACACAAATGACTTGTTGAATCTTTAATTTTAGTTCAAAATTGCATGGAAAACTCATAATAATGTATTAGGAACGTGAACTCAAATGTATTTGACATGAACATGCCATAGTATCCTTATAATTGAGATATGACTAAGGAGATCTGACATATAAGATGAACAACGTAATAAAACTATTGAATGTTGTAATAAAATCTCAAAATTAGATTAATTAATATGGTTTATGTTATGAATTACATAATCTAATATATATTATTGAATTTCAATATAGGCTTAAGAAACATAAAGATATAAAAGCTATAACAAAGTATCAAAAAGTTCCAATCCAAATGCATCACATATTTTACTGCATTTTCTAAAACTTTGGTAAGATGTTGGAATTTCTCAACCTTGGTGTCATTTTTCATGTGTCTTGAACCTATAACAAGAACACATGAAAAAAATTTCAAATGATATCTTCAATTTCTTCTCATAACAGTCACCATCCATGTAACTATTCAAGCATGTATTCCACATTCCATCAATACACAAAGAACATTAAAATTTCATATCAAAAACATAAATATAATAGAGGATATATATATATATATATATATATATATATATATATATATATAGACATAAAATAAAATTTTTGAAAAGTAAAAAACCATATAACTTAATAATTCTCATCTGTGAAATCTCATAAACTCATTCCCATTCCACCTATGTCGTGTTAGGACTTATTAATGATATATGTGTCAATGAATCAAGTGTGTTAATTTATAATCTTGTTCTCCTGATATCTTTGATCATATTTTTCTTAGAGAAACCTCATTTACATGCGAAGGTGCTCGCTGGTAAGACAAAAAATTCTTGCCATAATTTTAGCATATTTGGATACCTAGAGTGCCAATATTTGGTTTGGTAAAATTCTTTCCATGCATATTTCATTGGGAAAATTTATTTATTCAAATAAACCACATCAATAAATTGATATTATTCACTTTTACAAGATTTAATATCCAATGTTGCTACATTTTCAACTTCATTACATGTTTTATGTTGAAAATGTCAAAAAGATATTTCAAACCTATGATTTTAATTATTTTCTTTGGCATAAAGATCTAATGAATAATGAAAATGACTAAACAACATTGTTGCATTGAAAATATGACGATCTAGAAATCTTGAATTAAAACTATCAATTAATGCTATGACACAATTTCTTGTAAGTTGTATGCAACTCTGAATGGAGCCATCAATGGAAGCTTCCATTGGTTGTGACATTTTTTCATCATGGATTGAAATATGCAAAAAATAATGTATATGGGTACTCCCCTCTTTCTCAACATTTTCAGGGAAACCATATTTACAATCTTTCATAAATTTAGAAGATGTACAACACCTTTTGCAAAATAATTTGGTTTTCATAAATATATTTTAAGAGTATTAAATGCATCTCAATAGCTATTCTAAGTGATGTGACATCCACATTATCTTCTTGAAATTTTACGTTAGATTATTCAACTCCTTCAAAACATAAGCAAGCACATTCAAACAAAAGTGAACTGAAAAAATTATTTCCTTATGATACTATGAATTATTTCTCTCTCTTTTCCACAAGTTCAGAATAGAATGCATTAAGATAACTAGTTTGTCAACCACTTAACCCCTAGAGAGCCATCGAATCCCATGGATTTAAGGAACTAGGAATGATTCTAAATCCATTATTTATAATAAATAAATGAGTTCATTATTTCTCTTTGTCGAATTTCCAAGCCATGACTATACCTTTCTCAACATACAAACACTTCGGTATCTTTTTTGAAGCATCTCATGCTGCAAATGCCTCACAATGTTCAATGCAATGAGCACCAATAACAATTGGTAGACCATTATCTAGGAATGAGAAAAATCCATTTTCACATTCAATCATAGATGAAGCACCATTAGTCGAAATTGCTATTCTTTTCTCATTTTTCAACTTCCTTGTTTTATTTAAGTTAATGATGGTAGCATATATAGTCTTTTCATTTTCCATCAGGAATAGTAACAATTTTCATAAATTGTGAGACTAGAGGTTTCTAACCTTTTAATTCTAGATATGTAGAATACACAATAATGTGTTGTTCCAAACCATTGTCTAACTTTCATCTAAAAATATAGAGAAAAATGAATTTTCTAACATTTTTCTAGTTTGAAGATGTACAAGATACTTTGATATAGAGTGAATAAATTCGATAGATGCTTTTCTATTTATCTAGAAAGAATACTTGACTCGAGAAGGAATATTAGGTGTCTGCATTTGCATTTGAATATGAAAAATATCTTCACAAGTAGAAATTGAAATATACTTTTGTGCAATAAAATAAGCTAAGTTCATGGTGGTTATGACCCTCTCCTTATTAGTCTCACTTATAGCCACTATGTGTTTTGTAATGAGCTTTTTCAACCTTTCCGTTTCACACAAATTTATATGAGTTTATCATTGATGAATAATAGATTTTCCATGAGTTGTCACAACATCATATTGAATGGTATTACATTTGTCTCCAATACCACATGGACCTTAAGCCTCGTATTTCTCACAAATTTTGCACTTCATAAAAATCATGTCATTTCAACATTGATACTATACACTCAATGATGTTTTATCTTCCACTCTTCTCAAAATTCACTTTTTGAGAAATATTTCCTCCTTGAACTACTATATCCACCATCTTGTCCTACCTTTTCATGGGCCATAATTTCTAAATCAACAACAAACTCTTCATTCATATCTTATTAATATCATCATTCAAATGAGGTATACATGGAATGTCTTTAACACGATAATTTTTTGATGTCTTAGAATATCCATAAAATTTGTCTATAGTTCATTGACCTTTCCATTTTGGAGTAATTTCTAATTAAATAATTTACCTAGACACAAAACAATTACAATAAATTAATAATTTAAAAAAATTAAAAAAAAACAACTTAACATAGTTAGCTTAAAAGATACTATCTACAAATAGAAAATAAATATAAATATTAATCAATTTAGATTTAAGAAATAAGTCATAGCTCTTGATAAATAAACAAATTATTTAGAAATGAGGTGGTTACAGTTATTTCTACAACTCCAAGAGGATATTTTTCCACACTATTTCTTTGAATAATTTATGATTATAATCCTGGCTTTGTACTTAAAACACGCTAAATTATTATAGGTGTTGTAACTCAAGTAAAACCATGTCTTCCACCAACCACGCCAACCAGAGGCGTGAGTTTTCAATAATTTTTCGCATAGTCCATAGGGCCTTCCCAAGTTTCCACTCACATTTCTCACGCTTATGGTGACTCATGAATTAGTACATTAGATTGGAAATAAGAGAACATGAGCTGATTTGCACAAAAATAAATTACACCACCTTCAATTATACACAAAATATGTATCTTTATCTAGTTCTGTTATTTTATCTATATATTCAGATTAAAATAAAATAGATTATACTAAATAAAACTCAAATTTCTCTGTCCAATAGTTCGAAATACCTTATGAAATAAAAAATTAAAAGCTCGCAACAACTGAAACCCATAGTGTCAAGAAAAAAAAGCAATTCCTAACCCGAGGCAACAATTCACAGTTTCCTCGCAATTTTCTCGGAGCCAATAATGAGTTGGGCGTAAGTCTAAATGTGCATATTCCTTGAGACGGTAAGTGTCATGGAAGTAGATCGCCCAAAGCTTCTATTCTATGGCTGTGCAGTTTCGATGATGAAGCCATGCCACCATAAATATTAACACGACTTCACAAGGGCATTTATTTGAATTATTACTGGTACAATGGTACTTTACGACCTTTTCCGTATTGAATCAACATTGGAGATCAATTGGACCATATAGGTGATGGTGAGGGTGATATATGTTTATGTGCCATTTGTCATAATATGCTATCCACTGAAGACGATGCCAAGTGGTTTCCATACAATCACCTATTTCATTAGAATTTCATTTTTCATTGGTTCTACTCTAAACTTGAGTTCCCCCTATGCTGGAAATTATTTTAGTTCAATATTTCATGAATGTATCCCTCTTTTTACATCTTTCTCTAGGTTTAGTCATTGTTAACGCAATAGAATTAACAAGTTTCCATAGTGATTTTAGGTTAAAATTTTGGTACTTTTGGATTTTTAAGTGTGACAAGGCGTATTAGACACGAACAAGTTCGTGTAAAGATGGTCGTTCCATGGTTGGAGGTATATAAAATGTATATAATAAATATCGAATGCTTTTTATGTGTATATATGACTTGTCTAATTACTAATCGGTTTGCGCGTGCATACAATTCACATCATCACCAATAGGAAATTCATGAGCATGTGTCATCGTGTGATTTCAAAAAAGGGTGTGAATCGAATGCCATTCACAACCTCATCACATCTTGATTTTACCTTTTCTTTAAATATCAATTATAATTTCGAAATATAAATAATTATAAGTTATACGGTATACCAATTTCAAGTGAGCCACGTCCTCAACTGACTAATATTCTTAAATGCCAAGAAATGTAACTTTCCCTTACAATTTTTAATCTACTTGTGAATTGATTGTGGTTGCGGAGTCCAAACTTGCAGTTGCATCTATTGGAATTTAGTTGAGGAACTTTGCTTCCTCTGTTTTGTTCGAAATAAACAGAAATTTCCATCAGCATCATTCAATGAGGAGTCGACTTGAAAAAAAAAACACTGGTAAATGGAAAATAAATGGGCATATGAATGTTTTTGATTAAAAATTAAAAGTAAAAATTATGTGTTCCATCATTCAAAGAACGTCATGAAAAATGGGCATCCACAAATTCCAATACTCAAATAAGGGAAAAATGCCCATCAAATTCCATGTCTGACAATGGCAATGTAATAGCTTCCGCCTATGCCAAGACTAGATTCAGGGATGTTATGGGCCATCCATTTTCCCTCGCTACAAAACTGGTTAACGAAGGGAAAAGGGAGGGTGAATGAGGAGTACATGCAGTCTTTTATTGATTTGGAGGAGCTGATTGGTCCTCCGTACAATGCATTTGACGGGTCTTTCATTATTTCCAACATTTCCAACCTCAAAATTCCCATGCGGAAGCATTTTTTGGGTGGGAAAATCAATGGAAGGGTGTCCTTTTTTTACACCGATGCCCAAATTTTCATATTTTTTGAGACCTTTGGTGAGAGACACTAAAGGAATTGTATTTCCTGTTTGTTTTCCAATCAGCGCTATTGAAATATTTGAAGAAAAGCTATATAACACACTGAACAATGACATGCAAACCTAACAGGTTAAAGATTGACATCAGAGAAAATCTGCTATGAGAAGGGTTGGAATTTGGATTCCTTTGTACCCATCACAAAAAAAAATTTACACTTTGTTTCTTTATGATTCCCGTAAAGAAATGTTATGTTTGAAAATTTTCCTTTCGAGAATGACGTTTTGATAATAAATTAACCCTTCACCAAAAAATATTGATTAAAAAATTGCCCTTCAATAACGCATTGATGTTAATTTTTTTACATATTTATCATAATAGCAAAATGACCATAACACAAATGACTTATTGAATTTTGAGTCTTGACTTGAAATGACATTGAACATTTAGATTAAAATCTCCATAACCTTGAAATTATATTTTTTGTATGTGTTTGTTAGTACAAGAAAAATATTAGTATTGCTCCCATATATATCTTATCTTTTCATAAACATTTTCTTTTTTCAATGGTTTCTTACCCAGAATTTTACCAAAACAAAAATCAATAGACCTCCCAACCATATTTAATTTTGAAACAAACTCTAGGCATCACCATTGGGAATATCAAAGGATTATCCTCATCATCTCCATGGAATGTAACGTATTTGTGGAAAATAAAGAGAGAGATGGGTTCATGTCAAGTAGTGGCCTCTACAGAGGATAACCAAGACATGAGGAAAGGAGATTAATAACTTAGTAAAGTGTGGGTAAGGTGACCTAAGATTTGGTTAAGAATGATATAGCTATCCTATGGAAAGGCCTTTCAAGGATAACTTCAAATAAAGTAAGGTTGTTGGATTTCATTTTCTTCAATTATATTTCCATAATAAGTATGACACATTTTAATAGAAGATAATACAACTTCTTTCACCATTGAAACTTGAGGAATCTACATACGCTAAATGTGAATGATAGGAAATGCACATTTAATGACGCAATAGTTTTTTTTTTCTCTAACATAATCCAATGTCTTTAGAGGAGCTTCTACACAATATTTCTACACCTGCATATGCATAAAATAGTATTAAACAAATGAACCAAAATAAACACAGAAACATAATTATTTATTAAAATAAAACCCAAAATAAATAATGCATACATATTTTACCCACTGCACATAATGTGGAATTTACATCAAACACCACTATAGGGTTTAATCACTGAAACTATTACCTCCTCTCCCATAGGATAACAAATGTAAAAAATAATAAAACTTAAAAAAAAAACACCAATATCAAAGCCAAACAAAAAATCTAATTTCCACAAAAACATACAAGCAAAAACAAGAATTGAGAAATAACAATTGGCATAGCAAATACATCAACAAAAGAAAGAAGCAGAATAAGAAAAGGAAAGACAACTCCAAATTGTACAATGGAACTAAAATCAACTCAACAGCTCGCGACCCTTTATGCCTTTCTTTGAAGTAATGTTTGTTTACACTCTGCTAAGTTTTAATGGATAAGGGATTACTAGTATAAAAAAAGGAAGAAGATAAGAAAATGTGATTTTTTTCGAATAGATATAAACATTACATACAATGAACAAAGTTAATCAGCATATATACATATCATAAAAAAAAGGGTATTTACATAAATTAAATCTGGTAGCCTCTTTTCAATAACTCCCAACCTGTTTCCCCCATCCCCAGAGGTATTGATCCACTACATCCTCCCACTCTTGGTACCACTAGGGTTATCCTCTAATGTTTATTGAGAAATGCATGTCATTTCCCATTGTAGATAAGATGGTAAATGATGGTTCCTCTAGATTCTCTTAAAATGATTCTTCCTCTCTCTACACTTCTCCCCTAAACATATTCAAAGTTTCTCGAGCCCATTTCACATTTGGTAGCAACAATGAGGGTTAGAATATTAAAGGGTGAAATTACCCAATGCTTTCTCAATGTGAAGGGTTCAAATTTTGCTTTCACTATGCACACACCTCTTATTAGTTGTCGTTTGAAGCACTCCTACATAATGTCTATTTACTTAGTCCTGCCAAATATTGATGGCCTATTTCACTTCAAGGTTAGGACCACCACGTTCGGAGCTACAACAACAACTAGAGAACTACCATCACACCCTCGATCTCCTAGAGGAAATGAACTAGCATCACCATGCACCCACCCCCACATATCAAGTGTGGTTTTCCACAAGATAAGTTTTACGAAAAATTCCCATGGGCTTATATTTCACCTCTTTGAAAAAATCTTCATCAACATATTGTACCTTCACATTCGAAAACTCCGTGACCTTCACTTTTGATAGCCATGGTGTGCATGGGTTTGCATTCTCCTTCTAGTTTAAGCCCCATCTCTTAGTCTGTTGTGTACCAATGAGCCTTTCTCCCATTCAACTTGGTTCTGGTGGGTCACAAGGGGACAAATTAGGTGGAAAATTCAAAAGAAATGAAAAAATTTCAACTTTCATCTATTAATATCCAGGTCGTATCACTAATTTACACTTAACTTCTATTTCAATAATATGAATTTAGTTTTGGTGTGATGCTAGTGACTTTGAATTAATAGTGTGATAGATAGACCCATTTTAAGTCAAGGTCTACCAAGAAAGAACCGAGAGGAATAAAATCTCTTTGAAGTGCAAGTATTTCCTCAAATTTTGCACTTTCATTTTGAGAAATTTCAGCTACCTAGGTTCTTGGTAGTTACAAAGATAATATGGGCCTATGCTCGTCATAATCCAATTTTGAACTATACTTAAACCATAAAAGAAAACATATATCTAGGATTGATTATTGGAAAAATTGAATAATAATGAAAATTTGGATAACAAAATTGGATTATTTAAACTATAAACAAATTAAAAAAAAAACTATTATAAAACAAATTTTAAAAGAAAACATATATTACTCTTATAAAAATTGGATAAAACACAAACATTAAATTTTTTAATTATAAGTAAATTTCTAAAAATATATATGTTTCACATTTCTTATTAGTAAAATTTAACAAGAGCTGCACGGTAGCAGTAGTCCCTGCCAAACCTAAAAAAAAATAATTAAACATAAAACATACGAGATTAAATGTTGATATAATTAGATTTGATTTCCATTCTAATTATAACTGAAAGGAGACGTCGTAATTAGATTTGGTGTCCATTCTAATTACGGCTGAAAAGAGACATGGTAGCACGAGTAGGGCCATAATCATTTGTACTTGCTAGTGTCGCTATGAATATGGTGAATGATATCCAAATACTAGTACTGTGATTTGCAACCATTGATCCCAATTTCTATTTATTCTCTAAAAAAAATTCACGAAGCTCACTAAAATTCAAGGAAATTTCACTATGTCGAGGACAATATAACACCTATGATGGAAACAAGGTATCTAGATTGTATGCTAATTCCTGGCCAAGTAACTGTTCAGCAGATACCTGTTGCAGTTCTCCCTCTGTCTTGCCACTTTTCCACAACATAATAGTATCTGTTGCAGTTATCATTCTGTCTTGCCACTTCTTCACAGCACAACATTATTGAACGATGCACACAGATTTCCAAGTCTTTCTCAAAGCTCTTTACTGCTTAAACGGTTTATTCTGTCATAACCAATTTTCGTAGCTTGCTAATTATTCTGTCACGTAGATATATTCTATTCTAAACCACCAAGAACATAAAACTACTAATTATTTGATTCCATGGACAACATTGATGGGTGTGTCATGAGCATGGTGTGGTGTTGTACCTGACCATGGTGTGGTGTGGTACCTCGCATGAGAGCCACATATCTGGTGCTTTGGAGGGGACCGGACGTACTTCAAGCTATCGACCTGCTTATTGCCTCTGCTTCCACTCGGTCAACTGGTACTGCGTATATAACTGTTTATCGTGCCTTTACTTAGCCGTTGACCAACCTATGCCTTTGATGGTTCTTGCAAAATGTGAAATTAGGGGGTTTTTAGTATACAGAATCATTTGTTGTTGAATCAATAACATCCTCTATGAGCTTACACATGCATTTGCTGACTATGACATTTTCTGCCAGTGATCATTCATGAGTCAGTCCGTTTAAGTAGGTGTCGATGGGTTTACGCAGCCCATGTTCAATCCGCCCTCCCTTATCACTATCCCTTCCCCCTTTACCCTGTTACCGGATGAACTATTCCCTGGAAATTATATCAATTATACTGGACCAAAGCTTCTTGACCATCCATCATAGGCTCTGTAGGCTAAATCCAATTTTTTGGGTGTGATATATGCTCGACTGAAAAGAGAGGGAGCGCATGAGCATGCTCCACCAACGTGAGAGGAGAGGTCCACTCTATTTCTCCAAGCTCGATAGGGCAGTGAGATCCATACGCAGGTGATATCCTTTTGGATTTGTTCAAACCCTTTTTCATATTGATTTTATGAAAGCTTTATTTTGGACGATGGTGACTTTGATGATGGACGTTGGTGCTTTGCTTGTAGTCAACACATATCTTAAGGCATCTGAAAATTGCTCTGATTTCATGGCCGGTTCTATAGCAGCGAAGTGCACTTTGTGATTTCCAGTGTTCCCTATTGAACAAGTAGTGAACAAGCATTCTTCTTTCTTTTCAAAAATACTGAGCTAAGCCAGTAAGGTCCTTAGCCAAGCCTGAACCTCAATTCTGGTAAAGTTGCCTAACTTATTTCATTCAGGCGAAGTAACTCTACATAGAAATACCAAGACATCCAGTCTAGCCAGCCAACCTTACTCGAAGTCACGACGATGTAAGTTTTCTGGCTACTCGAGTTTCTTGTTGCTACTCCAGCTATCGGAAAAGAAATTCTCCTGGCATTCTTTTGGCGTGGGGATACAGGGCTCAAGGACATTAATGGAAATGATGGTGGGCGACAGGACGACAATAAAAAATGCTGGCAAGTGTGTCACAGTTGTTGCAAGCGTGCCACCATTTTGCACGTGGACAGAATTAGTGGTTGGTGTAGATGCAAAAAAAAAGTCGCTCACTTGGATGTAGAAGTCACTCATTAAAACCTAACATTTAATGTTCACGGTTAATGCTAACTTAAAACTTAGCATTAGTTTCATACATGTGAGAAAAACGAACCCCGCATAATTTTAAACAAACTTTATATGCATAGCAGAAAAACCAACTTTGGTTATCTTACATCGTTTACATTGAAAAATGCCAAGCCATAAATAAGACTTCAATTAGGGTTATCCAATCAAATTAAAACTAAATAATTTTAAATATATTTTTTTAACAAAAACTTTGGTTAAATGCGCCAAATAAAATGTATTTTCAGTAGTCAACTCACATTAATAAAGAATCAACGCTCTTGCGACCGCTATAGTCCCTCAGGCGGGACTAATAAATCTTAAGCATAAGCTATTCTAAAATTTTCTTAGAAATTGTAAAATAAACCTTATATCTATTTATTCAACAGCTTAATATAAGCTTAAGATAAAGGCTTAGTAACATTTTGGCAAAAGAAAATTACAGACTGTCAAAATAACGTTTTATAAGCTTTAATACACACCACACAAGACGATCACGTCAATTTTTGAAACGTTAAATATGGGCTAAATGGCCCGTCATATTGCACTCGTGGCTGCGTGGTTTCAAGTGTGCAAGGGAGAAAGTGGTGAACCACAATCTATCAGAAATTTTATAATGTTGTATCATGCTGACATTTGGTGGTAAAAAGTTCGACAAAAAAGAATGCATTAGTTTCGAAGCAATTCTGTTTATCTCCCACCACACTGCAAAACTCACGTTGTCGGGTGCCCAAAGGACTTATACGAAATCTTCTTAGCATAGTTAAACTAAAGATTTTAGAAAATCAACTTTTATAACTGTTAAAATAAACTATTTATTTTTTAAAAATAGTTTTTTAATAGATCTTTTTAAAAAAAATATCATATTATTAGGAATTTTAAAAACTTTTGGTTTTAATAAAATCCGGAGAATCCTATTTGATTAATTTACATACACTTTAAATTGAAATTTCAATTGCTTTAATAAGTATTTTTATTTTAATTCTATATCTTATATTGAAAATTTTATACTTATTTTCAATATTTATAGCTTTGAATTTAATATAATTTTATATTGATTAAATTTTTTAAAATTTCAACCATATACAATTTTAAATATTAATTATATATTGTACATAAATTAATTATATAAATAAGTATATAATTATTAAAAATATAATTAGTTATATTTACAAATATTATTTTAGATATATATCTATTTAAAATTGATTATACAAACTCAAAACCCATTTAAAAAAATTAAAGAATTTCATTGGAATGTAATTAATATAAAACGTTGACGATGAATTTGGGAAAACAGAGGATATCAAATATCAGTTTCTCTTTAGCTGAAATGACTATCCAAACAAGTTTTGGATGATGAATGATAGCGATGAAAAAACAAAGCTACAGAAATATTTTGTCATTACTTTAGTGCAATGTTATAAAAGGAATGAATGAAAATAAAACACCTTTAAAGTATCTCGAGGACTTTTATGTGTCTATTTTTCAGGGAGATATTATATGTAGATGTTTTGATATTATATATTGATGATATGGTTGAATGATTTTATTATTTTTTTTTGAGTATATGATTTATTGTCTTGTATCTATAATCAAATAATTTTATAGATAGTGAATATAAAGAAAATTTTAAGGAAGGTAATATGTAATCATGTGTTTTTTTCTTTTTCAAAATAATTGGAGAATAAAAAATATGAAGATATCAATATTTAAAAATATTTGTTAAGTTAATTAGAAGGTGTTTTTTTTATAAAGAGGTATATCTTCCATAAACTAATAGTGATATTCTTTTCATGATCTTGTTGTTCATATCTTTCTTGTTTTATTATGTAATGTATGATTAGTAAATTTCAGATTTGCATGTAGATTAATAAGTATCAGAGTGGATGACCTCAACAAGCTAATACTCAAAATCAAGGAGCAGGTGGTAAGTCATCCATCCTTCTTCCAGGTGATTGGAGCCATCTCATCATTGAGATCTACATTTTTATCCGTTTGGGGTGGTGAACCCACCTTATAAAGGAACCTCATTGGAGGACTCACAAGACCAAGATTTACCCATGGCTCTCCATAGGTTAATCAATCCATAACAGCAATCACACCCTCTAGGGTACATGAAATTGGATAAATGTTTTCAATTTCCAAAATTTTGGGTCAATGAATGGAGACATTGTGGATTCTTGGATCTAGAGTATCTCCACCTATTTCAAATGATGTCGTGAGATGGAAAAGGACATGAAGCTTCAAATCTCTAGCTTATAATTGGAAGGCATGTCACAACTACGATGCGATACCAAGTTAGAGAATATATCCTTGGTCATTTAACTCGAAGAGATAAAAGGGAGTAGGCCTACTCGCATCACATGCTGAGAATATTTTTTCTCAGGGTTAAGATTAGGCTTCTATCCCCATAAATATATTTAGAATCTCCTTGCAAAATGGTTCTAACTCCACCAAATACAGGATCAATCACTACATTCCTACATCAAGGTATTCTACAAGTTTTGCATTCAACTACATATCTCTGATCAGGAAGAGACAGTCATTGTAAAATTTAAATTTAGTTTTTTAATGGTTTTTTGTCAAGTATTTTAACTCTTTAACAACTCTTCATTGGACAAGTATTTTATTCAAGCCTTGGTTGTGGAACGTAAACTCACTCCTCAAATCTAATCTTCTCAGCACCAATATGGTCCATCTCCTACTATTCCTTCTCTTGTTGTTTCTTCTAATGTGACCCCTACGTCATCCTCCACACTTCACAACACCCCATGGTGTATTTTCCATAATACTAACTCACACCTACTAATTTTTTAGCATTTAAAAATATGTGCACTAACAAGAATTTTTTTAATGAGGTTGAGAACTATATTGTCCTCCCACTTCGATAGTTGCTTCTCTCGAAAATCCTATTGAAGCAAACCCCTCTCTCATCTTCATGATTTCTTATGTATCCAAGAACTTTATTTACCCATAATTTTCATATCCAACATGAATCCAATACCCTGATCCTCAGGAATGGGAGTCAAAAGAATCTCGTGGCCCAAGACTTGGTTCAATGCCTTAACCTTCCCACCACTTCACACCCAACTTTGTATTAGCTCAGATGGGTACAAAAGTAAAGCCCTCATCTTACCATTTCCTTGTGTTGTGTAGAGGCCTTGGATATTGGCTGTTCCTGAGATACTATGGGTGTGTGAATTTTCTCCTCTCGATTATGCATATTTTTTACTTGAAATTCCATATCAACATGTTAGGCACACTATTTACCATTCTAGAGATATTTGATACCACTTATAGCATAAGGGTCTCACCTATGTGCTCACATCCTCTTGTATTAAACTGTCAAAACCCCTACTTGAAAAACCTCTCATTAAGAAAGTCAGTTTGAACCAATACATTTCTCTATGTTTGGTTTGCCCTATCAAAACATATAACCTCACAAATATAGTACCCCATCATATGGGTTCTTGTACTTCAAGAATTAGTAGATGTATTCACACAACC
This sequence comes from Pinus albicaulis, assembly GCA_034641835.2. Lineage (NCBI taxonomy): Eukaryota > Viridiplantae > Streptophyta > Pinopsida > Pinales > Pinaceae > Pinus > Pinus albicaulis. The sequence goes on along the minus strand of CM076570.1, from coordinate 1,162,272,688 downwards.
CATGGGGTTACCCTTAACACACTACCCCGATGCCCCATCCTATCACCTCACTCCTCGAGAGATAATTGAGATAGAATTTCAACTAGCACAACTACTGACATCAAGCCATGCAGAGCCCTCATCCTCCCCATGTACATCTCCAACTTTCATTATTCCAAAAAATGATGATTTGAAAATTTTTTCTAGTGATATATTAATATGCCCTAAATAAAGTTACCATTTAAAATTGTTATCCCCTCCCCCAGATTGAGTATTTCTTAGACCACTTATAAGGCGTTTGCTTCTTCACAAAAAAGGATTTGACATCCGACTACTATCAACTTTGCATGCACACAAAATTCATATGGAAGAACAATTTTAAGACATAGTTTGAGATATTTGAATGGTTGGTCACGTCATTTGGGTTGGCAAATGCAGTGGCAACATTTATGATCTTAATCAATGATGTGTTTAGGAAAACCTAGGTAAGTTTGTCTTTATTTATCTTGGTCATACTTTGGTATTTAATTAGTCTTTGGTAGAATATCTACAATACATCTGCAACACACTTGAGCTACTACATACAAATAAAATTTAGGTAAAAGAGAAAACATCTTATTTTGTAAAACTATCAAGTCAATAAATGAGATTCATTCTTTATTGAGAAGGAGTTCAACCAAATCCCTCTTGGGTATAGGCTTTGGCATGATGACCAGTGTCTTCCAGTATTCCTTGCCTCAAAATTTTGATGGGAGGTATTAATTTCTACAAGAAATTTGTCTCTAATTTTTCCTAGTTGGCCCACCCTTTACACCAATTATCTATTTTCCAAATATGCATCAACCACTTGAAATAGAAACTAATGTCTCTTAAATTTCCATTCGGGTTGTTCTTAAATAAGGAGGTAACTTTGTAGCATACCATTCTCAATCTCTAATATTTTTTTTATTTTTATGAATATACATTTAGGATAAAAATTAGTAAGAGAAGGTTTCCAAAGTATTATGATTTTGTTGAATTAAAGCATTAACAGAATGGATAGTGTAATAAATATTTAAAGTGAATGTTAGTATATATCATTGTGTTGAGAGAGGCATTGGAAAACAAAGTATGAGTGGATGTGCAAGTATGTCTCTCTAATAAAATAATAATAATAAATTAATGTTGACCCAAAACTAAAATGAAAATAACCATATAGATTTAAAAAATACAATACAATTCAACACAAAGAATTGAAAATCAAGTTCCAAAATATTTGAATATTTCTTTTAATTAAATATTTATAAAATGAATATTTAAAAGAATTTAAATATCATATGTATATATTAAAATCTTTAATGACATAAATATTTCTAGATCAATGCTGTAATATTTCAAAATATTAATTTGATGTAGTTTTATTATAAAATTAGTTTAAAAATCTAATATTAATATTAATATTTTTATTAAATTTAATATTAATATTAATATATTATAATATTAATATTATTAGATTTCATTACTTTGGATTATAATTTGAGGAATGGTTTGTATTTAGATGGATATGATATGTTTTGGCATTTGAAGTGAGGTGGATCTAGAATTATACATAATCTAAAAAAAATGATTTTCATTTTTATTTATGTTAATATCTTTTCTCTTTCCAAAGTATTTTGAAAATTGAGTAATGCTTAGTATTATTTATATATTTATTATTATTAATTATAAAATAATAGTAAAATTAAAATAATTAAAGTTATATATATTTCTTTTAAGTTTGGAGAACTATATCTTTAACATGTTCAATATATCACCTTAATTAAGTGGGAGAATTGAACTATTGACTTCACAGTCACACTATAGAATGCTTTAATAAAACACTACATCACCAGTTATGAAGACTTTATAAACCATATATTAATTTTAAACTAATTTTTATAATTTTAATATATATGTATATAGGAAACTTAATAATAAATTTAAGTTTATTTACTTTGTCATCAAGAATCTTCGACATTTTTGCAAACAAGTCCCTCATTAGTCTCTTTTAACTTTACTTTAACGTTTTGAGTTGACTTGTTTGGCAATTTCCAGAATCCTAGAATACACCTGACAATCAATTAAATAAGGTCTAAAGCATAACGTTAGGTGCAAATCAAGGGAACGAAATAGTTAGGGCTAAAGTATAAGGTTAGGTACAAATCAAAGAAACGAATTTCAAGAATAAAAATTAACAAGAAATGGAAGAAGATTTGCAGCCGGACATGAAATGGAGAAGT